>JAMJFZ010000830.1:150000-532500 GCA_026225945.1 Cricetomys ansorgei
ATTGATGAAAATCTTACACATGGAGACATAGGAGGAACAGATTCTTGCTTTGAGATAGTGTTTGTCTTACTAGGCCTGAGTCACCCTGCGCCTGTCCATAGATTCAACTACCACCATCAGTATTAAATCTGAACACATATGCCAGTTAAAATAGTAATTGAAAAATTCAAGAGGAAAAGTATAACCAGGATGATCTTGTTCTAATCATAGCCTTGGTAACCTTCAGCATTTAGCTGTGATCTTCTATCTTCAAAGCTCTATGAATGCTTCATATTGTTGGTTGTCGGGAGTTTTATTAAAGTTAAGAACAGCTTTATGCCTTTGTGATTTTAACATAAGCAGCCTTTCTGTCCCAGATTGAAAGGAAAATTTGGTACATCTACTGATTTATTTATTTTTACCTGTGGGTATGGGTGGACACTGGGGTGCCATTGCATGCCTGAGATATTAGATCTTTCCATCCACCAGGTTGATTTTCCTATCAAACTCAGGTCATCAGGCTTGTCTAAAAGTTCCTTAAGCAACACTGTGCCTAGTGGTTTATACCTTCAAGATTTGTGATGGTACATTGAGGGATAAAATAATATATATTCTATGAACATGGAAATGGTTACAGTGTGGAACAAGTAAGCAAGATGATAGTTATACTATGCCCCAAAGTTCAAATTTGGTCTAGCACTTGCTTTGGAAACAAAGATATGACACACCAAAAAGTCCATTCCCGACAGGGAATGAGGATTGAAGACTGTGTATGAAATGGAATGTGTGACCCCTGGATCTATGTGTATCAGAGCTGAAGCATCTCTGAAGAAAGAATGAGTACAAACAAGGACAGAGTATACACATGGGGAGGAACTGAATAATAACAATAAAAAGAGAGGCCTGGATTTGGGTAACTTGAAGTCTTTGTCTCTGGAATGATTTTCTTTCAGTAATCTACTTGATACAATGCAAGTTGTAGTTTCTTTTAATTTAATTTAATTTCTCACAGTGCAGCATAAACTAAAAGGACCGTGGAATACATGGTCCTTTAAAATACATCTTTAAAATACATCTATTCTTACTCAGGGTATTACTTAAAAACCAAAATAAGGGCTGGAGAGATGGCTCAGCAGTTAAAGGCTAGGCTCAAAACCAAAAGAAAAACCCAAGAAAAAAATGAATAAAATTATATTTCCTATGTATGAAAATACTTTTCACATTATTCACAGAAATATTTGAGACTAGAAATAATTACATCCTCTTATCATCAATTTTAACTACAAAATGGTTGTCTCTGTAACAATATTCACCTTAAAATGAACTTAATATGAAATGCGTACAGAAGGAAAATGGATTTGATCATGGGCACAAAGTTTCTTAGATAAAATTCACAGCAAAATTGGGAATTGCAATGTCCTTTCAACTGACAGAGCGGTACATTTTATACTACATAAGCATTTATCAATACAGTTTTCTTCATGAAATAAACAATACTTAATATAAAACATGTTCTTTTAATGGAGCTATTACTAATAACTTTAAAACACAGAATTTAAAGACATTCATTCATCCTTGTTTATATAAGAGATGTTGTTTGGTTATCACTTACAGGAAAGGCATAGAAAAAGGCAAATAAACCTACTTTCTTGCTCTATGCAATACACACAGTGTACCCAATGTTTGAAGTCAGCACTTGAGGATTGGGGTACTTGTACTAATAATGTTTGCTGAGGCCTATGAGTATCCAGGATGCTAAACAGAGTCTTCCAGACAGATCCTGATTCTTTAGCTAGGGAAATATTAGTCCATTAGCTATATTGCTCCTCTTCCTTGCTAAATTTTCATTTTCAATGAGAATGTCTACATGGTCTACCTTAACTGGTCATTGTTGTCTGGGAAAGGAATGTAGCCACTTCACCTGAAAAACCTTGCAGGTCCTTTTTTCCCCCTAAGCCTTGGCATACTGCCCCTGGACAGGTGTTAATGCTCCAGGTAGAGATAGCCTTTAATATTAGCACACCAAAAATGAATCTGCACCAGAAGAGCTAAATTCAGCCAGCAGGAGCCTCCAAGCTATTGGTTGCTCATAAGTTCTTTTCGAATGCTCTTTGTAATCCCCTCAGGTTTTGCAGGTTTGCAGTCCTCCAGGAGGAATGATGCCTGTTTCATCCTGGATCACACCTGCCTACCAAGAAGGCCCCTGCTGAGATGACTGGCCCTTAACGTTTTCAGCCAGCAACAACTCACTCTCTCAGTGCAGCTCCATTTCTATCAGTGTGCTTTGTTTTTCCTCTCCCCTTTTTCCCCTAGATATGTACACTCTTAAATTTTCTTATTAAAAATGCTTCTGCGATTTTATTTCTAAAGTGCAATTGTGCGTGTCATTTCTTAATAAACATAAACGTGCCATACCAGAGTCCCATAAAAGAATGAACTACTGTGTTCATTTGCCATAAATAACGAACTAACTTGCTTGTTTGCCATAATTTTCCTTTTCCCCCATATTCCCCTCCTGAGTGGAGTTCTACGAACCCATCTGCAGAAATGACTGATTCCCTGTGCAAATGTTCTAAGCCTTGATGTATATATGCAAATCACTGTCCTGCCACTCAGTAAATGGCTTTGGTATCAAATGGCCTTTTGGGCAGTTGATTCTCAGGGAACCCTGTCTGAACCATGGATCTGGTTCATCATAAGCCATGTAATACACATAGCATTTTAAAGCTTTACACTGTTATTCTAGAGTCCAAAACTTTAATTTTAGACCTAGAGGCTCACCATGTTTATAAATCCTTCCTTTTCTAGAAAATTGACTCATGATTAACCTGGGATAGTCTTAAATGCATGCTCATTTCTCTACTTCTGATCTTGATTCTACTTTTACAAAAAGATCATTTATAAATTACCATCAATCACAGTATCGATCACAGTAATATCACACAAATTGTGTGATATTAATAGAAATGGCAGTAGTGGTATGGTACTTGGGAAGTCTTTAAAGCAAGAAGTGATTCTGTCCACTGGCCATTATCTTTGAGATGTATGACTTCAGACTTTGGTTTACATGGATGTCATTCACAGCCAGGACAAGGTTCTGTTGTCCACTGGCTAGTAACTTTCTTGTTCTTACAATGTGAGTAAGGGTATTAAGTGGTATCTGATAGCTCTGTTTCTCCTTTTCCTAGGTTCAATTCTCTTCTACAGTGGGAGGGTGTCCCTGAATGTTCTACTGCCATGTAGGGACACTCTCTTCTCTCCACAGCTACTTTATCCTACTAAATTCTTTTTGTTTCCACTCCATCCTGAAGATGTCATCCATACAATCTATGTCCCAATGCACTGTCTTTCTTTGCTCAGCCAGCACAGCAACACTGATGAGGGACAGCAAGGAATGACAAAAGATCAGACACATAGACAAAGGTAGAGTCAACACAGGTTCAGGAGGGATTCTGCTACCCTCTGCAAACCAGAACCCCAGCATGATCATTAGATACAGTACAGGAGGTAGAGAGAGTTGGTGACCATAGAAGGACTCTCTAGATCAGCAGGCTTAGCTATGAACATCCAGCAGGAGGAAGTCTTTATACATGCTGATCAAGTGCTCATACACACTCATACTTGGACTCCCAAGGAGATCTTTGTTACTATACTTGAGGCTGGTCCATATCAGGAACTTTTCCAATGTTCCATGAGATCAAATCCTAATAATCCTCAAAATGGCAATGCCCATGTCAACAATATACATTCACTTAGAACTTTAGTCACTCAGATCTTCCTTTGCATTATATCAGTGTATTTTATCTTTGTGAACTGCTAGGAGGAACACACACCATAACCAGTCATTAATACCTGCTTTTTATTAAGAACTTTAAGGGCCACAGAGGATGCACAGTTTTATTGAACAGCATATATTCTAGCAGAGCTGAGTGCCTGATGAGAGCACAAGTTCTGAGCCGAAGGTGTGTGGTCAGCAGGAAGAATCAGGAACTCTCAAGAACTCATGAATCATTTGGACAGCACATTTCCCATGGCCACAGAGCCAAGTAGCTTAAACATTTCAGGCATCAAGCTAGAAAATTCCTTATGATGACTCACTCAGAGGAAAGGAGGGGGAAGGGAAATTAAACAGAGCAGGATAAAAACCAGTTATTGAAGACAGTAAGTTGAACCTAGAGTATGCTCTCATGGCTGGTCCTTTCTGGGATGATTTTAGAACTATTTCACATATATTGCTCCTTCACATACTTTTATACCTATCAAAATTTAAACAATATACCTTTATCTTACTAATAACAAAGTTTATCTATTATTATTATTCTTAAACATTTCCCACCACTGATTGGTGTTATAGAGGAGTAACCACAGCACAAAATTCTGGGAAATGGATCAAAGAACTGTCTCTAGCCTCAAGATTATACACATACCCAAATGAAGATGAACATATTCTAAAATATGTTCCACTTTCTGGAAATGCCATTGAAAACATAGTCAAGTATGTAAGCTTTTCAAGAAATAAATGTTACAAATGATGAGGAAACAAAAATTACCCACTCTTAGCACAGCAGAATAAGTCTATTCTTTGAGTCCTATAGAATAAAAAACTTTCTGCAGAAAACCGCACAATGCACAGACCATTGGGTTCAGAGGCTGGTGCTGGGTTGTCTCCTGAGGTGAGACTGCCTGCAGCTATGCCCACATCATCTAGACCCTGAGTATTTGCATGTAAAAGGAACATAGCCCATTGTTCTGAGGACTTCTTTATAGGCTGGTAGGACTCTGTGCAGGAGTCAGTCCCAGTAAGGACACAGCATAGGCATGAGGGCTTCTGCTCATTTTCTGTGGATGCTTCTGCTCTGGATCTCAGGTATGGAGGACAACAGTGCTCATCTCAGAGTGGTCAGTGCTGACTGGCTCTTTGGGAAATCCTTCTTAATTGTTTTTTGAAGGCAACATTGTATAATATTTATTTTTGTCTCCCAAACCAGGTGCCAGATGTGACATTCAGATGACCCAGTCTCCATCTCAGTCTGTATCACTAAGCAAAACAGTCACTATCAAGTGTCAAGCCAGTCAGAACATTGGCAGTGAATTATCCTGGTATCAGCAAAAACCAGGGAAATTTCCTAAGCTCCTGATTTATGCTGCATCTAGTTTGGCAGATGGGGTCCCTTCCAGGTTCAGTGGCAGTGGGTCTGGGAGAGATTTTACCTTCACCATCAGCAGTTTGGAATCAGAAGACATTGCTGATTATTACTGTATGCAGGACTATGGTTACCCACCCACAGTGGAACAAGTCATAACATAAAGCATTCAGCAAAGCAGAAGTGGAAGCCTGGGTTGCAGCAGCTGCTCCTCCTGGTGCCTCCACCTACTGAGATCAGTATTCAGATAAAGGTGGGCTTTAAAGTTCACTGAGCCATTAAGAAATAGTGGCTATGAAGGTTCTTCCTCTTTCTTAGCCCCATCAGCAAAGGCATGACAAGGTCATTCTTGATTTAGTACAGATACAATTCCATTACAATGAGGCATCTGGATTGCAGCATGTATTTGTATTCACATAGTATATAAAATTCAATGGACATTTTTTTAAAAAGAGAAGAAAAAGGAGGAGGAGAAGGAAGAGGAGGAGGAGAAGGAAGAGGAGGAGGAGAAGAAGGAGATGAGAAAGAAAGAAAGAAAGAAAGAAAGAAAGAAAGAAAGAAAGAAAGAAAGAAAGAAAGAAAAAGAAAGAAAGAAAGAAAGAGGAGGTGGAGGAGGAAGAAAAAAAATGAGAATGAAGACATCCTAAGGATTTCTTTATTGCTACATACAAATTTCCTGTATATGTTTATCAGGGACTAGGACTTAGACAGATACTTGATAGGCAAAAAGATAGGAAGACTGGCCACAAATTGACAATTAAGATGACAAATTTATAGATGATAAAGATGGTAAACTTCTGGACCCTTTCTCATATGCCTCATCTGACTAGAGGCAAAGTACAAAAGACATTGGGGTTTGTCTTCTGCCAGCAAGGTATCCTGAATGTCCTTCAATTTCAAGGCAGGATCAAGACACATTAAGTTCAATGCTGTTGACCTATCAGTATCTCTGTCTTTGTTAAAACTGACCAATCCTATATTAGGGAATAATCCCTTCAAAATTTCTTAAAAACCCAGCTCTCAAGGCTCCACAAGTCCCCCTCTACTCTGTAGAGGATCTTCCCCTCTCTGTGCCTTGGTGTGTGCATTTTACCCTTAATGAAAATCTTTCTTTATCAATCTGTTGCTGTAACTGAGATTTTCCATGTGCCTACTTATTTCTCTTGAAATTTTTCATGTCTTATAATTCTTTAATTGGCAGAGAAAACGATCTCTATCAAGAGCACAATAATCCATGCATGGGAAACTGATCACATTTTAGGGCTCAATTCACACAGTGGATTATATTCCCAATCTTTGGAACTATCACAACAATGAAACAATAAAAAATTCAAAATAATTATTTTGTTATCTACACAACTCATGTAAATTTTATAACAGAAATTGCAATTACTAATAAGTTGGTAATTATCTGGTTCTTCACCAGAGTCCAGTATGTATTTACCACCCAAGATCTAAACTCTTCAGCTATGCAGCATATGGTCTTGGGTGAGAAAGCCAAATCTTACTGTGCTGATAGCTCAGCTTCCTGGAGCAACTCTCTGTAGATTCTCGGTCTTCACAATATGCCCTACCTTCCTCTTTATGGAATAGCACTTGGTACTCATCTTCTGAATTCCAAATCTCTTAGAGGCCTCTCCTTACACCTTGTTAGGAATTAAAATTGGACAAACAGTAAATGAAACATGTGTTTCCAGAATTAATCTCCTCATTGAAATTAACACGTGATGTTACTTTGTGATTACCCTATCCTGACACAGGTTTTTCCAGTTAGATGATGAGCCTAGAATACAGTTGTAATTGCTATTCCCTATTTTCAACCTGATTACATCTAGAATTAACTGAAAGCCAAGCTGTTCTGTATTACTCTGAGGGATTTTTCTTGGCTGGTTAATTTGAGGTGGGAAGACCTGCCATCTTTCTGGGCCACACTTTTATTTCTGATGGGCTATACAAAGGATATGGAAGAAGAAAGCTCTTGCTCTGTGTCTGCTTGCCCTCAAGCTTGATGGCAAGTCCGTTACTTCATTAGTATCAGAGTCCACTTCTTAGGGATTCTGATGAATATTGAAGACAAGTTGAGACATCCATCTTGTGGATCAAAGTGACATCTATTGCATTCTTGGATTTACTGTCAGAAGTCAGCTGTGTTTGGATTAACTGTATCACAGTTTGTATGTCATTATAATAAATCTCACTTATAAACAAATAAATATATGACATTATATATACATATATATAAATTCTGTTTCACTTGAGAACACTGATTAACACAAATTTGGGAGCAGGAGTGATTCTAGGGCAACAGAAGTATAAGGATGAAGACATTGCAAATTTTATTGACCAGTCTGGCATCATAAGAAGAAAATTTTGTTGATATATGTTAAATAAAATAATTAGAATTTATTATTAACACATGTAGCAATCACTTGCAAGCAAATTGAACACCTTTAATGGGGAGGGTGGCCTTTATTGTACTTAATCCAAAAACTTTTAATCCCCCAAAATTACATGAAGCCAACAATGCAGTTTCTTTATAGGTATGCTTGTGTACATACAAAGTCAGTTAAAATAACAGACTAAGGCCATTAAATCATGATTACTTCCCAAATGTAACACATTGGAAACTTTTACTTCAGCAAAGTAACAAGAATCGAAAGAGGTTATAAGCAGCTGTAATTTAGAGGTTGTTAACTTTATCTAAAAAAATCCATTATGAAAATGTATTTAATGTCATGTTTTGAAACATCTAACTTCATCTCTAAAAGTACAAGTTTAACAACTTTAATAATGCTGGTTCAAATTTACAATTATTCCTCAATGTTATAATGCAGCTCTTTGGATAGGTTACATACTTTTATTGCTACTGTGAGAAAAATAGTGTGATATAAACAAATCAATGTAGGAAGGCTTACCTGAGTTCAGAGTTGGAGCTTACAGTCCACCATGCCAGGAAAGTAACTGTAGCAGGAACTGGATGCAGCAGAGATCAAGAAGGCTGGTTTTTAGCTCACTTTCTCCTTTTCATTCAGTGCAGAACCCAAGCCACAGAATGAGTCCATCCACATGAAAGATTGTTTTTCCTACTGCAACCAATCTCTTCTAGGAAATGCCTCACAGACATACACTGAAGCTAACAATCTGCATAATCCTTCACTGATGTGCCCAGAAGTACCTCCTGGTTGCTTCTAGATTGTTTCAAGTTAACAGTCATCATTAACTACCACAGAATATAAGAATGTTTTTAGCAATTTGAAGATGTATACAGCCAAAATTGTTCTAAAAAACAAACGTTTCTGTCAATACATATAAGACCTGGGACTTAATATTCATGTAGTTTGATCTCATGGATTATTCATTACCCAAAATTGTCATGGCTACTTTGGTCTCTGTCTCAAATTAAGCAAATCACAGGTTGGAGGTTAGCTTGGTTGCCTTTGATAGAACCAATGAGCTGAGCCCTCTGTGGGTTAGATGAACCATTTTAAGCATACATTATCTGTAATCACACATGTTAAGTTTGTTCCTCATCACTGTGAGAAAAAAGAGGGACCAAAGCACTTTAAAGAAGGAAAGATTTAATTTACCTCAACATTTAAGAAGAAAGACATATTGCCTAGAAAACAGGGAGGGTGAGGAATGCTCTGAGAGAGAAATATGCAGAGCTGGAGCATCCTTATAGCCAGAGCTATATTAAGAGTTACCACCACAAGCAGTGCAGGGGGAGTCTGAAGGGACAGCACATCATTTCCATGCTGACTAAAAATGTAAGAATTCATGAGCAGACTTAAGGCTGAAGGAAATCAAGAATTTGATTTGGAATCAAGAATCTTCAATTGCTCAATAAGAAATTACCAAAAATTGTCGAGGCAGATCAATAACAGTTGACTATGGCTTTTAGAGAGGAAATGAAGTCAACAGTTGGAAAGATCCTCTCATTCTTTGTGTTGATTTACACATGAAGTATGATAGAACAAACTGGCCTTAAAACTGAGTATCTTCCATTGCTCACCAAGTTCTTAGAATGTGTCCTCCTCATCTTGGCTCTATGTAAAAAATGCAATTTGAAATCTTTCCTTTCAATTCACAATTCTCATTTTTCAGAATCTTCATCCTCTTAAGGGTTTAAGGGAACCAATAAGGGCATTCCTGCCTGTGTTCATGTACTCATTTATACGGTGATGATTGTGGTGCTTTCTCTGAGCATTGGACATAGCGATTTATATCAGAGTCGATTGTATCTCCTTTCTGATGTTACAATATTTATTCATAAAAAGTTATATGTATTCTCAATTTTTTATTCTTTTTCTCATTACTATACATTATTTTTTTACCAATGTCATTAACTGTTTATGAAATGATGTTGTATAGTATGGCCACATTCATAATCTACCACTGGTTTTCTCCATTGGATAGTTTCAACAAAGAGAAAATCATTGGAATAAATTCAAGTTGAGCGTAATGATTATTAACTCAAATATAGAGGAAGGATGGGTCAGAGTGGCAGTGTTAGCTACTTTGGTATATTCATGATCTTTCTTCAAGTGCTTTGAAATAAATTATGTACAATCATATAATTTGTTTTCTGGTTTACAAGACAAAGAAAAAGTTAATTGTAGTTAGTAGTCAGATGACTGCCCAAAGTTAATAGTCTAATTGTCTTCTAAGGATTGATTCCCCAAGTCTCAATGACTCCCCATGACTATGGAGAATTCCTTCCTCCTTTGTTATATGAAAAAAATTCACTGCTGCATATTTCACATAGTAAAATCATTACCGTAATCAAAGTATGCTATTTCTTCTTTGACCTTCCTTCTCATTTCCCAGTAATGAAAATAAATGTGACATGAATTGAATAAATTGCACTATTTTTTTTAAATAAGATGCTTTCTGGCCTTGGTGTTGTGCACGTCTCTGGAAGAGTCAGGGTGAAAAAGATGTTACCTTTAGAGACTAGTTAGCATTCAGTCTCTTAATGTTAGCACTTTGACCATTTACATATCACTGCATTGACTGAGGTCTGTTGGAATATGAAGCTTCACTAAACAAGGTTTTTACCAACCCAGGTGGGTATATGGACAAGAATTAAGAAAAAATTAACAATACAACCATTAGCAAAATAACAAGATCATGAAGTCACAGCAGCTGTTGTCACCCACACAAGATCAAGGTAGCCAAAATTTATGCATAGATTTGGTAAGTGTTCTCCAGGTCCCATACATTTCTGAGAAGCTATCAGCAGTTGATAGCTGGTGTCGGAGGAAAGATCATTACCTTTAGTATGTGACCAGTGTTAGGTTTCCAATTATACAGTGTACAGGTCTACTATAGCATTTAAATATGAAATGTATTAATTGGACCTAGTGGGTATCCAAAAACAATGCAAAACAAAATGAGAAGTTAGGATGTTTAGGTGTTCAGTAATAGATGACGTAGGAAAATTGGGGATATATATAGTCATGTTTTATTGTAGACATGTATAAAGTTATCAATGAAAAAATATAATTTCCAAACAAGATTGAAAATATCAAATAACCTCCTTGACCCGTGAGTAATGTGTCCTCCTTCTGTTCCCTATGGTCCCCAACCAGTGACAGACCATGTTTTCTACAGCAATCAAAAGACAGATATCATTTCTTTATACAGATTAAACAAAAAATTGCATGTGTACATATTTCTAGAAGGAAAAGCTATGTAGGTTTGAACACATTTTCCTTAGCTGAGACCTCAGGACTGGAGTTTCAGAAACTTTGCTCCTGTTTCTTGAGTTCCTACATGAAACAAACGTTTCTAAATCTTCCCACTATGATTTATGCAAATCTTCTTTTCTTTATGTGAGTCCCATAACTAAGTTGTAGAAATTCTATGCAATTAGCAATATTTGACTGAGAACTAAAAATCCATTACCACATGTGTTTTTTTAAACTTCACAATTTTTAAATTTTTAATATATAGATTTTTGTTGTATAGGGCCACTAAAGTGTCAGTTGTCATGTAGAAATGAGGATTACTTGACTCTTCAGTATTCTTTATTGGATACCCAACTCTGACAAAACTAAAACAAACTAAAATAACACGAATCAACTATGCTTATAGAGGGAGATGATAAGCTGATAAACAATAGCAAACACAGAGTTTAAAGTGGTACTCTTTGTTCTGTGGTGCTATCTTGCCATGTCAGAGCCTTGTAGATCATGTATGTGTCAGTTAATAAAATACAGCATTTCAAACTGAAGTTTATCTGCACTCTCCTATAGGCAGTACAGACGTACCCATTTTCCTATACACAGGACACATTTTATGCCACTTCACTCTTTTTTGTTAGTTTTTTTGTGAGACAAAGTTTCTCTGTTGTAACTCTGCCTATCCTGGAACTCACTCTGTAGATCAGGTTGGCCTTGAACTCACAGGGATCCACCTTACTCTGCCTAAATAGTGTTGGGATTAAAGGGATGCACCACCACCTCTAGGCTAGTCAATTCACCCTTAAGAGTGGCCTTCTCCCTCCCCTTGCTAAGTTTCATACTGCTGTACCAACCTGGGGATTTACATATTGTTCCCTAGGGAGGAACTCTGCTTCCATGTCTAGGACAAAAACTAGCCCCTCTCTCTGCCTTGACTACCCAGGATTCTTCATATCTATATTTCAGAGTGAGGTGCTCTGCTCAGCTCCTGGGACCCCCATGTGCTCTGGACCCCTAGAAAGGAGACAAACAAAGATGAAGGAAAATTTGGAGGAATGGGGATTTCTGGGGTCTTGTTGATTAAGATGCATGCTCATGTGAGAGACTACCAGACTTGTTCTCCAGGAAAGGGCTTGTGAGGTTTGGAGGGTGAAGGGAGGCGAATCCCTGCTCTTGAGGCAACTATGACAAGAACCAAGGCATACAGTCCAGGCAATTTCTAGAGGGTATATGTGTCTTTGTACGTATGTATAGCATGTGGCATATTTATAGAATGTGCATGAAAGTCATGAACAAAATTAGTAGGAAAAACATAAAAGAAGGAAAAAGCATTTCAACGTATCATTACATATGATATATGTATGTGACTAACCTTTCATTTCTTTTATTTCAAGGGTCAATGGGGATATTGTGATGACCCAGGCTGCACTCTTCACTCCTGTCACTCCTGTTGAGTCAGTTTCCTGCTCCTGCAACTCTAATAAGAGTCTCCTCCATAGTAGTGGCAAAGCTGCCATGAGTTGGTACATGCAGAGACAAGGCCAGTCTCCTCAACTCCTGATATATCACATTTCCACTCATGCCTCAGGAGTTCCAGATAGGTTCAGTGGCAGTGGGTCAGACACAGATTTCACATTGAAAGTCATGTGGGTGTTTATTACTGTCAGCAGTGGTTCAAAGTTCCTTTCACAGTCATAGAGTGGTGAACAAAAATATCCCTGCTTAGAGTGACAAAGCTGCCTCACAAGTTTCTTATTTTGTATGCAACAATTTATAACCAGTATGCAGAAGTGAAGATATTTTTCAGAGACGTTTGTTTCCCTCTGACTTTCATCAATTGGAACAATGAACCCCTTGGAAACAAGACTTTCCATGAGAATTTATGCTGGGTGAAGGACTGGCAGCAGCTTCTCTGCAGGACAGAGATGTCGCAGTGTGTTACAGAATGAAAAAAAGTGCAATCAGCTACAGCCAGTGGTAGGCAAGACCATATCCTGAGTAGGACTGATTTAATGTGCTCCTCTTTGGTGCTGTATTTAACCTTTAATCTCATTTTAGAACTGCACAAGTCTCAGATTGTTCTCTGGATGTATCAATTCCAGTTTCAATGGTGGTCACATTGGTAAATTTACCAGGCCCCATCTTCTGAAGCTATTGGAGACAGTCCTTACTTAGTGTTTACTTCTTCTGGAACAGCTGCGTTTGTCTATATATTGCAAACATTATGCAAGTCTGAGATCAAAGCTCAGTTTTCGTCTTGTCCTGAGTAAAAATGGCTTCACAGTTCAAATACTAAGTTTGAGGCATTCTTTCTTGTGCCTGGGATTGCTGATATTCTGGATGGATGATAAGAGTAGCAGAGATGAAGAAGGAGAACACAGAAGGAGAGACACCTCTTTAATGTGATGCTGTACTTTCTTCTAACCAGACTTCCCTCGGTGCAGACTACTGAAGATCTCTCCATGCAGTTCCTACTTGCTTTTCTGAGCTGCTAGTAAACGTGCAAGATACACTTTTCTCTTTCTATCTCTTTCCTAAGTCTACAACCACTTACTATTTTGCTTTTCTCATTGTTCTCTGAAGTTTTCTACCTCCTTCTGCCATGTAGCTGCTTGCTGTCCTCCATAGATAACTCAGAAGCCTTGGGTTTTCTCTCCCTCTTTTCCAACTTCCTTCTTCTGGTGAGTTCTAAGATACACAGCTTGATTAATGTATTGTTTGAATCTTAAATTCCAGTATGGTTTCTTTTAAGTGTGTTTTAAAATCATTTTATTAACAAGACTTCCGATTCATAGCTGAGGCCCCATATTTCTCTGGTTCATTCTCCCCTCTCCACTGTAGAATTCCCACTTCTGCCTTATCCTATCACACATATTTCTCCAGTATGAGGCTGCCACATCTGTAAGTACAACCTTATACTGTAGTATTTTCATTTGCAAAATTCTAAATTTTGTTTGTTGTTTTAGTTTTGAGAGTTGTGTAGGGTCATTATCAAAGAACTATTAAAATTCTTGACCAAAATACATTGTCATAGAAGGGTGTATTTTCTCATATTCCCCCCAAAAAGGTTTGAAAACAAGCTCAAGTCTTGAAATTTTTTGTTGTAATAAAATTTACACATCAAAACTGTACTGGAAAATAAAGAAACAGTGGATTACTTTTTAGGAGAAAATGAATCAGAAAACTGCATAGATTTAAATAAATGTGACCACTCTAGGCTCATAGTCTTGAAAGGATTTAAATTAATCAATGCTAGTGATCAGAAACTAGAAACTGCTGCTCCATGATTGGAACAGTCACAAGTGAAAGTGGGGAGTGAAAGGATTTAAGAAATAAAATGACCTCTAGGAATTCAGTGCCTCCTCAGGGCCTCATCACCTGAGTGCTAACTGTCATGTATCAGGGAGATACCTCCCAAGAAGAGCCATTAACAATCTCCTCCCCACCTATAGGGGAATGACAATTAAGCTTAACATCTATCAGCAAGAATCCCCCCTCCCCGGGCATCCCAGGTGCCACCCTGTCTCTGGGCCAACTCGTCCAAAGGTCACTGACTGACTGTCCCCCCTGGATCCCGCAGGCGCGAATTCCTAACCAATTAGTCTGAAAGATGCAGGACATAGAGAGCTCTGAGCCAATCAGAGCTGCACAAGCCCCATCCCCAGACCCCTTCCCTGCACTCCATAAAACGCCAAGAGACGAAGGAATCGGTGTCCGCCATCCTTGTTCCCTGCGTGGAAACTTGCTGAAGGTGGAACCTGACGCATTGGACAATAAAAGCCTCTTGCGTTTGCATCGTTCTGATTGTCTCTTGGTTCCTTGGGAGTCGAGCCCAGCCATCCCTTTCAGTCTGCATGTTAAATTAATGTTCAATCGCTTAATAAGAATCCATTGTTGAATTTTCCAATGCTTTTTATTAATTACAAGCCATGTCAAATCTTATGGAATTCAATACCCAGGCAGCTAGGCAGAGACTTCATTCCATCATCCTCTCTTGCTCCCCTTCCTCTCTATTCTCCATTCATCTTCTTCTCCTGCTTCTCCTTAGACCCTTTAAACTTTTTCCCTAGCCTCCTCTCCACATCTAGGCCTTCATTACAACACAATAGTACTCGGATAGGGGTGATCAGAGTCTTCTCTGATCACCTGGCCTGCAGACCTTCAACTGGAAACAGTTCTATCTGTGGAGATCTCAGGAGGGCAAGCACAAAGGTGTGAATAGGTAGGAAGCAAGGCCTGCACTGCTACAAGGCATCTGGCTTCACAGCTAAAAGGGATCAAAGCTCTTTTGCAAACCAAAACAGCACAAAGAAGTAAAATATCCCACAACATCTGCCATTGTAAAGTACTGAGCATATGGCTAATATATTTTGTTGGTATGCTAATGGAATTGGTATTGTGTTATAAAACACTATGGAAACTGAAGGGTTTTTTTTTTGGAAAGGAACACAAAGTTGCTTGCTTTGATTTCAAAGTTATAACTAAATTTAAATGAGAACTCAGAGTTCTCTTTAGCAAAATGCAACCTTTAAGATTGTTCTAATAATTCAAATAAAGATGTAATTTATAAAAGTCATCAAATTTTTTAATCGTAACTTTATTAGCAATAATCTGTCTAATGATGGCTGCAATTTGAATTTCAACATTTATATTTTAAGTTTTCCAGCTTTCACTGAGCAGTGCAGAACCCAGTAAGAAATTTGAGACCTAGTGAGAAGTGCATAATGTGTATGAATACAGAAGGTTGGTTTCTCTCTATGACCTGGCTTCACTGCTCCTGTGCTGGCTTGGATATTCATGTGCTACACATGAGCTGGCTACACACAGACATACTCACAAACATGAACACACATTTACATACACGCACACACACACACACCATAGTTGTTACTTCCTTTCCAGTTGTATCGATGTTTTTACTGATGAAATCTTCCCCAGTGAAAACCAGGAGCAGATTGAGAGTTCTAGATCAGAAGTGGTGTGTTATCTGTACCCTGAAATTCTGAAGGCCCTGTTGTGGTGGGAAAGCAGAGAATAGCTACAAAAGGGAGGAATTAACTATCTAATTTTTTGGTTTGAATATCACATAGCATCAAATGCAACATAATGTTCTTGGAAATGACAAAGACCTCTATTCACCCAATGCTGTTTTTTCTATCTGATAGACTAAAAGTAGATCACTAATCTCCAGTTAGACAGGTTGTAGCGTTTAAGAATCTCAAAGTTGTCCAATGGTTATTCAAAGAACTAATATAAGAAAGCTTTCCAAAAGAGAAAATGATTCATACATCCAGATACAGGAACGTCAACAGGTAACAGCAATATTTGCCTGGATCAAGTTCACCCCAAGATGACATGTCATTAAGTTCCTATAAATGAAAGAAACAGATCCTAAAGGTTTCCTTAGGAGTGTTCCAAGTCACCAGACTGCAAATTTATCAGCAAATACTAGAAGCTCAGAAGGAGTGATAAAACAATTTTATTGAAAGGCAAATGCAGTAAAATGACAATATAGTATCCAAAATTTATTTTAGAGATTAAAAAAAACAACAATATGCTCAGATACCCCACCCATTTTAGAAAGCACATCTACAACTGACCTGTTTTCAGAGATTTCTGGCTTCATAGTAACCTACAGGCTATCTATCCACAGGTGTTCCAGGTCACAAGAGGGTAGCCTATATATTCCTGACAGGTTTCTTCCTAGAAGCCACGTTATTGGAGAAGTTGTTATTCAGAATACTGCCAGGATTGGAAAGAGATTTATGTATTAGATGGGACTCCTTCTAATTTTATTGGGACATATAAACTATTATTCCTGCTGAAAGGGAACTACACTAAATTACAGAGTATAGGCTATTAGGATTTTAACTTACTTTCAGTTGACTGTGTTTGGAAAACTATTCACTCTACAGTAAGTGAGAAGTTTCAAACCATTTAAATTTTAAGTAAAACACTTTGTCAGATACCTCATATAATCAGAATTAATCATGCTAATTAATTATATTAATGAATATAATAAAATGCTGCAAAATAGACTTTGCCATGGTCATTGTGTAAGATAGTTCAATAAAAAAAATCCACACAAGAAAACACATGATTACACAGTATAATAGAGGTGTTTTTTAGTAAACACATGGAGGAAGTTGGTGATTATGTGATTAGATAGTCAGAGATTTCCTACACATTCTATTTCATGAGACATCAAAGTGGTTTGCCGAGGATCATCACCATGGGCATCTTGGTCTTTTGACATTGGAAAAAGACAAGCTATGAAGGTGACAGTTAATTCAAATGACCATTATTTCGATGGTGAGTCTGCCTAAAGTGATGCTAGAATTATGACCTGTGCATTTACATCCGTCATGGATATTCAGGCATGGGTATAAATGGGAATTTTAGAACAGGAAGTCCAAAAGGCTAAGTTTCAACCTGTACCTGTAAATAACTACTGAGCTATAGAGGAAAACAGTCTTGTGAGTCATATTGCTGAGGACTGGGTGAAAATAAGAATAGTATATTTCTGGTCAGGCAGTCTAGGAAATTAATTAATACCAGTGAGTGCTGAACTTGGGCAGACCCTAGTAAGAATCTGAAAGACCAGTACCTCGGAGGTGTGCCTGGCAATGCAGCACCTTCTCCTAAGTTTGGTTCTCACTGATTCTCAAGGTCCAAAGCCAAGAAAGGACAGAAATGATACCATTCCAGAATAACACCTTTCCCAAGTGTGCTCCACCTTGGGACGACAATTGTGACAATTGTGAAAAAAAACAGAAATGAAAATTGTGCCCATCTATTAATATCATAGAACTGTTACCCATTCTAATCTTATTGCTTCATTTTCAAAATGAAAAACTTGCTTTTGTAAATATATTTGGGATGTAGCAAGGATAAACAGAATTGGATTGATTCAAGTTGGGTACAGTGTTGCTGTCTATGCTACTCTTTGTTAAATAATGATCAATATAAGCAAATCTATGGCATATATTTAACAATCATCACAGAGTATTACATATCTTGGTTTTCTAATACACAATATGCTCATCACTAGAAGTTACTCTCCAAGTAATTCAAATAATATGTAACATAAATTGATGTAACAATGATCACCACAAAATTCCCTCTGAACACTGGAGAATACACCTTTCCAGTAGCTCATAAAAGTTTTCCCACAATTGAGCACATTAGGAAACCAAGAAATTCTCAACAACATAAAAAAACTAAAATAACACCTTCATTCTGTTCAACCTCTGAGCAGTTGCAATAATGACCAGTGTTATAAACCATGCCAACTGTTAGAATAGTGATAACAAAACCACGAATACAACAAAATGCTTTCTGATTGGATGAAAGACTAATTCCATAAGATGAAATCCATACCTGACACAATTATTGGTGCCACAAAACTGGCTATAAAAGGCATAGGTGCAATGAAACAAGCTACCAATATTATTATGTTTATATATTATATGACACCTATACATATCATTTGATTTAATTTTTCAAACTAAATTGCTTACAATTGAAAGAAAAGAATATCAGTAACATAAGTAAGAAATTAATAAATAAAGCCACTTAGAAAAATGTATACAATAAAGTGGATAAAGAGCACATGAATAAAGAACCCTTGTGATCTTAGTAAGAGTCCTTTCATCAGACAATAGTATAGGGAATCTCACTGATATAAAAAGATTTTGTAACTTCGTCAAGAGCTTAAAGAATAGATGTATATCGTTTTCATAAATTAATTATGGAAAACAATTTCTTAGAAAAAAAGGATATTTTTATACTCTTAGCCACTCTTAATGATTGATATTTATTTAGGAGCATCAAAATGTATTTATAATTACATTTTTATATATTCATCATTATTTCATGTCTCTAAGTCTGGGTATTTGGAATATAGACCTTTGATGCCATCATGGCACCTCCAAAGTCTTTTTTCATATGTTCTCAAAAAAGTGTTTCAAAGCTATTGAAGAGTTCATGCCATATGTGATTCTAGAAATGAAAAAACAATCTAACCCAAAGTGAAAACAAATATTCAATGTAAGTCTGATAAGTACCTTTAAGAAAAATGACTGAGGGCTTGAGAGAGTCAGTGGTTCAGATTACAGACTGCTCTTCCAGAGTCTTCAGTTCAATTCCTGGCAACCATATGGTGACTTACAACTATCTACAATGGGATCAGATGTCCCCTTCTAGCATGCAGGTGAATATACAGAATAAATAAAATAAAGTTCTGGATTATTTATTTAAAGAAAAAGAAAAATGACTGAAAGAAATGTTCAAAAGTAAAAAATACATTGTGAATATTACCAAAGGCATTAGATACAGCATGGATGTTTTCCATTCTACTGTGTGAGAATTTTATTCATTCAATTTAGTATTTGAAATTTAATAGTATTTATTAGTTGTAAATGGTACATGTCCATACATATTAGTGGTACATGGCACATAGTGGCACATACAGTTTTTCTTAAAATAAACAGAGTAATACCATTAAATGATGATCACTTCACAAATGTAGCAAAGAGAACAACCTTCCAACAAATGATTAGAAACATATAATTCCAATTAATGAGAATCCATACAGGATTCAAGTACCTATATTTTAGGGAGTATTTACTTTATCTAAAAATCCTTTCTGAAAATGTATTAAAGGTCACATGTTGAAACATCTAACTTCATTTCTTAAAGTGCAAAATTAAGTACTTTAATAATGTTGGTTCCGATTTACAATTATTTCTCAATGTCATCCTTTAGAAAGTTTAGCTACTTCTATAGGTATGATAAAATATTGTACTCTAAACTACTTAAGAGAGAGAAGACATATTTGAGTTCATAGTTAGGGTCTGCACTCTAGCATGCTATGAATGTAACTTTAGCAGGAACTGAATGCAGCAGATATCATGAAGGCTGATGTGGAGGTCATTTTTTCACTTTCATTTCATGTAATTCCTAAGCTACAGAGTGAGTCTACCCACATGTAAGATGGGTTTTCCTTCAACAAACCTACTCAAGGAAATCCCTCTCAGACATGCCCTGAGGTTAAGAGTCTACATAATCCTTACAGATGTACCCAGAATTATCTCCTGGTTGCCTCTAGATTTTTTCAATTTAACAATGAGCATTAACTATCATACAATGTAAAAATTTTTCCAGCAATTTGAATACTTCTACAGTCAAAATTGTTTAAAAAGCATGGGACTTATGTTCCCATGGATTGTTAATTACCCAAAACTGTCATTGTTACTTTGGTCTCTGTCTCCAATTAAGCAAATCACAGGTTGGAGGTTTTCTTAGTTGCCTTTGATAGATCCAAAGTGCTAAGCCCTCCATGGATGAGTTGAACCTTGTTAAGAACACATATTTGTAACCACACTGTTAGCTATGTCTCTCATCACTGTGAGAAAAGATAGTGTCAAAGCACCTTAATGAAAGAAAGACTTAATTTAACTCAACATTATAAAGGAAGACATATTGCCTATCATGTGTTAGATCCTACAGAGGGAGAGGAGAGTTCTGAGAGAGAAAAAAATCAGAGCTGATGCATCCTTAGGCAGAGCTTTATTAAGAGCTAACATGACAGACAGCACATGGGGATTCTGAAGGGAAGGGACCTCAGTCTCCACAGGCAAAACAGGGTACCTACTCTTAACCATTTATTAGGGAGATGGATGTCCTACAAAACAAGGCAGCAGGCTTTGCTAATATGTAATCTTTGCTACATGCCTGCCATCAGGTTGTCTCTCATTCCCAGAAGACAGTTAGTATGAGAGTATTTGGCCCTTTGATGAACAGCCATAGCTTGTCACTTCTTCCTAGCAGCACCCAGAGTCGGGGAGAGATTTTGGAGGACTATGGCATGATATGGTAAGCACCAGCACTGAGAGGAAGTCATCCCTAAATTTTCCATTGTTTTAGAATTAAAAATGAAACTGGTAAGAATTTATGCACAATTAGATAAGGAAAGGACTTAAGGAGATTGCTGAGTATCAAAAATTCTATCTCCTTCCTAGTTAATTGGGGTTCAATTGTGCCTCCTGACTTGTAAAAGGCTATAAGCTCTCTATCTAAAACTCGTAAGTTCTTTGTTCACGAGTCCTTATATACAGTTGCATTTAAAAGACATGCACCGCCACTGCCAGGCTAGTCATTTCACTCCTAAGACTGGCCTTCTCCCTCCCCTTGCTACTTTTCACACAGCTGTGCCAACCTGGGCATTTGCATATTGTTCCCTAGGGAGGACTTCTCCTTGCAAGTCTAAGATAAAAGCTAGCCCCTTTCTCTGCCTTGACTACTCAGGATCCTTCATATCAAGTTTTCAGAATGAGGTTCCCTGCTCAGCTCCTGGGCCTGCTTATGCTCTGGATCCCTGGTAAAGAGAAAGACAAAGATGAAGCAGCCTGTGTAGGAATGGGGTTTCTGGGATCCTCTTCATTAAGATACAGGTTCCGTCCATGTGTGAGATTGCCAGACTTGTTCTCCAGGAATGGGCAGTGAGGTTTGGAGGCTGAAGCGAGAACTTGTGCATTTGTGGCAACTATGACAAGAACCAAGGCAGATGGTCCAGGCAATTTTTAGAGAGAATCTGTGCTTTTTCTACATAGGCACATTATGTGGAATATTTTTAGATTGTGCATAAAAGTCACGAACAAAATAAGTAGGAAATATATAAAGGAAGGAAACATCATCTCAATGGATCATTGTGTTTGTGACTAATCTTTCATTTATTTTATTTCAGGAGCCAGTGGGGATATTGTGATGACTCAGGCTGCACTTTCCATTCATGTCACTCCTGGAGAATCAGCTTCCATCTCCTGCAGGTCTAGTAAGAGTCTCCTAGATAGTGACGGTGATACTCTCTTGAATTAGTACCTTCAGAGACCGGGCCAGTCTCCTCAGCTCCTGATATATTTCATGTCCACCCGTGCTACAGGAGTCCCAGACAGGTTCAGTGGCAGTGGGTCAGGCACAGATTTCACACTGAAAATCAGTAGAGTAGAGGCTGAAGATATAGGTGTTTATTATTGCATGCAAGGCTTAGAATATCCTCCCACAGTGATACAGCCCTGAACAAAAACCTCCCTGCTTGGGGTGACAAAGATGCTTCAAGCTTCTTGGTTTGGGTGCAACATTGAGCAACCAGCACAGAAAAGTGAAGATATTTTTCAGAGACATTTGTTTCCCTCTGACTTTCAGCTATTGGAAAAAGGAACCTCTAGGAAATAGGACTTTCCATGTGAAGTCATGGTGGGAGAAACAGTGGCAGCACCTTCTCTGCACAGAGATGTCACACAGTGTCTTACAGTAAGAGAAAAGTGAAGTCAGCTACAGTCAGTGGTAGGCAGGACCACACCCTGAGCAAAACTACTTCAATGTACTTATCATTGGCTAGCCTTGTATTTAATCAATTATCTCATTTCAGGATTGCTTAAGTGTCAGGTGTTTTGCTGATTTGTTCCACTTTCCATGGTGTCCACACTGAATAATATTTCCTTATTTTGATTTTTGCTTTCATGTTGGCGTATTGAGGACTGGTTTGTAGGTCTGACTTGGGGCAGAGGATGTGATCCCATCTTATGTAGCTATGGGAGATTCTGTAAGACTCTGTAAGAGGAAGGTGTTGAAAGATTCAAAATAATGTGTAGTAGAGTTGTCAGAACAAGTGGTACCTATACATTCAATGAGGAATTATTACCTAAACTATACACAAAACTGAAAATAAAACCTATCTAATCAGCGATAATCTAACAACACAACCAACAAATGGGCTAACGAAAAAGACAATTCTCAAAAATGAAATACAATATGAACAATAAAAAATCATTGGATAATAATCTTTCTGCCCAGTCATCTTTAATGATCCCTGAGCCTTGGAACTGAGATGCCATGTAGATGCCCCATTTGTGGCTAAACACTCCACTGACACTGATTCTCTACATTTTGACCATTTGTGAGTCTCAGCGTCAGCCACCATCCACCTAAAAAAGACACTTCTCTAATGAGGTCTGAGAGCTCTGCTAATCTTTATGTAGACAGATATGAATTAAGGAGGTAGTTTGACACTAAGTCCATTTAGCAAAATAGTAGTAGCTTTGCTCCTGGGGCCTGTGTGTTCCTCGGACTTTGGTTCTTGAACAGATTTGCAGTGTCAGGCATGTGATTCTTCCAATTGGACAGGCCTTAAATCTTATTTTTAGAAGGATTTGTCAGCCAGGTTGTAACACATGCCTTTAATATGTGCATGCAAGAAAATTTAGTAAAAACCTTTAAATGCTATTTGACCTCTATTGTTTCAAATATTCTACTACCTACTTCCTATTCTTTAGACCTGAACATTCTTACAGAGTTAGATTTAATATGTCTAACAGAATGACTGTTTTAAATATTTGTTGATTATATCTCTGGATGATTATCTTCAGAGCAACAAATATCTGAAATAGCCTTAAGAAGGAGTCCATACTTTTACTGAATAAAATCCCTCAAATATCAATCTGAGAGTGTGTGTGTGTTGTACTTCTGTTGATTGAGGGGTGGTCCACACAGATTTCCATAGCCTTTCCAAAGATTGTGCAAGACATTGGTCTCTGAAGCTGTCTTAGAAAGCCATGGCCTTGTGCACCTAGAACCCCATCACTACTCCAGAATTTCACACCAATGTCCTTTTTTTCCAATGCTGCAAACAAAAAGATATTTTACATCATTTTACTTACTGAGGTGGTCTTTACTTAGTGCTTACCTCTTCTGTAACAGCTGCATTTGTCTGTGTATTGCATTCTTTTCTCTTGGGAGTTCCATCCATGCAAGTCTTGCCTTCAGTAACAATGGCTCCTCAATTCAAATACTATGACTGATGAATTCTTCCTTGTTCCTGGGACTGTTGATATTCTGAATGGCTGATAAGAACAGCAGAGCGGAAGAAGGAGAACACAGGATGGACAACTCTTTGTTGGGAAGGTGTATTTTTTTTTCTTCTCAGACTTCCCTCAGTGCAGACTTTTGAAGAGCTCTACATACAGAGCCTACTAGCTTTTCTGAGCTGCTAATAAATGTGAAAAGTTCCTTTTTCTCTTTCTATCTCTTTCCTAAGCCTTCTATAGTTTACTGTTTTGCTTTTCTCATTGTTCTCTGAAGTTTTTTACTTCCTTCTGCCATGTAGCTGTTTGCTGTCCTCCATAGATACCTTAGGAGGCTTGGCTTTTTCTATCCCTCTTTTCCACCTCTCTTCTTTTGTCTGCTTCTGAGCTATACACTTTGCATACTATATTGTTTGAATGTTAACTTCCAGTACAGTTTCTTCTAAGTATTTTTAAAACTTATTTTATTTAACAAGTCTCCAAATCCAAAGGGGAGACCCCACCTTTTTCTGGCTCATTCTATCCTCCATACTGTAGAATTCCCACTTCTGCTTTCTCCTAGTACACACACTTCTCCAGTATGGGGCTGATACATCACTAGGTACAGCTGTCCAATATAATATTTTCATTTGCAAAATTCTAAATGTTATTTGTTGTTGGAGAGTATGGTCATTGTCAAAGAACTTTGAATAATATCCACCACAATAAAGTGGTATACAGGGGTAAATTTTCTCAACTTTCCAAGAGGAAGTTTAAAATCAAAAATAAAATCTGGAGATTTAGTGTTATAATAAAACTTGCTGCCTCCTCTCCATTTATATCATTGAAATTTTGGTGATGTAATCTTTTCGCTGTGTAAACACAGAGCAGATTGAGAGTCCTAGCCCAGGAGTGGTGGGTTATCTGTGCCCTGCAATACTGATGCTGCTGCTGTGGTGGTGAAGTCAGAGAATATCTACAACATGGAGGAATTAACTATCTAATTCTATGGTTTGAATATCACATAGAATCAAATGTAAAGTGATGTTATTGGAAATGGCAAAGACTTCTAGCCACAGAATATCTTTTTCTATCTGATCTCCAGTCAGAAATGTTTTAGGGCTTAAGAAACTCAATATTGTTCAATGCTTATTCAGGGAAACAATGTAAGAAAGTTTTCCAAAAGAGCAAATTATTCATTAATCAAGATGCAGGAAAATCAACAGGTAACATGATCATTGCATTAGATTAATAAAAGCCTTGAAAAATCCAATACCCATTCATGATACAAGTCTTGAGAGATTAAGGACACAAGGGACATAGCACAGAATGATAAAGACAGTTTATAATAAGCCCAGAGCCAACATCAACTTAAATAAGAGAAACTCAGAGCAATTCCACTAAAATCAGGAGCAATACAAGATTGTCCGCTCTCTCCATATCTATTCAATGTAGGATTTGAAGCCTTATCTAGAGCAATAATACAGCTCAAGTATATCAAGGATGTACAATTTGGAAAGTAAGAAGTCAAAGTATCTGTAGTTGCAGATGTTAGGATAACTCTGTGCTACTTGTATGGCTAAGAAAGTGAAACTTGATGGCCTGGATCCCTAAGGGAAAACAAAATACTAATGTTCCATACAAAGCAAAATAAAATAAAAACAACAAAACCTAATAAACTGACTCCCAATGACATTCTGCTATTCTCATAGATCAGTGCTTTGCTCAGCCATTATCAAGGCATCCTTTTCCTTCAGCATTTGTGAGCAGACACAGAGATCCATAGCCATACATTATGCAGTGTGTGAGAGACCTTGGTACATTGAGCCAAAACCACGATGTCTCCATCAAACATCTCCACTCAGAAGTCAGGAAGCCCAGGGGAAGACACAGTGGAAAGAGAATAAGAACCAGAGTGGTTAGGGGACTTCAAGAAAAAAAACTGTCTAAAATCAACATGATCAAAACATATGAACTCACAGGGACTCAGGCACCATGTACACAGCCTGCACATTTCTGCACCAGTTAGGGTCCTATAGCTGAAAGGAAAAGTAGACACTTAGCCTTATTCCTAACCAAGAAGAAATCATCAATTTATTATCATTTGCAAATGAGATACTTAGTGCTTTGGGAAAATAAACTTTTTAAAAGTAGACTGCTTGCCCACTATCAAAAGGTCAACAAAAAATGAACTCAAAGGCGTCTATTTGGTACCTTGTCTCATAATATCATGTGAGAGTTCTTTCCTTACTTAATTTTTATCTATTATCGATCATCTATCATCTGTCTATCTATCATCTACATAGCTATCATCTATCTATATCTATCTGTCTATTATCTATCATCTATTTATCTATCTGGCTACCTATCTCTATCTATCATGGATATCATGGAGATTTTATATATATATATATAAAACACACTGTTACATTCCTAAACAACATCTTTCTAAACACCAAACCAGCTAATCACCCACAGTCATGAGTGTGAGACTAGGGTATTATTGTAAAGGGCTGGCTCTGCCTTTCACATGAAGAAAGACATATCAATGATACTAGAATTCACTTTATGCCTAAATATCTCAGACTCCTTCAGTGCACGAAAATACAAAGCATAATGAAGTCATTAATTTATTCTCAGTAAATCATTCATGCAACTTATGAATATACATTGATTGTTCAGTAAAGGTTTCCAAAGAACCACTTTAGTTAAGCTTGAAGACATAATAGTTATCAAAAATTAAAAAAAATGTTTCTCTTAGTAAAATGTATAGGAACCAATTTATTGTGTTTGTAATTAGTTTGTAATTAGATTCAATAGTGAATCAAAGAAAATATTTTCAGTTTAGAGTTTGGAAGATGGAATTTAGGAGAAACAAAATCCTCTTAGCATAAAAGATTAGGATCTTACAGCAGCAGAGGGAGGAGTCTGAGCCTGGAGAAAGGCAGGTGCCTCAGAAAGCATGTGCTGAAGTTTCAGGTGCAAACAACTACTCAATTTCTTTAAAGATCTATTTAGTTTTAACTTATGTGTATAAGTATTTTGTCTGTATATATGAATGTACACCATCTGTGTGCCTGGAGTCCAGAGATGCTGGAAGAGAGGGTTGGATCCCTGGGGAACTGACATTATAAATGTCTTGTGGTGAGCCCTTCAGACTCTGGGCCTAGACTCTGCTGTGAGCCTCTGGCTAAAATTGCCTAGTTCCTGTATTGGGAGATCTTTTGAGCAAAACTGAGTCATGAAAATATTAATGACTGCCCGAGAGCGGCTTGTTTACAGGGAAGCCAAAGCCCCCTAAAGGGATACTTCTTCTCTGGCTAAACATTTAAGTTCATCCGGAGAAGCTATTGTCCTAAGCATCTAACTCCACTGGAGAGAGGCTATCTCCCCTAGGTAAGCATCCCACCTCAGCAGGGAAGATGCTTTGTTCTGATACCTATCTGGGCTTCAGGATGTTTTTACCTATGCACTGTCTCACCCTGTAATTAACACCTTGGTTCTAATCCCTGTAACTGCACATAGCCCCCCTGATGAAAAGGGTATAGGTTTGGAGAGAAAAATAAAATTTCAGCTCCATTCCATCTGAGCTCAATGATGCTGTGTGTGTCTGGCCTACTTCTTTTCCCTCGCGTCTCTTTTCCCCTCTCCTCATAAAACCCTTCAGTCCCACTCTCCATCCAGGTACTGTCCGACTTGCCAGGCCGGCCCTGGCAATGTCTGTAAGGCATCATGTGGGTGCAAGGAGCTGAATCAGGGTCCGCTATAAGAGCTTCAAGTGATCTTAAACTTTAAGCCCTTGTCTATAGTTCTGAGATCTTTTTCTTCAAACAACGAGGCTTTATACCTGAAATTAAATTAGAGAAATAGCATTCCAGTGTGAAGAAGTCACCAAAGAGTACAGGACAAGAGAAAGAGTGAGGTGAAAGACTGATGTAGTCTGAGGTGAATGGAACTCATTGGGTTTTTAGATGCAACGAGATACCAGTTTTCTTCTGAAAAAAAAAATTACCATGGAACTTTGCCAAAATCAGACTTCATAAGTTTTGCAGAGAGAATTCTTCTTAAAATTATAGACAGAACCACCCCATTTGCATGAGGCAGAACACATACTTGGCCATGAAGCACAGAAAGGAGGCTGATCTTCCACTAATCCCTTTTGGGGATAAGCCTTAATAATCAAAAGACCCAAAAGCCACAATTTTTGTATAGTAGGCACCTTGGAGATGAGGTCTCTTACAAATGGGCCTCTAGAGAAAGTACAACATCTAAAATGTATCATATATTAACTTCTTATACTATTAAGCCTAGAAATATTCCTAAAATTGAGTCACTGTTTTAATTAATGCCATAGGGAATGAATAAATTATTTGAATGATCAAGGAATTTTCCAAGACAGAAAATGGCATGTGAATAGAGGAAGGAATTTTATGTAATGAAACATAAATTTGGTTAAAGTACCAGATGTATAAGTAGTAATATTCACAACCTAAACAGAAAGTAATGTTTAAGAGTCATCAGAAAACAAGTCAATTTTTCTCCAATATATTTTGGATTTTCTGGCAGAGAAAATCTATTGAGTTGGTCTTTATACAGGCAGTATATATGACAGCCTGTCCACCTGAAGGAAAGAGGTTTTGGTTTATAACTATATGATTGTGGGAAGAAAATGTGTATACCACATACAGTAATAAACTCCCAAGTCCAACCTCCATTCTGTTGATTTTCAGTGTGAAATCTGTCCCTGGCCCACTGTCACAGAACCTGTCTGAGAACACAGAAAATTTATTGAACACTTTATAGATCTGCCCTGTATATACTGGCTTGGATCCTCAGGAAATGATACAAACAGTTGATTCTATCACTACATACAAGGCTCTGACTAGATCTGTGGGAGATGGAAACTGGCTTTCCAAGGGTGACAGAGGTGGAGAATGGACTCTGGTTCATTATGACATCTCCATTGATACCTGAAATAAAGAAGGAGGTATGGGATCATTTGCAATCATTATGATTGAATTTTATGTTATTCTTTGTGTTATTTATCTCCAGGAGCATGTTTATTATTGTGTAGGCAGTTGGATTTCATACAAAAACATCCCCTTTCTAAAAGAACAAGTAATATAAGGAAGCTGCATTCCTTCTAAGTGTAATCTACACTTCCTCCCTTTTATCTCTTTTAGAGTATGTCCCAGAGCCCAACAGCTTGCTCCTTCTGGAATGTTTTCTACTTTTACAGATCTTAATATCACATGCCCTGGAAGACAAGACTTGTACACACACACACACACACACACACACACACACACACACACACACACACACAAGAGCAAACCCATCATGGACAACAGTAGTCACCAGGGCTCACTCTGCACCTCCACTCTCTGTCCTCCTCTCCTCTGCCCTTATGAGGGATGCAATGAAGAAGCAGCCCCAGGAACAGAGCAGGGCAATTCCCTTTGAGTTAAACTGGGAAATCTTGGTCAGATTAGGCAATTTCACAGCTTGGCTTTTCTCTCAGTCTTGCCAGGGTGGGCCATCCTAGGCAGCAATATGCAAATGCACTGGTGGGTGCAGTGGAGTGAGACCAACTGCCAGTTCAAATGGGAACAAGACACCAGAGGCTGTATTCCTCTGAGGAACTTGATGCTGAGTCTCAAAGAACCCTAGTTAGAGAGTTGTTTCCTTAGCAGAGTGCATTCACTTTATTGCTCTTTTTTTCTGCCCATTTTCAAGTTCATCACACTATGCTAGGCAAATTGTAACTTTTCTTTACTACTTATTAGATTTTGAATTTATTTATTGTACAGTTCCTATTTATTGTATAGAAATTATTTTAAAAAGACCAAATCTAAACTTTTATTTAGTTAGGTAAAACACATAGTTTGTGGGGCAGAGATATAAGATATGTATTAAATACAGTTTAATATACACTCACTATACTGCTGCATCTTAATACTTTCCAGATGTTTCCATTTTTCCTCTCCATCCATAACTACTCATTGCAACCAACCAAGGTGAGAGTCTTGACACCTGCCACCATACATTGATATTTTGCCTAGTTTTGGACATCATATAAGTTCAGGTAAGTCCTTAGAAATAAACACAATAGCTTTGTTTCTGCATGTGATGGAAAAGCTGTTGTGCTGCTATACCCAATGACTAGGTCATTTTGTGCCTTTTCTCATTGGCAGTTGTGCTGTGGACCTGGACTCATCTGGAAAAATGGGCAGTTGAAAACATGAGGTTATTACCGGGTTAAAGGATGATTGCTGATATTGCAGTTCTGATACATGAATTGGTCTGGTCTCTAGGAGACAGAGCAAAGTTGTCTCTATAGTCACTGCTGTGCATGGTCCCCTCCTGCAACCATATGTAGAAAGATGCCCTGAGCATTCTTATCTCACTGCATAGTCTCATTTATACAGTCATCTATTCTTTTTTTATACATTCTGAAACATGCTAGATTGATGATTACTTGTTTACTTCTTTAGATACAAAATGCTAGTTTCCTTGCCTTTCCAGGAAATTGATTCATTAGTAACCAGGGTTAGGCCTAAATTCATAATCATTACTCTACTTTTAATATTGATTCTATTTTTACAAAATGATAATCCATAACTTACCACCCATGTCAACGTAATAGATGTATGATATTAATAGAAATTACAGTAGTGGTATTGGATTGAAGAAGGTCTTTAAGGCAAGAATTGATATTGTCCACTGGCCATTCACAGTGAGCCCTATGACATCAGACCATGTTATACATGGATGTTTTTCACCACAAGGACAAGTTTCTCCTTGTCCACTGTTAGTAACTTCCTTGTTCCTATAAGGTGAAGAAGGGTATTCAATGCCATCTGAAAGCCCCTCTCCTCCTTTTCCAATGTTTAATTCTCTTCTATAAAGGGAGCGTGTCCCCATATGCTCTACTGCCGTGTAGGGACACTCTATTTTCTCCATTGCTGCTTCATATCCCACTAAATTCATTTTGTCTCTACAATCCATACAGAAGATGCCATCCATACAATCTTTTTCCCAATGCCTGGTCATCCTCTGCTCAGCCAGCACAGCTTGTGTCCTGAACATTGATCAGGGCAGCAAGGGAATGAGAAAAGGACGGACAAACAGACAAAGGCAGAATAAAGCTGAGGTCAGGTTGGATTCTGCTACTCTCTGTAACCCACAACCCCAGTATGATCATTAGGTACAGTACAGAAGGTAGAGAGAGCTGGTGTTTGTAGGAGATCTCTCTAGACCAGCATCTTAGGCTATGAACATCCAGGGGGAAGTCTTTTCACACACTGATTAACTGCTCATATACACTCATACTTGGACTCCCCAGGAGAATTTGTCACTACTCATGAAGCTGATCCATATGAGGATGTTTGCCAATGTTCCATAAAACCAAATCCCCCTAGTCTTCAACATGGCAATGCTCATGTCAACAATGTACATTCACTTAGAACTTCACTCACTCAGGGCTTCCTCTGCATTATATCAGTGTGTTTTTATCTTAGTGAACTGTTATAGAGGGAACACACACCTTTACCAAACAATAATGCCTGCTTTTTATTAGGAACTATAAGGCATGGGCAACAGCGGATGCACAACCTTGTTGAACAGCATATATAATAGCACTGTAGAGTGCTTGATGAGAGGACAGCAAGTTTGAGGAGAAGGTGTTGAGGTCAGCATGTAAGTCAGGAACAGCCTCACAAGAGCTCTTTAGTCATTTAGACAGGACATTCCTCATGGGCACAGAGCTAAGTAGCTTATATTTTTTCAGACATAAAGACAGAAAATTCCTGATGATGACTCTCTCAGAGGAACAGAAGTAGAAGAAACATTAAACTCAGCAGGAAAAAGACCAGTTATTGATCCTTGAGTATGTTCTTATGACTGGTCTCTTCTGGGAAGATTTTAGAACTGTTGTACAGATATTACTTGTTCATATACTTTTATCCCTATAATTTAAGCTTATCAATGTCTAAGTTTATCTATTATTATCATTCTTCTACATTTCCCCACCACTGATTGGTGTTATAGACAGGTAACCACAGCACAGAATACTAGGAAATGGATCAAAGAACTTTCTCTAGCATGAACAAATGAAGGAGACTTCTAAAACATCTTCCAGTTTCCAGAAATATCATTGTGAAAGATAGTCAAGTATGTAAGCTTAGCAAGAAATAAATATCAAAAAACATGAGGAAACAAAAATTATCCACTCTCAGCAAACCAGAACAAGTCTGTCCTCTGAGTCCTAGAGAATAATAAAACTTTTTGCAGAAAACCACACAATATTCTGGTTTGGGGCAGAAAACTGGGTCCAGAGGCTGGTGCTGGGTCAGTTCCTGAGTTGAGACTACCCTGAAGCTGTGCCCACATCATGATTTGCATGTAACAGGAGACAGCCCCTGTTCTGAGGATTTCTTCATAGGCTGGTCAGAATCTGTGCAGGAGTCAGTCCCAATCAAGATACAACACAGACATGAGGGCTCCTGCTCATCTCTTGTTGATGCTTCTGCTCTGTATTCCAGGTATGGAGGATGAGAGTGCTCATCTCAGAGTAGTCAGTGCTGACTGGCTTTTTGAGAAATTCCCATTAATTGTTTTTTTTGAAGACAATGTTATATACTTTTTGTTTTTCCCCAATTGCAGGTACCAGATGTGACATCAAGATGACTCAGTCTCCATCCCAGGCTGGATCACTAAGCACCACAGTCACCATTAAGTTTCAAGCCAGTCAGAGCATTGGCAATGCATTACACTGGTATCAGCAAAAACCAGGGAAATCTCCTAAGCTCCTGATCTATGGTGCATCTAATTTGGCAGATGGGGTCCCTTTGAGGTTCAGTAGCAGTGGGTCTGGGAGAGATTTTACCCTCACCATCAGCAGTTTGGAATCAGAAGATATTGCTGATTATTTCTGTCAACAGAGCTATGATTACTCACCCACAGTGGAACAAGTCATAACATAAACTATTCAGCAAAGCAGAAATGGGGGCCTGGGATGTTGCAGCTGCTCTTCCTGGTGCCTCCACTTGCTGAGATTATTATTCAGATAAAAGTAGGCTTTGAAGTTCACTGAGCCATTTTGAAAGAGTGGCTAAGAAGGTTCCTGCTATTCCTCATCCCAGCAGCAAACACATGACAAAAGTCACTGCTGATTTAGTAAATTACAGTTCATTACCCATGATGCATATGGATTATGGCATCTATATAGTCACACAGGAAAAAACATTCAGTCTAGATTTTAAAAAGGAAAAAAAGAAGAAAAAGAAAGGAATGAGAATGCTGTCTCCTTAAAATTTTTCTTTATTGCCACATACAAACTTCCTGTGCTAGAAGTTTGTTAGTGACTAGAATTTATACAGATGGCTGATAGGAAGAAAGATGGAAAGACTAGCCACAAATTGACAATAAAAATGGCAAACTTCCAGGTGATAAAGATGGTAAACTTCTGGTCCCTTTCTCATATGCCTGGTCTGACTAGAGGCAAAGACTCTTTGGGCTTTTTCTTTTGCCAGCAAGGCACCCTGAATGTCCTTCAATTTCAAGGAAGGATCAAGACACAATCTGCTTCAATGTTGTTGTCAACAATGTTGACAGCATCTCTGTGTTTCTTCAAACTGATCAACCTTATATTATGGGAGAAAGCCCTGCAAAGTTTCTTAAAATCCCCAGCCTTCAAAGCTCCCCCAGTTCTCTCTGTTGTATAGAGGGTCTTCCCCCATCTGTTCTTGGTGTGTGCATTTTACCCTCAGTGAAATTTTTCTTTACTAATCTGTTTCTGTGCTTGAGAAGTTTCATGCTCCTACTTGTTTCTTTTGATTTTTTTCATGCCCTTTAGTTCTTTAACTGGCAGAGAAAATGATCTCTCTCAAGAGCCCTGAACAATAATCCATGAATGGAGGCATAGTCACATTTTGGGTATTGAATCAGAGAGTGGATTACATCTCCAAACTTTGAAACTATTACCACAAAGAAACAATGAAAATTAAAAAGTCAATATTTTTATTTTGTTACCTTCATGAGATACAAAAATTTTATAACAGAAAGTGGAAATATTAATAAGTGAGTTATTATCTGTTTCTTCACCAGTGGCCAATATGTATTTACCACCCAAGATTTAAACTCTCCAGTAATGAAGCTTGTGGTCTTGGCTGAGAAAGCCAAATCTTACTGTGCTGATGGCTGAGCTTCCTAGGGCAGATTCTCAGTATTCACAATATGCCCTAAATTCTACCTGATGAAATAGCACTGGGTATTCCTCTCTGCATTCCATACCTCACAGAGGATTCATTGAAACCTTGTTAGAAATTCAAATGGGATAATGGGCAAATGAAACATGTGCTTCCAGAATTAGTATATTCATAGAAATTAAGGCATGATATTCCTTTGATTACCCTGTCCACCACACAGATTTTACCTGTTATATGATGAGCCTTGAGTACAGCTGTAATGGTTATTCTTCATTGTCAACCTGATTACACCTGGAATTATTTTGAATCCTAGCTGCTTTGTACAACTCTGAGGGATTTTTTTTGAATGTATCATTTGAGATATTAAGACCCACCTTCAATCTGGGCCACACCTTCTGGTGGCCTATAGATGGATGGAAGATGGAAGAAGAAAGCTCTTGCTCTGTGCCTGTTTGTCCTCACTCTTGCTTGCAAGTCCATTGCTACTTCATTAGTATTAGAGGCTATTTATTAGGAATTCTGATGCATACTGAAGACAAGTTGAGACATTCAGCTTCATTTTCAAAAAGACGTATATTAGATTCTTGAATTTACAGTCAGAAGAGGGCTATGGTTGGACTAGCTGGACAACAATCCAAAAGCCACTCTAATATGTATCACTTATAAACAAATAAATAAATACATATATTTTTGTATGTGTATATATATACATATATTTTTGTATATATATATATATATATATATATATATATATATATATTCCTTTTATTGATTTCATTTCTCTTAAGAACATTGATTAACATAGAGTTGGGTTCCAGGAGTTGTTCTAGAGTAACAGAAGTATAATAATAATGGCATTCCAAATTTTATTGATCACTCTGACATCAAAAAAAGTAAATAAAATAATAGCACACGTAGCAATCACTTGCAGACAAATTGAACACCCTAATGATGGGGGTGAACTTTATTTTTCTTAATCTGGAAACCTTTATTATCCAAAGTTACATGAAGACAAAAATACAATTTCCTTATAAGTATTCTTGTGTAACCAAGTCAGTTAAAATAGCAGACTAATGCTATTAAATAACGATCACTTCACAAACATGACACACAGACTTTTCTTCATTGAGGTGATTGAGAACCTCTACTTCAGCAAAGTAACAAGAATCTACACAGGGTTTAAACAGTTGTATTTTGGGGGTGTTTTCTTTATCTAAAAGAAAATTCTTTAAGAAAATGTATTTAAGGTCACATGTCGAAACGTCTAACTTTATATCTAAATGTAGAAAATTAAGTACACTAAAAAATATTCGTTCATATTTACAATTATATCTCATTGCTATAATGCCATCCTTTGGATATATTAGTTACTTTTACTGCTGTTGTGAGAAAAATACTGTGACATAAACAACTCAATGTGAGAAGGCTTATCTGAGTTCATAGTTGAAGCTTGCAGTCTATCATGTGAGGAAAGTAACTGTAGCAGGAAATGGATGCAGCAGAGATCATGAATGCTTATGTTTAGCTCACTTTCTCCTTTTCACACAATGTACAACCCAAGCCACAGAATGAGTGCACCCATAAATAAGATGGGTTTTCCTATTTCAACTAGCCTACTCATGGAAATCCCTCACAGACATGCCATGAGGTTAACAGTCTACATAATCGTTTACAGATGTCCCCAGAGGTGTCTCCTGGTTGCCTCCAGATTGTTTCAAGTTAACAATTGACATTATGTATCATACCATATAAGAATGTGTTTAACAATTTGAAGAATTATCCAATCAAAAACCAAATTTCTGTGTCATAAGTATAAGATCTAGGACTTAATGTTCATGTAGTTTGAACTCATGATTATTAATTACCCCAAATTGTAATTGTTCCATGATCTCTTTTAATTAGCAAATTAAACCAATTAAACAAATCACAGAGTAGAGTTTATGTTGGTTGCCTTTGATAGAAACAATTTGATGAGCCCTCCATGGGTCAATTGAACCAAGTTAAGTGTACATATCCAAATTCCCACATATTAACTTTGTCTCTCCTCAATGTGAGAAAGGAAAGCAGCTACAGGACTATAAAGAAGGAACAGATTTAATTTAACTCAACATTCAAGAAAGAAGAGATACTGTCTATCATGTGTTAGGTCCTAGGGAGGTAGAGGAGTGGTCTGAGAGAGAAAGATGCAGATCTGGGACATCCTTAGGTAAGAGCACTAGTAAGATTTAACATCATTACCACACTGGTGGTGTCTGAACAGAGAGAACTTCAGTCTCCACAGACAAAACAGGGTACCTACTTTTAACTGTTTATTAGGGAGAGAGATGGCCTACAAACAAGGCAGCAGGCTTTATTAATATGTGATCGGTGCTACAGGTCTTCCATCAGATTGTCTCTCATTCCCAGAAGACAGTCACAGTCAGAATATTTGGCTCTTCTAAGAGCCATCATAGCTTGTGCCTTTTTCCTAGTAGCACCCAGTGGGTAGAGAGATCGCAGAGGACTGTAGCCTGATCTCAGAGTCAGCAGCACTGAGAGGAACTAGTGCCTAATGTTTCCAACATTTCAGTTCCTACTAAAAATGAAATGGGTGAGAATATATGTACAATTAGATAAGGAAAGGACTTAGGGGATTGATGAGCATCAAAATTTCATATAAGTCCTTCCTATTAAATTGGGGTTCAAATAGGCCTCCTGCCATGTAAAATGTTGTCAGCTCTCCAAATGAAACTCTAAAGTTCTTTGCACTTGAGTTCTCATATACAGTTATATTTAAAAGGTCCTGTGGAAAGGCAAGTTCTTACAATTATGAAACACTCTACTATAATTATTTTGATATCAAAAGATATCAGGTCTTACTTCAACAAATTCAATCCATACTGAATTTTAGTAAATGAGCATCAATATTTGGCTCTCGGGGGATTTGCTATATCTTTGTTTAGGATTGATGGGTGCTACACAGAGCAGTCATTATCTTCCCAGGGATTGGTGTGAGTGCCCAGGCCTATCCTATTGTCTGATTCTGTCTCTGGATGGAAGGGTGTTGGTTTCTTTCCCTGCAGTACCCTGAGCACAAGCTGCCAATCCAGTCTACCACAGCAGCTGCATCTCCCACCTGCGCCTGTCCAGGCTTCGCTCTTTGGCCAGGAGAGTGAAGCCTCGGATTTGAGCTGTGGGAAGGTGCTCTGGGACCTGGGCGGGGAGTGTTTGGTTGGTTTCTCATGAGAGCTGTCCACTTGCGGCACTGAGAATAGCAAGATGCAAAGAAGACCTCAGGAGTCGAATCTGGTGGACACAAAATTCAGTTTATTTGAGGACTTTTACCTGTTTAAATAACTTTCCTCAGAGAAGGTGGGGTCCTGTTGCTCCAGGTGGGGATGCCTAATTAGCACAGGGGCAGGGCAGGGGCACCTGGCCTCATGGTCTTTGCCAAGACAGAAGGTGGTGCTTAATTCACCACAGGGGAGGCAAAAAGCTTCCAGATTTATTTCATTATGCTACTGTGAGTAGCCACTGTCCCTCCAGGGCTTAGAAGAGAAGGAGCTCAGAAAGCGTCCTGCTAGCCCACCTGGGAAGGACAAGGCACCCTTTAATGGCTTCAACTTGCTCTTTAGCCACAAAGGTCTACAGAAGGGCATCACATGCTCCCCCAGATCAACACTCTTACTCTGCAGTACTTCATTCCTGTGCTGTAACAGTATGGACTGCACTGGTCTCCTCCAAACATGGTGACATCTGACTCTTTTCTCATGAGAGCACAGGTTAACTCACTGGCTTTGTATACTGCTGAGCCCAGCAGGGAATTTGCATGTTGCTTCCTAAGGAGAACCTTTCCTTTCCATTCTCAGATGAAAGTTCAGTCTATTTGTAACCTGACAGATAAGGACTCCTCAGCTGCACTGCACAAGATGAGGTGCCCAGGCCAGCTCTTTGGAATGCTGATGCTCTGGGTCCCTGGAAAGTGAAATGAGACATGACAATATGTAGGTGTGCCATAATTCTTGATCATGGCATTCCATGAGTCTTCTAAGTACACATGAAATATGAATTTTATTTTTCTTCAGAGTGAATATGTGAAGACAAAGTATATTAAAGTGAAGGAGCTTCTAGAAGGAGACAGAATATATGTTCCGGGGCATACTCTGGCACTGATAAATGGCAACAACTAGCACAAGAAGACATCTAGAGGCTCTATCTTCCTTTGTAAATATGTTTTTAGTATTATTTATTCCCAGAAGTATGACTAAAGCTACAAAGGTATTAGAAGGCAATAATGAAAGAAAAATTATTAAAGTACCTTGTTGTGTTTGTATCTAATCCAATATAAATCAGATTTTAAAATTTTAGGATTCAGTGAGGATGTTGTTCTAACTCAGATTTGAATTTTGATGACCATCAAGCTTGGAGAGTCAGCCTCTGTCTCCTGCAGGACTGGTCAGAAGCCTGTTATTAAATATTATAAACAACCATTTGACCTGTTTCCTGCTGAAACCATGCAGGTTTCATAGTTCCTGAGCTTGTAGGTTTCCACCAAATTTTCTGGTGTCTCAGACAGATTTTGGGACAGTGTGGCAGTTACAGATTTTATACTCAAAATCTGCAGGGGAGAGCCTGAGAATTTGAGAGTTTATTATTGATTTCAAAATACATATCTTCCTCCCACGGTAGTACACTTCTGTATAAAATCCTCTTTTTTTATTCTTTGAGAAGTTAATTTTTAGTTATGTCTGAAATTGTTTTATGTACTGTTGGAAAAGGGATGCATAGGCCTTTGTTCTCAGTATTATCTACAGGTGTTGGATTTCTGTGGGGGTTTTTAAGTGCAAATGATCTGCATGTTCTATCCATACAATACCTTAGGAGTTCTGAGAGAAAAATATCTGAGCTCAGAGCTAGAGTTTCCACTGTTGATCGAGTATGGCACTGCTGAGTTCTGGCAGGGTTTGCAGTTATGAAATATGCCTGTGTCTTCCTTGGTCAGCTGCAGCCTAACAACTACAGCCCTCACATGTTTCTCAGGAGAGCAACACAGCTGATCCTTCAGGCTCTGATAAGAGGTAAAGGCTGATTCATTCAGGAGAGCTCACAGATGCTGCGTTTTCTATGTTGCCATACAGCTACCCTGATTTCTCTGTCAACTGCCACACTGTTGGCATGGCACAAGCAGCAGCAGAGTGCAGAGGTGCCAAATGTCCTGTAGAACAGCCAGGCAGGAATGAAGGGATAGCAGACTGGTTGGTCTTCCTAATTGTCTCTGATTTGTGCACATGCAAAGATTAAATTTTTTATGAATGTAGTAAAGTAAATGAGGCTATGGATGAATCATTCCACTCAGAACACATATCTTATTTTTTTATATTGTGTGTGTGTGTGTGTGTGTGTGTTTGTGTGTGTGTGTATGGTACCATGTACATGGTGGTCAGAGAACAAATGGTGAAAGTTGGTTCACTTTTCCTTCAGATGGACTCTGTTAGTATGGTCTCATGTGCTGTCTCTGCTCTGTCCCAGGTCACAGCTGGCTGGGATCCAGCCTGGTTCTCTGCACTGGCCAGGTGCAGGGGACCCACACTGGGAGTGGCAGGGGATGTGGGAGGGAGGAGAAGGAGCTCTGGGACTGACATAGACCCTGATTCCTGAAAGGATGAAAGAGACTCAATGAATCAGGGACCCTCTTCTGGTGGAAGCGGAGACCGCTTTAATGTGGGGTGTCTGTTACATATATCTGTAGCCCAAAGCAGGGAATGGTCTTAGGAACCCAGGGTGGAGAATCCATTGACCTAGACAAGGGCATTGGGATAGCCTTATTTGCATGTAGGGCTAGGTGCCAAGGCCAATGTGAAGGCGCTGCCTCACAAGTCATGGTCTCACAGAGACAAAGAGGAAGGAATCCTATAAGCAAATGGGACCAAAGCTAGGTTTTCAGCCACAGGGTAGATAATCACCTACAGAGTCACATCCCTTTTGCTTCTGTTAAACAGGCAATATTTAATATTTAATTGGGATATGGTCAGGGCCAAAGGTGAGGAACAACTGATTGCCTGTTGCTCTCATCTTCTTGGATGGCATGATGGTTTCTAGCTGCTTCAACCAGCTCTTTAGCTCCATGGAAGTCCCGCAGGACTCCAGTGGTCAAACACAGGTTATAAGAATTGGGGACAAGTGACATTATTCATTAAGTTTTCTTTCCTGCTGTCAACACTTATGTCATCTTTCAAAGTTGTTAAGTAGTCTGATCATTATTTTATATAGATGACACATGAAAACTTTGTTGGTAAACTTCCATTTAGAGACAGAAACATTAAGAACTAGAGGTAGTGGATGACTTCAAAGAAACAATATCATCCAGTCACCACAGGGCTAATGTGTATACGAGCTCACAATGACTGTGATAGCACATACAAACAAGAACAAGTGCAACCCAGACATAATCCTAGAAGAGAGAAGAGAAATAGACTCAAAGTCCATCCCTAAAAGGAACTATTTTCAATTGATACCTGCTGTCAAAATGGAAATCAGATTTCTTCCTTGTCATATCACAATCTCTAATGCAATGTCACAATCTTATATTGGAAAAATAGCACATATGACACACATAGGCATTAATTACATTTAAAAATTTCCCTATTTTACCTTTATAAAATGTTCTTTTAAAATTAACGAAAAATAATAATTTCTGTCCACTCCACCCCTCTCACCTCAAGATTCTCTGATTTTCTTCCTTCTCCTGTATTGAGGAGGCTGATTCTCTTTCCTGGATCCATCAAAAGAGGAAAATTCTGTCTGTTCTTGTTTTTACATTACACAATAAATTTTAGTAAACTTTCTCAAAAGCAAAAGCCTACTGTCAAAAGTTGAGGGCAGTATCAGTGCCAGCATACTGACATAAAATGGCTGCTATGTGTATTCCAAAGATGGAGTTCATAAAGGAAAAGATAAGAATGTAAAATCTGGACAGCATAGAAACTTGTGTCCTATTCTTCAGAACATGCTAAAATAAAATATAATGCAAAATTGGGTAGACCTCAAGAAAATTAAGGAGTTTGAGAACATGAAATGCATAGGCAGGAGTTCATTCTTCCCACACAGCCTGTGGCTCACATGGGTTGCTGAAGCAGGTGACTGAGAAGTGGTGACAGAGGAGCAGATGTAAACTGAGGTATATTTGCAGTGGAGAGTCCCATAGTTATTTATAGTTGTAACTGTGTGCTCAGGAGAGATGATACATCACACAGGACTCTGTTTCTGTAGTGACTGTGGTGTCAGTAACCTTCGCTTTCAGTCTCCTGTCACTCAATTGTTCCGAGAGGTACTTTTAGCCGACAATCTCCATTTATAACAAGCATACTCCAAAGATGTATTCTATTTTAACTATAATACTATAATTTTGCTGCATCAATTATTTATTTAGTATACTTAAATCTGTAATTATTTACCATTATGTTATTACTGAGTACAATAGTCCATATGTTCATCTTGGTGCCTTGCTGAGAATAATGGCATAAAACCAAAACCTGGAAGGGATGATGGCTTTGTAATCTAAGTGTATATAAGTTTCCTCTGTTATATTTAAAAAATGAAAAAAACTGTCTCATGCCGCATTAGTCACAATTTATTCAGGTTATTAAGCCAGATACAACTGAATTCTAGTATATCTCTCATTTATTGTGTAGTTTATTCAAGTATTTCTTTACCAATTCTATGGAATCACATAGAGGAAATTTCCTCTCTTTGCCTATTCTGAACAATGCTGATGTGAACAGGAGTGTGCAAACATTCACATTGCTTTCAGACTTTAAGTTCTTCTAAATATACTTAAGAGTGGAAAGGGTCAGCAAGGTGGCAGGAATATCTCAGGGCTCTTCATTAGGTCTCATGTTTTCCATCATCTGTCATCATTACCACGTCTACTAACAATGTAAGAATTTATTATTTCTCCCCAACAGCAGTGTTTACCGTTGTTCCAATATCATCTTAATAATGAATTCATATATTGTATATATATATATATATATATATATATATATATATATGTTACATATGTGTGTGTGTGTGTGTGTGTGTGTTTTCTGGTGTAAATCTACAAAGAAAATATTAAGTTAAGATAGATTTTGTATGGTGTTTTTGTGTGCTAAAATAAGGTTTATAAAGTCAGGATTTTCAAGAAGAGTGTTTAATAATATATTAAAAACTATATCTCCGTGCACTCTTATACAGGATTGCATATATTACTGACAGTCAAACTTTTTCAGTTTTAGAGTAAAGTGTTTAAAACAAAATAAATAAAAATAACTGAAGTTTGTAAAAGAACCTGCAGTTTTAAAATTGAGGGGCCATGTGATATCTGAGCCCTAGTGTGACAGCTGGCTTAGGTCTAAAAGACAGAATGCTGCTGAAAATAAATGTGTGCATTACACTATGATATATTACAAGTGCAAATTTGGAAGGTTTTGAACTACTTTTAGAAAATTTTAGACATTTACAAAAGCTAAAAGTTAAAGCTAGATGCTTTAGAAACAGCTTTTAAGATATTTAAATTCACAAGGCTATGGGACAGTTTAAGTTAAAAAAAATGTTTACAATGACCTAATTAGTACAGCAAAGCAGAAAGAAATGATAGGCAATTTTGTTAACATAGAGATACCTAGAGACAACATAAGAGATACTTAACATAGATGGCCTTCACCCCTCAGAGATCTTCTGATTATGGCTTTTAATTGGAGTTTTAAGTTGAGGTCCTAACAGCGATCCCAACATCTCCAGAAAAGACAGTTGCGGGGCGGGGGGAAACAGAGCAACATTACCAGGATTGTGATAATGTACCACAGGGGCAAAACTGCCCAATGCTTCATCTGCCATTGATCTGCCTAACCATGGGGAAATAAGACACTAGAGAGTAGATCACTCTGCTCTGGCTGGACAGAGCAGAGGCCGATCCCTCTGATTCTTTCCCATAGAAAGGTACTGACTGACCTGGCAACTGAAGACTGGCCTGGCAACTGAAAACTGTCATCACCTTGGGACCTCTGTTCCCCATAAGATCACAAAGCATGCAAAGTGAGGGGCCATCTGTCTAGGTATGGGTAAGTCTCTGTCATTTTAGATGAGTTATACTTTTTGCTATAATTTAGTATTCCCAGATCTCTAGCCGCATTGATGGCTAACTGTAATTCTGTTAGTTTAACAGCAATAGACAACCATTTCCTCTCTCTGAGGCTATTGGAGTCCCTTTCTGAATAAGACAAACAGGATTGTCATGCTAACAGGCTCCCTGTTAAAAGATAAATAGGTTTTTGATGTAACTTATACTATCCCTTCATTTAAAAAAAAACTCTCTAAGACTGGGGACATGACATATATAGTGCCTATTGACACACCAAAACATTACCTGTTGAGGCCAGATAGACTCAGATTCATTAAGCTGAAATTTGATAAAAACACCCACTTACAACAAAAAGGGAACCCTTAACAGTTCTCACAGTGTCATTCCTATTAGGGGTGGGGGCAACAGGAGTAGCCACAGGAACCACCTCCCTATTTCTACAGGGACAACCGTACCAAGTCTGTGAGATGCCATTGATATAGATATAAAAAGAATAGAAAATTCTATTTCCCAGCTGCAAGAGTCATTACTCTCAGAGGTGGTGCTACAGAACAGGAGAGGTTTGGATTTAATTTTTCTACAATAAGGAGGACTTTGAACCACTTTAGGTGAAGAATGTTGTTTTTATATAGATCACTCTGGAGAATTCAAAGACTCCATGGCCAAAATCAGAGAAGGACTTGCAAAAAGAAAGAGAGAAGAAGAGCTGGTTTGAATCCTGGTTCAATTCATCCCCATGGATGACAACTTTAACATCTACACTACTGGGATCCTTAATAATGTTATTGTTGGCTCTAAACTTGGCCCTGCACTATAAACAAACTAATGACTTTTGTTAAAGAAAGATCAGTGCTGTACAGATTATGGTTCTCAGACAACAGTACCAATTTCTTAAAAATCCTCCGGGGGGTAACTATGAACTAACCAATGCTGATCAGGAGCTAGACACAGCTGTTCCATGATTGGAGCAGTCAAAAGTAGAAGGGGGGAATGTATGGACAAGACCAAAGCAGCCAAACTTTAGTCAGGCTTCTAAGAGCACCAAAACACTGTAGGCCCAAGTCAGGGGCAAGGTAACTCAGAACAGTTTCCGGAGCTAGGATAAGAAAGATAGTTTCCGAGACACAAACAAGATATGGACCACTGACTGACAGCCTTGGGCTAGGAGTTTCCCTCACCCACATTGACTAAAACCCTGAGCTTACATTTTATAGGAGCCGGCAATCTTGCTGTATGCCAGTATCAATCAGTTTGAGAGTCCGTACCCACATGACTGTGTAGCCAATAGAATGCGCCTGGTACTCTGTTGCTCGGCTCTGCATTTGAAAAGTATATATAAAGCATGCTCAGAGTGTGCTGATGGTCACTCCCACCTGCCTCGCTTGAGGAATCTGTGGGAGTGGACCCCAACGCGTTGGAAATAAACCTCTTGCTTTTGCATTGATCTTGAGTCCTGGTGATTTCTCTGGGGTCTCTTTCCATCTGCCTCTAACATTAGATAGTTAATAGGATCTCCACTTTGTATTTTATCAGGAGCTATTTGTAACCTCCAACAGGGAAAGATTCTTTTAATTTCATCAAATAATTTTTCTAAAGCATCTTCATTGATCCTTCAATGATTGTGGTAAAGGAAATTGATTTTTTTTTGCCTGGCTCTTCCCCCTTTTCCCAAAGACCTTAAAGCTGCCAAATGACATTGATTTATGGTTACCACATCAAACTGAACCTGCTCTTGTAGTTCCACATGGTGACCCTAAACAAGTAGCTGGTCTTCAGTTACATTTATTCCCCTTGTCCTATTCTGCTGTTCCATATTTGTTGCTTCTTCTCTGTAACAAGTAAACCACTGAAGCTGAGGCCCTGTCTCTAATATGGCAGTGATTAACCCTTTCTAATCCTATGGGATCAATCAGTGCTGGAGTGTTCAATAACTCAACACCTGCTGGACATAAGGTAACTGCATGTAGTATGCTACCACAGCTTCCTTTAATCTCTTTAAATTACTGATTCATATCTGATGTCACCTCATTTTGTTATATCCTTGTGATTTTGCTGAATTTCATAAATTTTGACAGGGTGTACTAAGGGCATTTTGGTTACCCTAGGCTGTGTTTCTTCCAGCTTAGACGGTGCTGAGGGTTCATATTTAGACACCATGCTTGAGTTTGGGTGCTGTGTCTGTGCATTTTACCTTTCAGACACTCCTTTTTCCTTAACAGGTCTCAATTACTGCACCCTGAGCAGAGGCATTGCTAAATCCTCCCCCAAAATTTCCTTTAATAACACTTGCAATTTTTTTCTTTCTTAATTCCTCACATATGTGCTCTAATAATACAACAAATTGCTTAACCTTTTCCAAAGAGGAAGAAAAAATTGGGCTTTTTCTTTTTCCTTTGGCTCTCTTTTCCCATTCTCAATTTCTCCTGCACCTATTCTAGTTGCCTAGACAATTACTTAATCTTTTATGAGAAGAAATACAGACAAAAGAGAAATTAAAAAAGACTGCCATGGGATACAAATTAGGATTTGTCCCTGTTGTCACAGCAGCTATAAACAACTTTCTAGCTCTTTGAATCAAAGTATCTGCACATTCATCTTTTGCCTTTCCCTCCCTGGTATTTAATTTTCTCATTGTTCATTTGTATCTCCTTCTCCTGAGCCACACTTTGGTATGCCACTTGTAGCAATATGCTACAATCTTTTACCCTCAATTTAGGGAAGGAGAAAGGAAAGGTAGAAGACTTTGCCACTTTTATAAGCAGCCTTATATAGAGACAGAGAGAAAGGTAAAAATATTCACAGACTCTTTTCAGTTGTCCTAAGCTCGAATCTCTCCAAACTTTGTTCTCTTAGGAATTATTTCAATAACTAAGGATGGCAACCCAACCAATGCCCACTTGGACTCTTGGGGCTTCAGATATTTTATGCCCTTAGCTAAAAGTTCCCATAAACTCATGTAGCAAGCAATACCCAAGACAAGCTATAAGTGCCAGAATGACTGTGCACAACCAAATTATAGCCCCCTGCACAGGCATTCCACTTTTAACTCATAAACAACTATATCACAGCTGGGGTTGAAATGCGAACCTCTAGTCTGTTAAACCAAAAAGCTTTTCTTAACATAAAAATTCCAAGTGTTCCTCCACAAAGCTTTATTCTTCCTCCTACAGCTTTATTTATTGTGTCCTTTGTAAGGACATTAACAAGAAATTTTCTAAAAGGTCTTTGTATTAGAATATCTTACAGGGAAATCATATAGTGTCATCTGTTGAAAGTCCAGGGTCAAGACAAGACTTCTGGACTAAGGAGGCTGAAGTAAAGAATCTTTAATTGCCCAATAAGAGACTACCATAAATTGAAGATGCAGATCACTGACAGTTGAGTATGGCTTTATATTTTCATTCTATGTGTTAATTTATACATGAAGTCTACTAGAACAAAGTGGCCCTAAAATGAGCATCTTTCATTGTGCACCATGTTCTGAGAATGTGTCCCCCCTCATCTTGACTGTATGTAAAACTGCATTTGAAATCTTCCCATTCAACTCAGAATTCTTCTTTGTCAGGATTCTTTTCCTATTAAAGTTTTACAGAGAATAAAAAAGTGTATTCCTACATGTTTTTGTAGGAATACCCCTTCAGGCAATGATGTTTCTCTTTATATTAGTATTGGACACAGAGATTTACATCAGAGTTCATAGCATCTCCTTACTGATGTTACAAAATTTTTTCATGAAAAGTAGCATCTGTTCTCAACTGTTTCTGTTCCTTTTCTCATTACTAAACATGTTTTACCAAACTGAATAAATGTGTTTATGAAATGACACTATACATTAGGTTCACAGACAGAAACTCCCACTGATTTTCTCCATTGGATAGATTTAAGTAACAGAAAATCAATGGGAATAAATCCATATTGAATGTCATAATTATTAATTCAAATATTCAGGAAGGATTGTTCAGAGAGGCAGTGGTAAATGCTCTTGGTGTATTCATGATCTGTCTTTTTGTGTTTTGATTTACCTTGTTTTCAAACATTTAAAATTTTTTTCTAGTTTATTAGTGTAAGTTACTATTAACTGCTGTCTAGTGACTGTCCAAGGTCAAAACTACTATTGGAGTTTCTTCTAAGTACTGATTGCCCATAGTCTCAATGAGTCACTATGACTATGAGTATTTTCCTTCATCCTTTCTTTTTTGATAAACACGCACTTTTGAATATTTCGCATAGGAAAGTCATTACCTTATACAAAGCTAATCTATTTCTTCTTTAACCTTCTTTCTCATTTCCCTGTTATGAAAATAAATGTGGTACGAATTGAATAAAATGAACTATTCTTTCCAATAAGATGTTTCCTGGTCTTGGAGCTGTTTATGTGTGTGGAGAAGTGGGGGCTATAAAGATTGCACTTTTAGAGCCTAATTATCATTCAGTCTCTATTGTCAGCACTTTGATCAGTTACATATCTCTGCATTGACACTGGACTGTTGAAAGAAGAAACTTCTCTGACCAAGGTTTTGACCAACTGAGGTAGGTGGGTGTAAGCTCAAGTATTCTGAATCCAACTTGTCAACACAAACATTTAGCAAAATAACAAGATCACGAAGTCATGCAGCTGTTGTTACCTGCACAAGATCAAGGAAGCCAAAATTTACCCATAGATTTGGTAAGTGCTCTCCAGGCTCCATTCTTTCTGAGAAGTTATTGACAATTGTCTGGGGATGGGAAATCATTATCTTTAGGATGTAGCAATTGTAGATTTACAGTGATACAGTCCTATAACAATTTCCATATGACATGTACCAATTGGATTTAGTGGGTAAACAAGGAACACCACAAAACAAAAGGAGAAGTTAGGAGCTTCAGGAGTTGGAGAAGCAGATGAATTAGGAAACTTGGGGATAGATGTGGTCACGTTTTATTATACACATGTATAAAATTCTCAAGGAAAAATACAACTTCCAAATGAGACCTAAAATATCAAGTAAAATCTCACTGGCCCATGTGTGATGTGTCCTCCGTCTGTTCCCAAATGTCCCCAACCATGTTTTCTATAGCAGTCAAGCAACAGATAATATTCCTTTTTAATATATTAAACACAAAATTTGCAAATGTACAGATTTCTAGAAGAATCTGCTATATAAATTTGAACATATATTCCTCAGATGAGGCCTTAGGACTTGAGTCTCAGAAACTTTGTCCCAGTTGTTTGAGTTCTAATATGGAACAAACAGTATTTAAATACTCCCAATATGAATTAGCCTATAGCTTGCTACATCTCTGTATTTGAGTCCTGCAACTAAGTTGTAGAAATTCTACTTGTTTGGGCATGCATTTGCATGACTAACAAATGTCCATTGGTAGTCATGCATGTGTTTTTAAATATTCACAATTTTTACATCTTTAATATATAAACTTTTCTGTGATAAATGGCCATTAAAGTGTCATTTGTCATGTAGAACAGAGACTACTTGACTCCTCAGTATTGTTTATTGGGTACTTAATTCTGACAACTTGACTCCTCAGTATTGTTTATTGGGCACTTAACCCTGACAAAGCTAAAACAAAACAAAATAACATGAATCAGGTAGGCTTAGAAATGGAGATGATACACTGAAAAACACTAGCAGATACAGAGTTGAAAGTGGTGGCTTGGTTCTTTGCTGCTATCTTGGCATGCCAGAGCCTTGTAGGTCAGGTATGTGTGTCCATTAATGAAGTCTAGCCTTTCAAAGTTAAGTGTATCTACCCCCTTCTATAACCAGTATAGAGGGTATCCTTTTTTTCTATACACGTAGGAAACATTTTAAGTCACTTTACTCTTTTTGTTTGATTTTTTTGTCTTAAGACAGGGTTTATTTGTTGTAACTCTGGCTGTCCTACAACTCACTTTGTAGACCAGGCAGGCCTGAAACTCATAGATATCTATCTACCTCAGCTTCTAGAACGTGGGATTAAAGGCATGCACCACTACTGCCAGGCTAGTCATTTCCCTCTTATGCATAGGTTTTGAACTCTCCTTGCTACTTTTGAGACAGCTATAACCATCTGGGGATTTGCATATTGCTCCCTGGGGTGCATATCTCCTTGAAAGCCTAAGATAAAGGCTAGCCCCTTTCTCTGTCTTGACAATTGCAGTATTCTTCATATCAAGTTTTCAGAATGAGGTGCCCTGCTCAGCTCCTGGGCCTGCTTTTGCTCTGGATGCCTGGTAAGAGGAGAAACAAAGATGAAGGAGAATATGGAGGAATTGAGGTTTCTGGGGCATTGTTGATTAAGATGCATGTTCAGTCCATATATGTGATTGCCAAAATTCTTCTCCAGGAATGGGTTTGTAAGGTTTAGAGGGTGAATGGTGGAGAACATGAGCTCTTGTTGTAACTATGACAAGAACCAAGGAAGTTGATCCCAGAAATTTCTAGAGAGTATCTGTGCTCTTTCTATATAGGTATATTGTGTCGAATATTTTTAGAATGTGCATGGAAGTCATGAACAAAATAAGTAGGAAATACATAGAGGAATTAATCATCAAATCATGTTTGAGACTAATCTTTCTTTTCTCTTATTTCAGGAGTCAGTGGGGATATTGTGATGACCCAGGCTGTACTCTCCACTCCTGCCCCTCCTGGAGAGTCAGTGTCCATCTCCTGCAGGTCTAGTAAGAGTCTCCTTCATGGTAATGGCAAAGCTTACTTGAATTGGTACCTGCGAAGACCAGCCCAGTCTCCAGCTCCTGATCTATTACATGTCCACCCGTGCTACAGGAGTTCCAGACAGGTTCAGTGGCAGTGGGTCAGGCACAGATTTCACACTGAAAATCAGTAGAGTAGAAGCTGAGGATGTGGGTGTTTATTACTGTCAGCAAGGGTTCGAAGATCCTCCCACAGTGATACAGCCCTGAACAAAAACCTCCATGCTTGAGGTGACAAAGCTGTCTCATAAGTTTCCTGTAGTAGGTGCAATATTGTGGAACTGAAATGGCAAACTGAAGATATTTTTCAGAGACTTTCTTTCCCTTCTGACTTTCAGCTATTGGAACAATGAACCCCTAGGAAATAGGTCTTTCAATGAGAATTCAAGCATGGAAAATGAGTGGCAGAAGTTCTCCTTAGGGAGGAAATGTCACACAGTGTCTTCCATGATGAGAAAAGTGTAGTCAGCTATAGTCAGTGGTAGGCAGGACCATATCCTGAGCAGGACTGCTTCAATGCATATCTTTGGCCTTACATTTAATCTTTAATCTCATTCCAGGACTGCACAAGTCTCATGTCATTCTCTGTATGTATCTCTCACATGTCCCAAAGTGGCCATTTGAATAATTTCACTTTTAAAATGTTTTTACTGGATTGGCTTATTGAGACAGTTCTCCAGGCCAGGCTTCAGGCACAGTATGTAGTATCTTCTATAGCTATGGGAGATTCTTTGAGACTCAGTAAGACGTAGATGTTGAAAGATAAAAATAATGAGTAGCAGAGTTTTCAGAACAAGTTGTACCTATATATTCAGCAAGGAATTATTATCTGAACTATAAGCAAAACTAAAAGTATGTCCTCTCTGACCAATAATAATCTAACCACACAAACAAGAAATGGACTACTGAAATAGTTTTCAAAGATGAAACACAAATGAAAATAACAACTTCTGAATAAAAATCTTTCTGCACAGTTCTCTGTAATTTTCCCTGAGCCTTGAAATTGATATGCCATGCTGATGGCTCATTTGTGGCTGAATACACCACTGGAATTGATTCTCTGCATTGTAACCATTTGTGAGTCTCTGTGTTAGCCACCATCCACCTCACAAAGGCACTTGTATATTGAGTTCTGAGAGATGCACTAATCATTGTGAAGACAGATTTTTTTGGGGGTGGTTAGTTAGCAAAACAGTAGTAGTTTTGCTCCTGGGACCTGTGTCCTCCTCATTTTTTTGGACTGATTTGTAGCACCAGGAATATGATTCTTCCTGTGGAACAGCTCATGAAACCTATTTAAGAAGCCATTGGATAACTAGTAAGTTCAATCGTCTCATGATCAAATATTACATCCAAGGATATTATTACAGTGAAATGATTCACAGTTGGGTAAGAATGCTGATATGTTTTCCCCTTCAAAGCCAACATAGCTCTCCAGTACTATGAAAAGTAGTCATCAAGATCTCCCTGCTCCCTGCCAACACTGACTTGATTTTTCACATCTTTAATTAATGTGTGCAGTATTTATAGAATTAGTACAGCACCCTAAGATTCTGAATTTGATCTGCTTTAGCTTGTGCATTCTGGGTATGTGAACATCATAACCAAATTAAAGAAGAAAAGATTTATTTGGACTTATGGTTAAAAAGTGTTAGGATTCATGCTAGTAGAGTGAAGTCATTGTGGTCAGAGCAGTAGCTAAGAGCACATGTTTTGAACTACATGCAGAAAATAAAGAATAAAAATGCAATGGTTTGTATCTTAGAATTCTCAAAGCTTACCTCCAGTGACAAACTTCTTTAATCAAGACCCATAGCTTCAATATGCATCGTGAAAGCAACTGGGAAGCAAATATTTAAACATTTGACCTTATGGGGTATATTCTCATTCAAACCACTATATCAACCAAAAACAATGAAATAACCTGTATTGTTTTGGGGAAATATAGTAACTTTTATCAACATCTTGAAGGGGGATATCAGAAACCTGTCACAGGACCTTTTATTTGCAAACCTACAGCTTCTTTGATAAGCATAATACCAAGTGTAGGCTAACACATTATACAGTCATAATAATAATAGTGCATACGAAGCAACAAATAATCGGTAGCAGTTACTTTATGGCTTTTTACAACATCCTTCACATTAGTTTTCCTTTACCCAACTCCACCTGAACCTGCATCCTCCCATCTGTATCTATACTTATCCCTCAGTATCCATTACCCTCTTTTCCCTTTCGTAGTATTTTGCTCTATCTTCCCCCTCCGAACATTATATAATATGTTTTCCAGCTAAATCCACATAATTGAGGCTTTTATAATTTCATTTCTTTTTATATCCATATAAAGATATGGATTTTTAAATTAAAAAGAACAGAATATTATGTTGTCTGCAGGATCGTGGATATAACTGAAGATTATTATATTGATTGAAGTAAGTGAATATCATCATGTCAGTGTCACGTGGTTTCTCTCATTTGTGTTTATCAGATTCTACATAGATGGATATAATTATTTGTGAAAATGAGACACAAATTAGAAGTGAAAATTTTTAGTTGAAAAAAATTATTATGTTTTAGATTTGTTGTCATAATTTTAGAGGACACTGAGATAGACTATTAAGGACCAAATTATTTATTATAATAAAGCTTATTGATGCTGTAGACAGCCAGAGGTAAACTACAGTAAGAGTTCACTCCCTAACACCATACACAGAGAGCATAGTGGGACCTCTGAAGGGAATCGGAGTCCACAGGAGATAATTGGGATCTGTTTCTATAGATTTTATGGACTAGGATAGGTTTACAGTAAGAATTCACAGGCGAGCTCTCTGATTCCCATGCAAAAAATAGAGTGGGGACCAGGATGTGCCTAGTGGCAATGCTGTCTTAACAACAGAATCCTTTTGTATTATCTCATTTTCCAGGTGAGATATTTCTTATTCACTGTGCCTGGAGGGCACTGTCCTTGTCCACAAGATTGGGAGAGCTGTTGTAAAGTAGCTGCTAGATACTATAATCACATTTTAGTAGGAAAGAGTACGATGGGAAAATGGAGGACATGTGGTATTGAATATACCCAAGGAAAATATGTGCATTCACAAAGATTTAGCAAAATATCTTCATATACTATTTGATTTGTATTGCTGGTAGCAAATTATAAATGACCTACCTCCTATTCTTTAAACCTGAATATTCTTACAGAGTTAGATTTAATATCTCTTGTAGAATGACTGTTTTTAATATTTGTTGATATAACCCTGGATGATTATCTTGGGATCAACAAATACCAGAAAGAGCCTTAAGCAGGAGTCCATACATTTAATGAATAAAATCCCTCAATATTCATGTAAGAGACTGTGTCTATTGTATTTCTGTTGACTGAGGTATGGTACACACAGATTTCCATAACTTTTCCAATATTGTGCAGGACATTTGTGTTGATGTTGTCTTAGAAAGCCATTGTCTTATGAACCTAGAGCCCCATTACTAATCCAGAATTTCATACCAATGTCCTTTTTGTCCAGTGCTTAGAGCAAGAGGATATTTTACATCATTTTAATCCCCCAGCAGTGGTCCTAACTTATGGATTACCTCTTCTGGAACAGCAACATTCAACTGTATACTGCATGCTTTTCTCTAGGGAGTTCCCTCCATGCAAGTCTGATATCAAATCTCAGTTGTAATCTTGCCTTGTGTAACAATGACTCCATAGTTCAAATACTTAGATTGAGGCATTCCTCCTTGTTCCTGGACTGCTGGTATTCTGCAAGGATCATAAGAGCAACAGAGATGAAGAAGAACACAGGAGGAAGTTCAGCTCTTTAATGGGACCGTGCATTTTTTTCTTCCTAGACTTCCTTCAGTGTAGACTCCTGTAGAGCTTTCCATGCAGAGCCTTCTAGCTTTTCTGAGCTGCTAATAAAAGTGCAGCATTCTTTTTTTTCTTTTTTTTTCTATCCCTTTCCTAAGCATATTACCATTTACTATTTGGCTTTTCTCATTGTTCTCTGAAGTTTCCTACCTCCTTCTGCCATGTAGCTGTTTGTTGTCCTCCATAGATACATCAGAGGGCTTGGCTTTTTCTTTCCCTCTTCTTGTTCTCTCTTCTTTCAACTTCTGAGATATACAGTTTGCTTACTGTATTGTTTGAATCTTAAATTCCAGTATACTTTCTTTTAAGACTGTTTTAAAATTATTTTATTAACAAGACCTTGTATCCAAAATAGAGGCCCCATGTTTCCCTGGTTCATTCCACCCTCTACCCATGTAGAATTCCCACTTCTTCTTTCTCCAAGCACATATACTTCTCCAGTATGGGGCTGTCACATCACTAGTTTCAGCTAACCAATGTAATAATTCTTTCCTAAAATTATATGTCTTTTTGGTTGCTTTAATTTTGAGAGTTGTGAAGGATCGTTGTCAAAGAACTCTGAATATTCCGCACAAAAATATATTGACATATAGGAACATATTTTCTCAAATTCCCAAGAAAGAGTATTAAAAAAATCAAGTCTGAAAATTAATGTTGTAATAAAATTTACACACCAAAACTATAGTGGAAAAGATTTAAAAAATTAGTGAATTAGTTTCTAGGAGAAAATGAATCAGAAGACTGAATGTTTTAGTAGTTGAGACCATGGTAGGCACATTGTTCAGTACAGTAATGAACATATGGCTAATATGGCTTACATATTTTGATGGGATACTAATAGTGATGATATTTCATTTTTATACACCATGGAAACTGAAGTCTCTGTTTTGAACAGAATCACAAAGTTGATTGCTTTCATTTCAAATTTATTACCAATTATAACTATGGACTCAAAGATTTATGTGTGGCAAAACGCAACCTTTAAGACTCTGTTCTAGTAATGCAAATAAAGATATAATTTCTAAAATACATTTAATTTTGAAATAATAACTTCATTAGCAACAATCTGTCTAAAGATATCGCAATTTGAATTCTAACATTCGCATTTTATGTTTTCCAGTTATAACTGAGCAGTGCAGATCCAAGTTAAAAGTTTGAGACCTAGTGAGAAGTGCAAAATTTGTATGAATAAGGAAAACTGGTTTCTGTCTGTAACCTGGCTTATCTGCTCCTGTGCTCGCTTGGATATTCATGTGTTCAACTGATGCAGCTACACACACATACACACACACACACACACACACACACACACACACACACACAGTTGCTGCTTTCTCTTCATTTGTATCATTAATGTTTTGCTGATGTCATATTCCCCAGTGAAAGCCCTGAGCAAACTGAGAGTCCTGGAGCAGGAGTGGTGGGTTATTTGCCCCCTGCAATGCTGATGGTGCTGCTGTGGTGGTAAAGATATTGAATAGCTACAACAGGGAGAGATTAACTATCTAATTCTATGGTTTTATTACCACATAGAATCAAATGCAAAGTGATATTCTTGGAAATGGCAAAGACCTCTATTCATCCAATGTTGATTTTCTAACTGATAGACTGAAATTTATTAATCCCAAGTCAGTAAGGTTCTAGAGCTTAAGAAACTCAAAGTTGTCCAATGATTATTTAGAGAAATAATATAAGTAAGCTTTCCAAAAGAAAAAATGATTCATGCATCCAGATACAGGAAAGTCAACAGACAATATTAATATTTGCCTGGATCAAGGTCAACTCGAGATGTCTTATCATCAAACTCTTGTAAATAAAAGAAACAGATCCTAAAGGTTTTCACTGGAGTGTTCCAAATCACCAGACTGCACGTTTATCATAAAGCACTAGAAGTTCTGAAGGATCGGTGAAACATTTTTATTGAAGGGAGAATTCAGTAAAATGACAATATGGTATCAAAAATGTACTTTAGAGATGAAAGAAAAACAGCAATATTCTCAGACTCTTCCTCCTCCCCAGTGTGAGAAAGCACATTTACAACTGACCTATTTTCATCTAATTCTGGCATCATTATAATCCACATGGTTGCTGTCCTCAGGTGTTCTGGGTCACAAGAGGCAGCTTATATATTCCTGCTCTTCACAGTTTTCTTCATGGGATCCATGTTATTAGAGAAGATGTTATTTGGAATATTTCCAGGATTTGAAAGTGATTTATGTATTAGATGGTCCACATTCTATTTTTATTGGTATATGTAAATTAGTAATCCTGCTGAAAGTGAACTATATTAAACTACAGATATTGGCTATTAGGATTTTAACTTACATTCACATGATTTTGTTCTGAAAATATCTTCACTTTCCAATAGGTGAGAAGTTTCAAATTGTTTAAATTTATGTAAAATTGTTTGTCAGAGAACTCATATAATCAGAATTAATCATGCTAATTAATTATATTAAAGAATATACTAAAATGATGTCAATTAGTCTTTTCCACTGTCATTGTATAAGACAGTTTGATACAAAACCAGGAAAACACAAGATTACACAGTAGAACAGAGGTAATGTTTAGTAAACACAAGGAAGAAGCTGGCAATTATGTGATTAGATATTAATAGATTTCCTACATATTCCATTTCATGAAACATCAAAATGATTTATGGAGGATCATTACCATGGACATCTTAGTGTTTTGACATCGGACAAGACAAGCTCTGAAGGTGACAGGTAACTCAAATTATCATCATTTAGGAGGCAATTCTGCATACAGTGATGCTTGAATTATGATCTGTGCATTTGCATCCATAATGGATATTCAGTCATGGGTATAAATGGGGGATTTTTATACAAGAGGTTCAGAAGAATGAGACTCAATCAGTACTACGGAATATATACTGAGTTATAGAGGAAAAAATTACCCTGAGCCCTGTTGCTGAGGACTGGGTGAAAACGGGAACAGTATAGTTCTTGTGAGAATGTCTAAGGAATTAACTACTCAGTACCAATAAGTGCTGAACTAGGTGAGATATTTGAGCTACAGTAAGAATCTGAGAGACCAATACTTCACAGGCGTATTTGGTGCTTTGGGGCCTTCTCCTCAGCTTGGTTCTCACTAATCCTCAACATCCAAAGCCAAGTAGGGACTGCCAATGATAACATGCCAGAATAACATCTTTCCCAAAGCATGTTTCATTTAGGGAAGATGGAAATTTTGAAACAAACAGAAATTAAACTTATATCCAGTGCATTAAGGTAATTATGAAATTATCATGGTAAATAATAATTTTATTGTTTGCATAACATAGCATTATTAATTATGACAAAGTGAACATGACAATTAGCAGCTCACCATATCAACATCACTGTGTGCCTGAAGTGAAGCCAAGATAGATGGAATAGTCTAGATAGATGGGATGTACACTTGGTGTGTTTACAGGAAGGCCAACTCTCCTTTAAATGAACTTTTATGTAGAATTTCCTATTTACCATCTTATGTTTATGCACTTTTGTACACATATATTTAAAATTAGATGCATTGGGGAAAGAGTTACACCATAGAGAAAGATTATATAACTCAAGCTCTAAATTAAAATAGTTAACCACAGGAAAAAAACCACTTAGCAACTCAACCTTTCATTTTATTGAATCCAATAAAAGGAATCTCAAAACAATAACTGGGAACTTGAGTTTCCTCCCTCAAACACTGCCCTCTGTCACTCTTTAAAATAGCACTACTTTCTGATTTGTATTATCAACTTGTCTTCCATCTACTTTCCTTAGTACTTTGAAAATCAAGTCAGTATGTGATTATATCAGATACCAAAGACCCTGCAAACACTCAAGCAGTCATTCAGCACTTGCAACAAAGTCTCTTTTGGGTGTTTCAGCTGACTTGTGGAAGCATTCCTCTTCTATTCAGAGTGTCCTGAAAGATGTTAATTCCAGCTTTAGTGGAATGTTGTGTGAGCAGGCTGAACTCTGTTATATGACTCATGGTTCTCAGAGAAGCTCAGATATGACAGAAATATTACAGCAGGAAAAGAGAGAGGATGAGATACCATAACACACTCTTAATTCAATTGTAAGTTTGGTGTAAGTTTGGTCTCAATTTATTTATGGAAGAGGGATTTTGAAGTAACTGATTCATGATAGGCTTTTTTTCTAGTCTGGATGATTGAAGCCCAGGTCCTTGTGAAATCATTACGATCAAATCTAGGCTGCAACATCACTCTCTGGTCTCCGACTGATCAAAGGTGGAAAAACCCACAACCTCCAAACTCTAAGACAGGAATTTGGAATACCAACCTGAATTTACTTCCCCTGATGATGCACAAGAATGGCACATACAAGGTAGACATAGGTATGAGATATTTCATGATCAAGTATTTCTTAAATAATATGAGATTATAAGTATGCCCATACTCACTTGATGGGAGATTGAAGCTTTGTGTCTGGATATGCAATGAAGATGTTGCCGTGGTCAAGATAAGTTGACAATCTCTGAATAAAAAATAAGAATGCTACATTTATAGAGTAAAGCACACTCAAGTAGTGAGAAATCATTGTTTTTAGTCAAAGTAATCTGATCTGGTAGCCCTGGAAGATCATTCAATCTCCTCAGTTGTAGGAAATTGTAGCACGAGGCTTAAAAACAACCAGACATAGTCATTTCCCACCTGGGGAAAACTGAAGCTCTCTAGTTCTGAAAGGGATATTTCCAAATGGTAGTGGAACTGTGACTGACATATTTTGAGAGGACATGTTAGTATCTGTCCACCAGCAGTATATTTCTTCAGCTGCTGCAATAACCATTGCTAGCACAAGAAAATGTAATTTCAAATTCATTAAATTGTTACATATGAGCCGTCTTATCTTTTTCAGGAAAATAGACTATTTTAAACTCACAGACACCTTGCAATTAGGACAGAATTTTCTTCCCAATCTGAACCATGGAGTAGGGAAGTAAAGATTTAGTAGTCCTACATCTACTGTATTTTCTTTGAAAATGATCTTCTTCCTTATTTCCTCTTCTTAACAATTAAATAGTGCTATGTCCCATATAAATTTAGAAAATGTTCTCAAACATGCCTTTAGTAGCACTAGATATTTAAAGAAGAAACACATCATCTGAACACATATGTGGGTTGTCCAGTCCAGGATTGGTTCATGTAGCTGTGCTTAGTTAGAGAAATAAGGAACCCTACAGCTATAGATAGATGTATCAATCTTCTGCTGAATGACATGTTTTCAAAGAACAGTCCACTTCCATGAGGACTTATTAATTGACTGGTCACACACTGGGCAAGAGTTAGTCCCAGGCAGGACATGGTATGACCATGAGGCTCCCTGTCAGATACTAAGGAATATAATGTGGTTAAGTGGAACTGTGTGATATGTGGTACACTCGGGAAGTCCTTGCTCACTGTGTTTAATTTTGGTGAAATTTATTATGTACCCAATTCCAGGCACCATATGTGACACCCAGTGGACCCAGTCCCATCCTCTGTGTCTTCATCTCTATGAGACAGAAGCATTTGCTAGGGATGTCAGAATATTAGCAATTAATGGAAAGGTATCAGCAAAATCAAAATGAAATGGTTAAATTCTGATCTACTGTACATCCTTCCTGTACTTGGGAGAGTAAAGCACAGATGCAGACAGTGAGCAAGCCTCCTGATTCAGGACGATGTATCCAGTTACTTTTCAAGAGTTAATAGTGAAAATATTGTTTGTAGAACATAGTAAAGATATGTATTTTATAGGAACATTTTCTGTTTTAGTTTCAAATGTGAAGACTTAATTCTGAGCAATTGTGAGAAATAATAGCAAAGGCAGAAAAGTGGCAAAATATGGAGAATGCCAAACTAAGAAAAAGATGCAGCCCATTTATTCTGTGGATATGAAAGTACCTCCATCTTCACATGGAGTCAGAACTCTGAGTAACACATGTTGTTGGGATCAATGTATTGTATATGCATTTCTGTGTATTTCATCATTCTGTACTGTAGTAAGCATGGCTAAGTCTGTTAAATCAGAATTTTAATTCATGAAAGTTAGTCCTGATACATTATCCTTTTAATTTAAAGAAGTAACTATTCCAAACACACAGAACATCAAAAGTAGAACACATAGATTTTTTAAACCAATCATAATTACTTGAGAGAGATAATGATTTAATATTCCTTTATCTGTTTTATCATCCCTGAGAGCAGGTTATTTTTGTATATTACCCTAATATATCATTGAAATGTTATTTGAAATAGAGCTTATTTATATTAAAAATTATCAAATAACCTCCAAAATGTCATCTCTAATTTTAATATTCATTTATTTATTTTTATTAATTTATTTTTTCTGAGACAGGTTTTCTCTGTTGTAACTCTGACTGTCCTGGAACTCACTCTGTTGCCCAGACTTGCCTCAAACTCACAGAGACCTGCCTGCTTCTGCCTTCCTAGTGATGAGGTTAAAGTTATACGCCACTACTGCCTGGCTCATCTCTAATGTTTTAATACTTCAAAAAGAAATGCATTCTCTGGAGACATACATGTGGTCTGACCTCATGCATCTAGGGACACAGGGATTCTGGAACATTATTGAGATACACAGGCCTTGCAGCTGTGCCCAGCCTTGTTTCCCAGTGATTTGCATGTAACACTGCATAGCCTTGAGGACTCCTTCATATATTAGCAACAAACTTTGCAGTTCTCATTGTAGTCAGGACTCAGCATGGACAAGAAGACTCCTGCTCAGTTCCTTGGGCTCCTAATGCTTTGGCTTCCAGGTAAAAAATGGGAGTTAAATGAGACTTTTACTGTTACTCTTTGATTAGTGTTGATGGGCATTTGGGAGATATCCACTCTTATCATGTTCAAATACGTATATATTTATAATTTCTCTACGTGTAGATGCCAGATGTGACATTCCGATGACACAGTCTCCATCCTCCCTGTCTGCATCTCTGGAAGACAGAGTCATCATCACTTCCTAAGCAAGTCAGGGTATTGGCAGTAATTTACACTGGTATCAGCAGAAGCAAGGGAAAGCTCCTAAGCACCTGATCTATTATGCCACTCATTTAGAAAATGGGGTCCCATGGAGATTCATTGGCAGTGGGTCTGGGACAGATTTCACTCTCACTGTGAGCAGTTTTGAACCTGAAAATATTGCAATTTATTACTGTTACCAGTACAGTAATTTTCCTCCCACAGTGATACAAGTGATAACATAAACTTCCAGATAAGCAGAAGTCTGCAGCTGGGCTAAAATATCTGCCTTGTCTCATGAGTCGCCCACTTATCACATATCGTGGGACATTTAGCAAAGTTTATAATGAGTTATATGTTTTGGTAGAAGAGGATAAACAGTTCTCTCTCTTCTCTACCTTTTATCCCTTTCCTCTCCAGCACTACAGAGTAACAATGTCTTTTCTGACTTAACAGGATACAGTCCTTCCCTGTGAGGAGTCTGAAATGTGTCATGAATTGACACTCTTCCAGACAAGTGGAAGCTACTGTGGAAATTTTAAGCACACTTTCCTTAAATATAGAAAATTAGCTTTTAATTGCCAGCAATGAAAAGGCAGGGAAATATCTATGAGGGAAACTGACAATGGAAAGTTTTCCTGGCTTTGTCACAAAAGCTAGAGCACATGTTTCAGAGAAAGGGATGGCTGCCTAACTATGATCCTCTGCTGTGTCTTGAAATTCTGGTGGGTACTGATGCTCTCAGCTGTATGAAACACTTCACATAGGATTCTAATGACTCTTATGTCCACTGGACTTCTTACAAGTATTAAAACATACTGAACCACCCTCGTATAACATAATCCCACTTCATCAAGAGGAATAAGATTTACTTATATGGATCACTAGGTATGATGGTCAGTTGAAATTCTGGGGCTTGTTCCCCTGGTTTCCTAGGTCCCTCTGGTTTCTTCCATCTCTCCTGTTCATGTTCCTGTTGTGTGGTTCCCAGATCTCTGCATGATGTTTGGACTCTGTCTTTCCATATGCTCCTCTCAGCTACTGAGGGAGGCCTGGGTTAGGTATGGCCTATAATTGTCTCAGGTTATCCAGTCTGTAGTTCCTGACCTTCAATTTCAGGCAGGGGTCCCTCCTTTGGCATGGAGTTCTGTTTTTCTACTGTTAGTGTGGATCTTGCAGAGTGGACAGGCCATAAGTCAGAAGTTTTGTGGCTGGGATGGTGCCCCATCACTGGAAATCATGTCTTGCCACAGAAGATGACCAGTTCAGGTTTCCTATCCCCAAGTAATATGAATCCTTTCTAGTCTCTTTCATAGATTCCTGTGAGTGACCATTGCTCTAGGTCTTCTGATGGCTCTCTAATCCCATCCTTCCCCATTGCACCTACACCTTGTTGAGTTTCCACTCTTTCAGGAAGACCCCTGTGTTCCAAATGGGATCTTTCTTGTTACAAGGTTTTAGTGTGTCTGTGGATACTACTACCTTTCTCCTTTGGTTAGCAGTATCCGCATAAAAGTCAGTACATATCATGTCGTTCTTTTATGACTGGGTTCCCTCACTCAGGATGTTTTTTTCCTAGTTCCATCTTTTACCTGGTAAGTTCATGTAGTCATTTTTTTAATAGCTGAGTAAAACTCCATTGTGCAAATATGCCATAATTTCTTTATCAATTCCTCAGCTGAGGAGCATCTAGGTTATTTCTAACATCTGGTGCTTATGAATAAAGCAGCTATGAGCATAGTTGAATAAGTGTCTTTCTGTTAGGATTGAGCATCTTTTAGGTATATGCCCAGGAGTGGTATAGCTGGCTCCTGAAGTAGGTCAATTTTCAATTTCTTATGAAATTGACATAATGATTTCCATAGTGGCTGTACAAGTTTGTATTCACTACTCTTGATTGCATGCAAAAACCCTATTGTAATTCCTGATTGGTGAACACATTGATTGAAGCATATTGAGAATTCTGATGTGGCCAGAGCTGAAAATTCCATCCAAATGGATTTTATACTAGCAGGAAGTGCTATGGAAGCTGCCAATGGTTCTCTATTTTTATAATACAACCAAAGATGTTTTCTGGTGAAATTGTAGCAGGCCATTCTACGAGTAAAACCAACTCTGCTGCAATTAGTTTTCTATACATGTTATGATAAGGACTTCCATACTGACTATTTTATAGTGTTCTGGCATTCAGCATCCATCTGCCAGCATGGTTTGTTTTCATTTTTGCCTCCAACACTGAATTTTCAAATGTAATCCTGCACAATTGCTCCTTTTATCTAAACTGCTTCATCTGCTTTGATAATTGTACATTGAACCACCGGGAGCAACTTCCCTTGCTGGTCTGAAATGAAAAGTCATCAATAATCCTGTTTTGATTGTTGTGATTCCTAAATTCATTATCGCAAAATGAGACTCCCTGTTCAGTTCTGGGGCTGAAAATACTCTGGATTCTTAATAACTACAGAAGGGAGATGGTGAATTGCAGAAAGAATGTGAGATCTAGGACAGCTGCCATTCAAGTCTATTCTTCCCACATGTGAAATGGCAGGTCTTGTTTTCCACAAAGGACATGTGAGGTTTAAATCTGTGAAAGTACAAAGTTAGATGGGACAAATTGTGATTCTGGCAAGTGTTGGACACAGATTGAATTGGATGAACTGCTCTACATTACCTTGTGAATTCTTTTAGCATTCAATAATCACAAGTTTTGTCAACATATGTTTGGTATACAGACATGAACATAGGCAAATAGACCTCTGTTGCAATCATGGCACCACAGAGCACCTTACATATTTTCTCACAAAAGAGTTCCAAAGCTATAGTTAGCCAAAGGAGAATTCATGCCATGTGAGATTCTAGAAATTAAAAAAAAAATGAATCCAGAGTGAAAACAAGATGTTCAGGGTTTGTCTGATAAGTACCTTTAAGATAAATGACTGAGGGCCAGAGATATTGTTCAGTGGTTAAGAGCACTAACTCCTCTTCCAGAGGTCCAGAATTCAATTCCCAGCAATAAAATGGCTGTCCATAATCATCTATAATGACATCAGATGCATGCAGGTGAACATGCAGATAGACATCTCATGTAAATATATCAAATAAAATTAAAAATAAAATTCTTGATTATTTCTTTAAAAAAAAGAAAAATGACTGAAATTTTCAAAGGTGAAAAATATATTGTAAAGCTTCATGAAAGCAGGAGATACAGCATGGAAGCTTCCCATTCTACTGTGTGAGATTTTTATTCATTTAATTTAGTGTTTAAAATTTCAAGGAATTTATTAATTGTACACATCACGTGGTATATACATATTTATGGTACATGGTACATAATGGTACGATGTGGGGGTTTATTTTTAGTGTGTTTAAAATAATTGTTTTTGTGCATTTTTGGAAATAGAGATGTATAGGCCTTGACCTTTTATATTGTCTGCATGTTTTCAATATCTGTGGGAGATTTTTGATTGCTTATGATCTACACCTGAGGAGTTCTGGATCAATAAAAGCATCTTAGCTCAGTTGCTGGAGGTTCCACTCTTGAGTCTGGCACTGGCCAGGAATGTGGTTCCCTCTGCTAAGATCTAGCAGGGTTTGAGCCTATGAAAGTGCCTTCTCATCTCTCTTGGTGAGATCACACAGCAGCCCAACTTCTAAATGGTACATACATTGTTCCTTGAAAATAAATCTCAGTATTCACATAAATACCATTCCTATGGATTCATTTATGAAAATCATTGGACATTTAATGCAGTATGTTTTATTATAATTACAATTGTAGTTATAAGTTATAAGTAAGAGTGAAAAAAGTAAATTGAAGAGTGAGTTAAATATAATTGTTTCATATACCTATTGTTGCAGTGGCACTAGGAGATCTATGAGCAATGATTCTGGGTATCTCTTCATCTGTGATGATCAGTAGCTGTTGGTCATTCAGCATATCCCCTAGGTTCCTATACTTTAGTTGGGCATCATTAGAGAGAATTTAGATAAATCTCAGACTTATCAATAGTATATCAAATAGGTAATTTGTTAATCCACATTTACTATCAATTTCAACTAATTATCCTAGAATAAAGAAATGCTGTTCAAAAATTGGAGAAATATCCATCTAGGGAAATAATTTCTTTAAAAAATTAGGAATCACAAATTGTGGCCACTGCCCACCTTGCTAGTGCTGAGAAATGAAAGGAGGACGGCCATTAGTTTGATGACACCCTGTTTCTGATTGTCTAAAGAAAAAAAATTAATATTTAAATGTTTTAACCAACTTACCTGAGTCCTAAACACAAATTCCTCTATTGACAAAATAAATCAAACTGTTAGATATATAGATTTGAAAGTAGGAACTTTTAGAGACAGAAGCAGCACACTCTGAACCTGCAGGTTCCCCTACAAATATCTTTTCGTTATCTTCCTTTGTGTTCTTGTAGAATACCTAAGAGTTGGAGCATGGGGGAACATTTTCTGATACTTTTGCCTGCCTTTGAGACCACTTTCCTCCATCTGGGCTCCTCCAAGCAGTCTTGATATAGGGGCTCAAGCCCAGGTCTATCATCCCTTGATTTGGGCTGTTTGAATGATAACCCTGGGAGATAGGCTCTGTTCTGAGGGGATATGTGGAAGGACCTAGGGGAGAGGGGAGATGGGGGATGTGGCAGGAGTGGAGGGAGGAGAGGATGGGGTTGGGATGTTTTATATGAGAGACAAAAAATAAACTTAGTAATGAAAAAGTAAAGGTAAGAGAATAAAAAACAAAATAGGATCTCTTTATTTTTATTGTCACATTTAAACTGCTATGAACAAGCTACTTTTTGTTTATGTTAATTTGAATTTTGGGATTAAATTACTCAATTTTTAGCAGAGTTACATGCAGTTCTTTCTATTGCCTGGTATATTGATTGTCTTCCAGTAACTTCCTTCTAATCCATAGGAAGTAGACAAACCTGTTAAATACCGTTCTGTTCAGAATGGCCAGAACGTGTTTGACTATCAAGGAATTAACATTTTCTCCCCATTTTGTGAGGTTATGGCAGAAGTCTGACTTACTGAGTAGTTCTGGTCTTTCAACATAATCCCTCATGAACATCTGCCTAGAGATGGGACTATCCACATGTGATGGGACTTCTGTATCCATCAGTAATCAAGACAATAGCAGAGAGACTTGTTTAGAGGAAAATAACATAGAAGCATTTCCTTAATTTAAGTTCCCTCTTCCAAATGTTCATAGCATGTAATAAATTGACAAAAGAAAATAAAACAATCAGGCTTTCGTCAGATTGTAATAACAGGATCTCTTGAATTTTATATTCTATTCATAAGGTATACCACACACCTTTTCTCTTGTGTTTGCCCATAATTCTTAGCTTTCTGTCTGTGATAAAGGGACTTTTCCTTTTAGATTTTTTTAAATTTATGTGTATGTTTTGGTGTCTCTGCCTGTGTTAACACACATGCAAGCAGGTATCCACAGAGAACATAAAGGTGTGTAGAGTTCCCTGGAGCTAGACTTACAGGCTAGAGTTATCAGCTCAGCATACATGTGAGTTAATAAACTCAGATCCTCTGGATGAACAGCAAATGTTCTTAACTGTTGAGACAGTTATAAAGCCAATGAATGATTCTTATGGTGTCAAAAAACTGATTCTTTTCACTCTGTGAGCTGGTGGGATTTCTCAACAAATAAAAGTGCCTACCAAAACTGAAACAACTTGAGATTTTCCCTGCCAACCCAGTAGGAGAGGAATGATTCACATTAGTTGTCCTATTCCCTCAGCGTGTGTGCCATGGACTAAACATGCCTACAAACACATAATAAATAAACAAATGTAAACACTCCACTGAGTTATAACTGCAAAAAGTTATACATATTAAATGCACATAAAACAAATGAGCTGAAATATATTTGTGAATTATCATTAGCCACAAACACCAGAGACCAATCCATTAATTCTAGTTTCCTCAAACCATATTTCCTATGAAAAATATTTTTAATATCCACCACTTGAATGTGTCATGATAAACCTTTATCTACCTCTTCCTAATATTTTAATTTATTTTTGTGCTCCTATGGAGACAAATTCAATGGACCACAAGAAAGACAGCTCCTAACTTCTATATTTAACATTCTTAAAATGACAGCTATTTAGATGGAAGATGAGCAAAGGTATAGGGCTTCCACTCAGAGCAAACGATTGAATAGGTATGGCTTCATTTTACCTCCTTCAAGTGTTTCTGTAATACAACAGTTACTATGTGTCTGCTGTTGTACAAATTGACAGTTTTTTGTGTGTTCGTTCCTCACCAAGCACCACATTTTGTTTTAATATGGTCACCCTTAACTTAGAAGATATTCTACATGATTTTTTTGCAATCATGAGATGCCTACATGACTGTTTCCTTTGTTGTACTACAGCACTAACTCAGGCCATTGCATATTGCTCCCTAGGGAAGACCCACACCTGTTAGTCTGAGATAAAATTTCAGCTGTCATCTTCCAGTGACTGCTCAGTCTTCTCAGGCTGCTTGCTGAACATGAAGTTACATCTTTGACTGTTGGTGCTCCTGGTGTTCAGAATTCCTGCTGAGGACAGAGGGAAGTGAGAAAAGGGAGTGGGTAGGTAGGATGAACCCTGGGTTCCACTGCTGATCACATATGTTCTGTCTATGTTTGAGAAGATGGGTTTATCTGCTGGGAGGGGGCCATTGAGGTTTTCATCTGTGAGAGGAATGATCCAGATGTGAGAGAACCTTTGCTATAGTGAAGATGATGACATGGATGGGGATGGTAATATTTGTGCTTAGAAACCTTTTGAAGCTTTGAATTCACTGGGTTTTTTTAGGCAAATTTTAGTATATATAAACAACAAAGATTATCCATGTACTTTGTCCATAAATTCCCCTTATCTCTCATTTCAGTTTCCATAGATGATGTTGCGATGACCCAATCTCCACTCTCCCTGCCTGCCAGCTTTGGAGATCAAGCCTCTTTCTCTTTCAGGTCTAGTCAGAGCTTGCACACAGTAATGGAAACACCCATTTGGATTGGTACCTGCAGAAGCCAGGTCAGTCTCCACAGCTACTGATTTATGAGGTTTCCAACAGATTAACTGGGGGCCCAGACAGGTTCAGTGGTAGTGGTCAGGCACAGATTTCATACTGAACATCAGCAGAATGGAGCCTGAGGCTTTCAGAGTTTATTACTGTATACAATATACACATTTGCCTCTCACAATTATGCAGACCCTAACAAAAACTTCCTTGATTGGGTGATGCAGCTGCCAAATATGCTTCTTTTCTGTTAGAGAGTTGATGACTATAATCAGATGAGTGACAGCAGCTGAGGGCCTTGGACCATGACAGTCTTGGTTATACCTCACTGGCCATGCATTTCTGGCCTCATCAGCTACAATACCAAGGACACTGCATCTACCTCTCAAGAATGGTGAACAGGTGTCCTCTCAGAAACCAGGAATAATAGGGTAAAGCTGAGTGAAACTCATTCTGATTCTACAAGCCTTGTTTTTCTTCTTCATTCAAAATTATCCAATAAAGCAAACAGGACACTAAGACATTTTCTTTTATTAAACTGTTACCTCTACTAAACTTATTACTTTATTTGTCACAGTTCATGGTTTGGACTTAAATTCTATTTTCTTAGTACTGTGTATCCTCCTCCCCTTTGTTTCCTATTTGTGTATGTATGTTAATTGGCTCCCTAACTTTCAGAATGTTTTTACACATGAAGTGTTTCTTACTGACAAACAAATGGTTCTCATTTCTCCACCTATCTGTTCTGACTATTCTGACTGTGTTTTATTCAAGTTATACAGTTATTGATGGGTAAGAACATATTTGTGCTAGTATTTTCCCATGTTTTCAACATTTTATCTTCTCTGTTCCTATTTGTTGGTGGTTTGTTGCATGTATTGATAGATTTTTTTTCTCCTCTAGTTGTGTGAATTTAGTGTATTTAATGCAAACCAATTTTCAGTTTAAACTGCATTCTTCAGTTTCTAGAGAGTTACTGCATTCTTCAGTTTCTAGAGAGTTGTTAGTAACCCTTCATTTCTGAAGTTTTCTGGTAATTTAAATATTTGGTGATAGGGAGGTTTTATTTTTGTTTCTTGATAGAAATTTGGCTGTGTTACCTGATTGTTTCCTACCTTGTTAGAATTTTATAAAGAAATTAGTGTCAGTGTAATGGAATTCCCTTATGGAAACTTACTCCCTGATCCTCTTTTGTCTCTTTATTTTCATGTATACAATTTTTGCTTTCTGGATTTGAGTTTTGGAAGATTATTTTGTATTGAATTTGTTTGAGAGTCTTTGAGCTTCCAGAACATGGGTGTTTAGAGAGAACTTCAATATGTATGCTTTCTGCATGTTCCCTTTTCTCTCTTCTATCTGGAATGTCCAGAAATTACATATGTATTGTTTAAATTGTGTTCCATATACTATCTATGCTGTTCACCCTTATTTATTTTATTTGTTGGAAATTTAAAAGCACAAATAATACTTATTTTATCCATTTATTTTTACTTGAAATTTCCCTCTTCTCAGAAGACATGAACTGCTAATAGCTTGTCAGTGAGGAGTGGGGAATTATCAGGCTCATATCTATGCCTGACAGAAGATAAATTCTATATTTTCATATTAGTAAGTAAATTGTGAATGATAAAGTAGTAGCTAGAGAAATTAAAATTCTGTATGTCAGATAGAATTTTAGAAAATATAAAGACCTTTCACTTAAATGGTCACTTCCAATTTGACTGTTTATATGAGGGTGAGTGAGTGTGTATGTATGTGTGTGTGTGCAAGTGTCTGTGTGTGTGTGATACTGAGGTCAAAGCCAGCACCTGTTGCATGGTAGGCAAGAAAACTAGGTTAAGTATCTAACATATTGCAGTTTCAAATTCATAAATGAAATATCTCAAATTAATTATGTCAATAAATGAACTGTCAATGCCCTTAAGACTGAAAACTTTAATACTATGTGAAGTATATGAGAATAAATGATACAGAAGCTTTCCTTGTGTCTCCTTTAAGGTCACTGATGTCTTTTTTTGAGTTTCTTTTTCGTTCATTTATGTTTGAGATTGTAATTTAATTGTAATATTTCTCTCGTTCCAAAATTTCACATGTGTGGAGAGGGAGAGATTGGGTTAGTTCATCTATAATCTTAGAGCTTGTAGGTAAATACAGGATTACAGAAGTTCAAGGCTGTCCTCAGCTACATAGCTAGCTCAAGAACAGTCTGGGACACATGAGGCTCCACCTCCAAAACCAAGGAAATTATATATGCATGCTCATATGTAAATCTATATGGTCTTTGATTCACAATGCCTCACTTTATCATATTTGGGCTTTACAATGGTGTGGTATACATTCACATGTATTTTTTGACAAAGATAATTTCATTTTTTAATCAATTTTTATGTGTACAGATGCTTTCCTCCATGTATGTCATAGTGATTTGAATGAAAGTGACTCCCATAGGTTCAGATATTTTGAATACTTGGTCCTCAGTTGGTAGAACTGCTTGACAAGGATTAGTATATGTGACCTTGTTGGACAAGGTATCAGTTTTGAGGTTTAAAAAACTCTTTGCTTTGTCTGGCTCTTGATTGTAGATTAAGCTGTTAGCTCTCTCCCTCCAAACCCTCTCATACAATCTCCCTGCTGTCCCTAAAATTCAAGGCCTTTTTATTTTCATCAATTGCTATTGTAAACACACACACACACACACACACACACACACACACACACACACCTTCTTAGATATTGTTATACATTTTTCTCTCTCTCTCTCTCTCTCTCTCTCTCTCTCTATATATATATATATATATATATATATATATATATATATATATATATATCTTCCTAAATATGACCTCTTGAGTCCATATAATGTTGCATTTATATATGTTTTCAGGATCGACCTTTTGCCACTGGACAACCAATTGATTTGTTCTTTCCTGTGAAATATCAACTATCCCTCTCATAGACTTCCTCAGCTGCCTATTGTCCTCTGTGTAGAGTTGATGCCTCAAGGGCTTTTCCGAATGCAGTTTGAAATGTTCATTGGTGTCTTCCTTGTTCAGCTCACATTTGCACAGTCATGTTGGTGAGACTTCACAGTTTTGGCTTCTGATATTACTAGAAGACATGATCTCATAACAAAGTCCCTGATGTCTGGCTCTTACAATCTTTCTGACCCCTTTTCTGCAATATCTTCTGAGTCCTGGATGTGGGAGTGTTTTGTAAATATATCCATTTGAACTGGACTTCATGAGTCTAAATGTTGATTGGTTATAGTTTTCTGTAATAGTCTCTGACTCTTGCAAGGAGAACTTTCTTTGGTGAGGAATAAAAAGTACAATTATCTGTGTGCATGGGAGCAAATATTTTACCTGGTGGTGGTGGTTCACAATTTTAATTCCAGTACTGAGGGGGCAAAAACATGTGAATCTCTGTGAATTCAAGGCCAGCCTGATCTACAGAGTGAGTTCAAGGATAGCCAGAGATACAACAGAGAAATACTCTCTTGAATAACCAAAAACAAACAAACAGACAAAGAAATAAACAAATAATATAAAAGAATGAATATTGTATATTTTCTTCATTAGTAAGTGTGATTAGAAAAGTAGTGGTTGTTGATTCTCCTCCAATAACCATGATCTCACCAGGCCAAATTAGCTAGGTTTCCAGTACTAGACACTGTATCTCTGTTGTTAAGCCAGTTAAGTCCAATTAGGGAACTGTTGTTTAGTGTCAATTTTTGTGTGCCACTACTGACCAATGCTGGTCATTGATGTGGTTCATAGGTCTCATAGTTGGGTATGACTATTTGTTGCCTCCCTCATTTGGATTAAAGCAGGATAATGTTGTCCACATCACATGTCCTTGAGCCTCTTCTCATCTAGATTTCAGATAAGAATATTGGAAAAAACAAAAAAAATATGATAATATATAAAAATATTTCATAATTGAAAGTCTTCACTTTATATTTGTAAATCCTCTATCATATGGAATTTTTGTTGCTGTGTAGATCTATAAATTAGAAAATAATATATTTTATCTTTTGTATTTCTAAATTTGACGGGTGGTTCAAGCCTCAAGAGGTGACAGTGTACTGACTCAGTCTCCAGCGCTTTTCTCTGTGACTACAGTAGACAGAGTCATAATCAATTGCAAAATGAGCTAGCATCTTAGCACATATTTACACTGGTACCTGCAAAAATCAAACTAGGCTCCAAGGCTCCTCCTGAAATACACTTCCTAGACCATCTCTGGGATCCCCTAGAGGTTGGAAGCAGTAGATCAGGACAGATTTAACCATCACCATCACCAACCTACAGCTTTAAGATTTTAAACGTATTATTGTCAACAAGAAGACAGTTCCTTTCTGCAGTCATACAGATCATAGAATAAAGCACACAGTGAAACAGAAGAGTGAAGCTGAAGCCTGCTAGTCTTCCTTGTGGTACCTCCACCAGCTTTAGAAATCTCTCAGATGAAGGCAAGCTTCTGGTTTATAGGAAACTTAGATTGACTAAACCTGAGAGGCTCCTCTGTCTGCATTCTATTTGCTCTACCACAGCACCAGCATTACAAATCTGAGAATGCTTCTCCATGTTTTATAGATAGCATTTTTCCTACTGTGCTGCTAATTAGAACAGAAATAGTTCAGGAAGGATGGACAGTGAGCCTTGGAGATTGAGCTGTCCTGACATTCAAAAATGTAGTTAAGAGCAAAATGAGCAGTTAATGCATTTCAAAATGCAGTTACGAAAATGTCCTATTCATACCATAAAATGTGATCGAACTCCACAGAGATGAAAACGAATTCTCATTATTTCATGTCACAGTTACGAGTTCACCAAGAGATTTTTATAGAGTAAGTAAATATTTGGAGTATATATTTTTTCCCTTCATCTAAATCATGGAATGTCAAATCAACTTTGGACAAAGCAAAACAGATTCTTCCTGAGAGATGGCTGGTAGTAGGTCATGGGGTAAATTATTGTGAAGTAATAATGGAAGGATGAGAAACAACAGAAAAAATGTTTGGAGACTGAGGTGTCCATGATTCTGTGGACTTATATTTTACTTGTCATTAGTTCATATAATTAGCACACTGTAGTAATTTTCTTTTTACTAACAACAGAATTGTAGTGATCTATAAAATACATTAACATTTAGATGCTTTTTGATAATACTGGAATTTGACTGAGAATTTTAAAAGATCTCTATACTTAACTCTTCTTTTCATGAAATTGTCCATGAGTGAAAGAATGTCAGATTTTATAGCTTTGGAAGAAGCAGAGAAAAAAACCTTCCCCCTCCTCATAACTATTATCTTGAATTATTAAGAAATCTGGTCTTTTCTTCCCACATCTTTGAACAGCATAAGGGTTCAGGCTAAAGAACAAAACAATAAAGAATCCTTATGTCCCTCTAACAGTCTTTGAATATCTGAAAACCATTTCATAGGAAGAAAGAACATTGGTCTGGAGAGTTAGTAATTCCATGATAAATGAAGTTTATTTCACATACCCTATTCATATATTATGTATTTATTTATCATTATGGAGTTGTAAAATAATCTTCATCCTCATGTATATATTGTACAAACACAATGCATTTATTTAATTTTAAAATGCTGCTGGATGGTGATATAAATTTTTTTGTTCAAATAATTGTTGAATCAATGTAATTTGCATATTTTCAGGGAAAAGTTCATCCAAGGCTAATCCAACAGTTTCAGAAAAATCTCAGATACTGCTTATGGAAATTTATTTTTAGTTATGTGTAAAATAATTGTTTAGTGCACTGTTTGGTGAGGGGATGTCCTAGGTCTTGGCAGTTTGGATTGTTTGCAGATGTTAGATTCATGTGAGGGATGTGTAATTACTGATGATCTACATGTTCTATCAGTAGAATACTTGAGATGTTCTGAAAGAATTAAAACATGTGAGCTCAGATGCTGAAGGTTCCACTGTCCAGTATAGCACTTGCTGTGATTGTTGTTCCATTTGCAGAGTTCTGGCTTGGTTTCAATCTATGAAATGCCTCCTCATCTCTCTTGGTAAGCGACACAGCAGCCACAAGGATCTCCCATTATCAACATCTCCTATCATAAAAGTGCATTTTCTACAATTTATGGGCCCATACTGATGTATCATCATCACTCAGAGGTCAGGGTTTACCTTAAGAAAGTCTCATGGGTTTATATAATACAGGGCTTTCAACACAGTTCAATGGGTATATCCTCATTGTAGCTTCTTGCAGACATGTTACACTAACACCTGAATTCTGATTGTTTCATCTTTCTTTCTGCCTAATCACTTCCACCAAATAATTATTTTATTGTTTCCATAGTTTATCATTTCCCAGCATATTATAGTTGACAAAATGTAGCAATGTAGAGTTTTCATTTTGTTTTATCTGGATAGCATTTTCAGTCCTGAACTCATTTCTCCTTTCTTCTGAAAGGTATTTCATGCCTGATAACCTCACATCATATTTGTACACTATATCTGGAAAAACATCATGCTCACTTCTATTATTTGGTAATTACAAATAAGAATATTTTTTTCAACAAAAAGGAACTATAGGTTTTAAAGTAGAAATGAGCTTTCAGTGTAAAAATGGTACATTAGCACCTCTGGGCGAATACAAAGTGTAGAGTTTTTGTTAGTTGACCAAACAGCAGCCTACAGAAAGGGAAAAAGTATTTACCAGTTATATACATAATAGATGATTAGTGCCTGGAATTTGACTGGGCAGTTTTATGCGAACTTGACACAAGCTAGAGTTGTCTGAGAAAAAGAAATCACAATTGGGAAAATGCCTCCATAAAATTGACCTGTAGGCAACTTTTGGGGGATGTCTTTATTAAATATAAGTGTGGGAGGGCCCATGAGACAGTTCCACCCCATGGAAGGAGGTACTATGTGCTATGAGAAAGCAGCTGAGCTAGCTAGTAAGCAGAAATCCTCCATAGTCCCTGAACCAGCTTCTGCCTCCCTGTTCCTTCTTTGCCTTAGTTCCTGTCATGAATTCCCTCAGGGACTGAATGTAACCTGAGAGGTATAAGCTGAAATGAATCATTTCCTCCACAGGTTTCTTTGATCATTGTGTTTTAGCATAGCTTTAGAAAGCCCAGCTAAGAAAATAATACACATAGACCTCAAAAATCAAAAACAAAATAAAACCCCAATTAAAAAGTGGGGTGTGAAAGTGAACAGAGGTGCCAGAAGAAATATAAACTTCTGCGATGTTTGTAAAGTACTTACTATCCTCAGCCATTATAGATGTGCAAACTGAAACTACTTTGATATTTCATCTCACCCAGTCAGAGTGGCTATTTAAAAAATAAAAAGATATGAAATGCTGGCAAGGATGTGGGAGAGGGGGACCTCTTATACAGTCTTGTGAAGTTGCAAGTCAGTGTAGTCATTATTGAAGAACCACAGAATCCAGCTAAGGTCCTCCTAAACACACACAAAGATTTCTGATTCCTATCACATAGACATATGTTCATTAGTGTTCACTGATGCTTTGTTCATGATAGCTTGGGCATAGTTACATCTTAGATGTCCATCAACTGACAAATCCATAGTAAAAATGCAGTCTCTGTGCAATTTTGTTACACTGTAAACAAAAGAAATTATGAAAACTTTGTGAAATTGGATAGAACTCCAAGACCCACAGATATAATGCATACCCTGAAGGACATAGGTTCCATACTATAATTCATATGTGGATCATAGTTTCAAATGTTTAAATTCTGTGTTTCACTTCAAGAACCAGTGGCATCCAGAAATCCAGAAAGGTATTCTTGATGGGAAGTGGGAGAAAGATCTTAGGCAAGAACAGGTGATATGAAGGATAAAAACGGAATAATAAGCAGGGGTTTTAAAATCTAGTGCCAAGCATCTGTTTTCAAATTGCCAGTGGAGTTCTATAGACATCGAGCAAACATCACAGGGTATTCATTCACACCTTGAGACTATACTCAGATTTTGAGGATAAGAGCCTATTTCTGAAGACTACCATTTTGTGCTTCTTTTAAAGGTCCTCTACATGGGATGGAACTCAATTCTCATGTTTTTAACTAGATGAAAAACCTATGGTGGACTGGTTCTATGATAGATGGATGAGGCCCATGTCTGTATACTAATAGACTCTCCTTTGACTTTAGAATCCAGGCTGTAGCTTCCCTATCCAGATGGTAGATGAAATAATTAGTGTTCCATGTGATGCATTAGGTTCCATGTGACCACTTAGGAGGCCAGTCTGCATGCAAGAATGAAGACATAGCAAGAATTTCTCTAAATACATTCAAATAATTTACTTCTGAAATTATCATTGTACATCAGTCTCCCAAGGACCTTTTTATTCATTTCAGAACATGCACACACACACACACACACACACACACACACACACACACACACACACACAGAAAGAGAGAGAGAGAGAGAGAGAGTGAGAGAGAGAGAGAGAGAGAAAGAGAGAGAGAGAGAGAGAGAATTTTATACTACTAATAAAATATAAGAAATAAGTTACTACAAGATTTGGAGAAAGACAAGGACTTCTCAGGCTACAAAGTATGATACTAATCTATCTATCATCAAAGTTTCTCCCCGAAGTCTGTATCATACTGCATGTTAAAGGTGATTGTCCTATCATTATATTTTATGACCACATAAATTCTATTTCTAAGACAAGTTGAAAATACATTAAATAAGGAGGTTTTGCACTCCTTATTTCTCAAACACATATTTTGTTTGTTTACATTTATGTGTACGTATGCTTCCCTGCCTGTCTGTATGTGTACATGTACCTGAAGTACTCACAGAGGCCAAAAGAGGTACTGTAACCCAAGGAACTAGACTGACAGGCATTTGTAAGCTACACAATGTAGATGATGGCAACCTAATGTGTATCCTTTGTAGGAGCAGCAAACACTCTTCATGGCTGAGCAATTGCTCCAATCTCTAGTCATGTTTTCTTACAAGAGCAGGCAGGTAGATATCACCTTAGAAAAGTTGAAAAATAATACATTTTAAAGCAAACATCTTCTTTTAAGGACTGTTCTTTGAAGACAGATGCTTCAAAGATATCAGATGAAAAAGATAAAAGTTGAAAAACTTGGTTTTTCTCTGAAGAGAGATAGTCATTTTTATATTTAGTCCTCTAAGAATCTTCTCCAGTGAGTAGACTGAACACTTATAAAGCTTCAATTACATACTCTGGATGATACAATATCAGATATGAAAATCATTCCAATTTCTGGTTTAATGTGTTTAATTATCATAATATCACCCAAGTTTTATAAGGAGTGATGATTTATATTCAGACAATTAAATTTGTCGACCCATACTGAGAAGTAATAAGGGAGTCAATAAAGCCATGGATTTAAGACAAAGGTATGAAGTATTGATCTTTCTAAATGAATTTAGCTATGAAAAGAATTGCATTAGATTGAGCTTACTGTTCAACCCTTTATCTGGAAAACAATCTACAGATTTGTTTAAAATTTCAAAATTTCTCCAGATGACCAGTACCGGGAGACATATTGCATGCAGAATAGGGACCATAGAGCCTGTTATCCTGATAGTCTCAATATTTAAAACAATATGAACCCTTCATCATTTATATAAGTATCTCTTTTTTAGAACATTACAGAATGGTCTCTTTCTGTGCTGGGGCATGGTAAATGTATACACAGATATAGTAGGAAGACAATGTAACCACCACAACTTGTTGGGCTTCTGCTTAGGTCAAACTATTGCAAATGTAGCAATATTAACTAAATATCTAAATTCTTTCTTCGTTTTGGGGCTGTGCATTAGATGAAGTTGTGACTATATTATTTGTCTATATAAGTAGACATACATATCTATATGTCATATGACTATTCTATAGTCATTCTGACTATATTCTTTTCCCTTTTCTAAGTAGGTTAAATACTTTTCATATACACTGTCATGTTCTCATTAATGTTTTGTGTATGTTTTCATGAGTGACATGGTGGTGTAGTCCCCATCTGTCTTGTCTGTGACACCAGGGGAAAGAGTCAAAACCAACTGCCGGCCAGGTAAGAACAGTGTTACACAGATACACTGGTACCAACAAAAACCAAACTACAGTCCTCCTCATCAAGCATGCTGTTGAGTCTATCTCTGGAATTCCCTGAAGGTGCCCTGGTAGCAGGTCAGGCACAGACTTTACTCTCAACATCAAAAACCTGGTATCAGAAGAAGGTGTAACTTCAACAGAGTTATGATTTCCCATTCACAGTAATACAAATAATCACATAAGCCAAACAGGGAAGTAGAAGTGTGAGACTGAGTTGTTACTAATGGCACATTTAACTAGAGAGCATTTCTCAGCTGCAACCAGGCTTGAGGTTTATGCACATTTATCTGAGAAGACCTGAGAGGCTCCCTTTAAGGTGCTAACATAGGAAGCGTGACTAAATCAGTTGTTATATCTAAACTGACACCTTTCTACAGGCAACTACATTATATATTTTTGTCATTATTTAATAACTGCAGGAACATTTTGTAAAAAATCTGGAAGTCATTAGCAATAAAATGATGTTCATGTTAAGCAGTCAATGACTCTGAGACAAAATTTAAAAGAACAGTGAAAAATCCGGGGAGAGTTCTGAACAACAACAACAACAACAACAATAAAATGTATCTACAGTTATACTTGGGCCACAGTCTCTTCCACGTACCTGGAATCAAAACAAAAATATGGAAAATAAGAATGCAATGATCAAGTAACTTTTGTGAATATAAGGCAATGTGTTTCACAATGACTGAGAGAATGATGCATTATTACAAAACATTGACACCACTACAGATAGCAATCTTCAGTTAATGAATTCAAATAAGCTTCATTTTTGTATCTGACAATGGATGTGCTCCAATACATACCTAGGTATCTGCCCAAGATATATGTTCACTTCTAATCTGGAACAAAGGTAACAATAGTACCTTTATTAATAACTTCTCAAGGTAGAAAATAAATATGTTCATGTGAAAAAAAATTATATAAATATTAATTAATATAAATAATTCATAAAATTATTAAATATATATCTATGTAAGTTATATAAATATTAAATATAAAGTAATTAATATAAATATTAATAAATAAACATTATTTATTAAATGTTATTATTGATAGAGTATCAGGCAATAGGGATATTATTTATTTATTCACAGAATATATGTGAACCTTTAAAGTAACAATTATATTTTGAAAATGAATTTAGTCACTGAAGAACACATGCTGTTATGATTTCATTCATATTGGATTCAAGAATTGAAAAAATTCACAATCTGAAATGACATTAGGAGTTTCAGCTTCTCTGATATGTGTGCTTAAGAAAAATTGATTAAAACAAATATTTTATTGTTATGAAATTGTTGTGTATGTTTATTATGGTAATGTTTATATTTGCACTTCTTTACCAAACACATTGGGCAATTAAGAATAGACTAAAAGTCTATTCTCTAATACTGAATAACACTACAGTCAACAAGTTGAACATAGTTGAATGATTTATTTCCCACTTCCATTCTTGGAGTACACTAGAGACTATGAGCACAAAGTTCTGGAAACTCATATCATCCATCGCAATGAGCTATGTGCCTTAATTACATTCATAGTTCTCTGAAGTTTAGTTGTGTGTGTGTGTGTAGATAAAATTCAAGTGAATTTCAAGGCTAATTTGTTAATCCATATTTGTAATTGATTATAACCACATTGCTTATCTTTCAGCATCCTGATGGTCTTCCATCAATCACCACATTTTCTCTTATTACTTTCAGTTCTGATATGGAAGTTTTTTGGTGGATCATTTTTAAAATTTAAGAATCCCACATAACTCTCCCCTCTATTACCACTGCCATACAGACAAGGATATTTGCATATTGCTTCCTACAGAGATCATTGCCTTGTTGTCCTAGAAGCTCCACTGTGTTTTTGCCTTCACTGATCACTCTCCTTAGTTCATGTTCTCAAAATGATGTGCCTCATCTAGTTACCACTTCTGCTAATGCTCTGGATTCTGTATAAGGAGAGAAGGTGATAAAACAGGAGAATGTGAATGGAGGGTGAGCTCTGGCTATGTGTGCTGCTTATAGGTGATAATGCAGGTCGCAGTCTCCAAGATGTGTATGTGACGTTTACTTAGGTGATAATGAGGAATTCCAGATGAGACAGGAACTGTGCTAAGATGAAGATTCTGACATAGATTGGGTAGTGTAGAGTATGACTCTTAGGGCATCAACTCACTTGTTTTCTGCACAAGAATTTGATATACTTTTAAAAATCACTAATATACCAGGATTTCACTTAAATGACAAGATAAAGGAACTCACAAAGATAGCCAATTAAGTTAATGCACAGTTTTACATTACTCTACTATAATTTCAAGAACTAATGGTGATGTTGTGTTGATCCAGACTCCACTCTCTTTGTCTGTTACCATTATACAATCACCTTCCTTCTCTTGCAGGTCAAGTCAGAGCCTTATGAAAGTGGCAGATTTCATACTCAAAATCAGCAGAATATAGGCAGAGGATTTGGGAGGTGACAATATGCATGCAAAGCACACATGATTCTCTCATAGTGATGCAGACCTTAACAATAATGTCCTTGCTTGGGGTGATCCATCTGCAATGTGCTGCTTGATTGGAGAGGGGAGGAGCACCATGCATCTGTGTGAGAGGGTATTCTGGAGAACTTGGGTGATTGTTTACAGTTGAGAGCTTTGGGTAGACTCATCTGAGTAACTGAGCGGTTTGGGTAGACATCAAGTACCACCCATATTCAGTCCTTCTAACAATAACCACCATTGGAATTGCTTCTTTACCTGGAGAATTTAATCTCATTAATCTTGTTTATTGCTGAAGATTTTAACCATTTAAAAGTTTTTCATTAATTTCTCAATCTTCATTTTACTGCTTCCTTTTAATGTTCTGTATATATTTTTAAATTCTCATTCAGATTTTTAGAAGCTGAAATGTTTATTAATATCACATTTTATGTTTCTAAGTAACCTTAAGACCATTATTTTGAATATATTTTAAAAGAATGGAATGGATTTCATTTTTGAAGGGACATGGAACCAGAAATTTAGTAGATTCATTCACAGATTTAATTTTACTTCATTTTTAATACTTCTTCAGTCTTTATATTGATATTTCTGAATCTGACAGAATTGTGTTCATCCCTAAAATTTTACTGATGTTTTTCATAATTATTGACTTTCTCCTGTAAATATGCCTGGGATGTTAGCTGTGCTGTAGGTTGGACTTGGTTCAAGATGGGTATACTGCTGTAGTCTTTGTAATACTTTTAACTGCTATGAACGTCACTGAAGGATGCAAGTATCCTGGTGGCTTAAATTAGGAAATTTGGCAGATGGTCTGTCTACTGAGATGTAGATCTTTTCAGTCTGGTGTGTTATCTGTAGTCCTATACAAGTCAGATATGGGGCAAGACATCAGTGGCCACCAGTGAGCAGGTTTCTTCACTGTTTTCTTGGTTTGTATAGGATTCAGATTCCTAAGTTGCTGAGGATAGGCATGGAATTACATGTGGATCTGATTCTTTTGTAGATTAGAGGACAACATGGACTAAGTACCTTCTGAGAAGAAATAAAATAGTGATATCTTTATAGCATCACATTATAGTACCCTTGAGAAAAGATTGACCTGCAACAATGACTTCCTTGACATATGTATGGACCTATATTGTACGTTCTTACAGACACAGAAGATGCATTTGTTCTCACACAGTGACATGTGGTAGTAGTACATATTACTCTCTTCAATGCCATTTGTTCTGGATGAGTGCCTTAGTATCTTGATGTCTATTTCACACCAGTGAAATACAATAGAATATGTAAATATGTAAAGAAAATATTTCAAGATCTACAGTGAAACAAATGTTCATGTGCAATAAAAGATGGCCCTCTAGAACTTCACTTTCATCAATGGATCAACAAGAAATTAAATCATGGTATGTGAACTTTACTGACAAACATGGCTTAACAATTATTTTCAAAATATTTTACTTATTAGTTTCAGAACATGTTATTCTTAACAGAAGGAGCAATGTCCAAAATATAAAGTATGTCAAACTACAGGATACAAATTAATAAGTGAAAAATAAATCGTATTTTATATTTTTGTAACCATAAAACATCAAATTAGACATTCATTTGAGAAATCCATAAATTATGTAAATATATAAATATGATCATAGCTTGCTATTGAATAGCAATAAGGTAAGAAATAACAAAAAAGGAATTTTCAAATTTTTCTTTAACTAAATTAAATTTAAATTTAAAACGTAACACAAAATTTTCACACATTTTTGTTCAGAATAGCATGGACATCTTTTTTACACACAGGTTCCCTGGGAAGGTTTCTCTGATCTTAGCAGCTGTGAAAGACTAGATCAATGTTTATAAAAATTTTAAATTATAAATGGTTGCTATTTAAAGTATGTGTCAGTGGTGTGGGTTTAGTTTTTGTTGTTGTTGTTGTTGTTCTATTTGTTTGTGTAGGTATTTTGACACAGTCAGTTTATTTTTCAAATAAAATCTTTTCCTGAAAGATAAAGGCTGCTGTTGATGTACCTAAGAAAACCATGTGTTCAATAAAAACACCTTTGTTGAGGTATAGACACTGAAATCTCTTGACAGGGTAACTTGAGGTGAACTTTGTGTTCTGTAACTCTTGGCATGCCAAGACCAGAGGAAGCATACTTCCTCTATCAGTACGCAATGTTCTGCCAGAAAGTTAGTTCCTGTTTTCAAGGACGTTTATTTTAGTTCTGTATTTTAAACAAAGTTGTTTTTATCTTGCAACTGAAAACATAATTCAGTTCTCAAGGACATTATCCCAGCTATGCAGTTTCTGTGCTAAGCAAAACCTGATTTCTAAAATATGATTACATTGTGCTGTTGCCATCTGAGGTAACAGTTTTTTCTCTGCTTTAAAAAAGTATATATAAATCAGGAGTTTCAACAAATAAAGCATGCAGCTGCATTCCCTCTGTCCTGATTTATGTGCAACTTCCCAGGGCCCCCAGCGCCCTAGACACTGACACTCCTTGATGAGTCAACACCATCACTATAATCACTTCTGTGAATCCATCCTTCAGCTTTTTCATTCCATTCTATCAGCTATTTCATTTTGCTGTTCTTTCAACATTCATCTTGCATAGGCAGACAAAGGTCTCATTTCTTTAGAAATAACATCCATTTCAGATTGTGAAGAAGTATTTGTGTGTTTATTTTACTCTAGAGCATCATGGTGTTAGATGTCTGGGATGGAGGGCTTCTACGCAACAAATATTTTACAGTGGACAAAATTTTAAAAAATGGGACAAGGACAGGGGCAGGAGAGATAGATCAGGAGTTAAGAGCTCATGTTCTTGTGTGGGAACCTGGATTAGGTTCTACCACCTACATGGCAGCTCACAACCATGTATAACTACAGTTCCAGGGGATTTAATGTCCTTTTCTGAATTGCAAGGGTATCATGATGTACATACATATAAGCAGACTAACCATTCATGCAAATAATATTTTCTATTTAGTATATTTTTTCTCTTGCAATTCTTTTCTCTCTTTATTCATCCCAGCTCCCCCATCCATCTCTCCTCTCCCACAGATTCCAGCACCAGGTTCCTCTCAGAGCAGGGCTCCCAGGGAGTGCATATCGAGAGGGGACAAGGCCAGACTATACCCCCTACATCAAAGCTGGTTGAGGTAGCCCCCCAAAAGAGCAAAGATTCCCAATGGCATGAAAAATGGTCCGAGATTCGCCCACTCCAACTCTCAAGTATTTTACAAGTAAAAGAAGCCAGATGCGAATAAGATATGTGTAGGGTACCCTGAAGGCTCCATGTCTGCCAGTTCAGTCTCTATAAGACCTTAAGAGTCTTAGTCAGGTAAATCTGTGGACTTGAGCTCCTGGTGTAATCAACCCCTCTTGTTCTCACAATCCCTCCTCCTGCTCTTCATCAGGGTTGCCTGAGCTTTGCCCAAATTTGGTCCTAGGCCTCTCCATCTACTCCACTCAACTTCCAGTAAGAGCCTGTTTGATGATGAGTAGACTAGTTACCTACCTATGATTATAGCATAATATAATTAGGAATCATCCCCAGGTTATCCAGTATCTTGTCCTGTCCAGCTCTGCAGTGTCAGGCATGGGCTCATTCCCTTGGCCTGGGGTTCTACACTTCAATTGCCCCAGCACATCCTGCAGATGAGTTAGGTTATAGGTCTAAGATTTTGTGGCTGGGTTGTGTTCCAGCCTCACCACTGGAAGCCTTGCCTGGTTTCAGGGGATGGCCTGTAGAGGATCACTATCCCCATTAATATTTGTCCTTGCTAGAGTCACCCTTTTGGATTTCAAAAAGTTTTCACTGCACTAGATCTCCAGATCATCCCTTAGGTATCTCACAATTCTAGTAATCTTTCTGTATATTCTCTCCCTCTCCCTTCTTCTCCCTGTGTGGACCCATTCCAATTCTCCCCAGCTTCCCTGTAATGTCTGTTCTTTTTCTCCTTTCCTGGAGGACCCCTGTGTATCCATTTGCCACAATATTCTCTTTGGATCCCTGAAGTAAAGTACAATTGTCCTGTACATAAGAACTAATATCCACTTATAAGTGAGTACATACCATGACTGACTTTCTGGGACTGGGTTGTCTCAGATAGGATGTTTTTATTTTTCTAGTTCCATCCATTTGCCTGCAAAATTCTTGATGTAATTTTTTAAATTGCTGATTTCTTGGGCTTGCCTACAGCTGAGATGAGGTTAAAGCATGCTTTGAAAGCAGGATTTCTCACCCTGAGAGCAGAAACATTCAGCTGCTCCCTGACAGACCCCAGCTAACATTAACAGCAAGCAAAGTTCTCTTGGGTGCTGACATGCCTTAGGTCACATATTTACTGATAAGAATCTGTCTCTTCAATGCATGTGGCCTGGTTGCTGTTTATCTAACCCTGCAGCTGGAGGACCTTAGGCTGGAATTCCTTCTTTCCCTAATGACCTTTCTTATAAGGACTCTTCCCCACTCAACCCTTGGTAACTCCAAATATTCAAAAGAGGCTTCCTCAAGACCTTGGACCTAGCCAATGATACAAGACTGCCCATGGTCTAAATAGGACCCTCCTAGTATCACTGTCCTAGCCACTATTATGCCATCACATAAGGCATTCCCCCCTCTCCCTCTTCTATATGTTTTCACTCATCCTGATTCAATAAACTGAGGTATTCACTAATACTGCCTCCCGAAAATTCTGTTTCTATTCGCTCTCAGCCTCTACCCAAGATCTTCTTTCCCAAGATGGTTCCTAAGTGTATTTCCCTCCTCTATGCTGGGCCCCTGCACAAAGGCTTGGCTGTCCTGGGGAAGGGGCCAGAAAATGGGGACATAACACTGATTAATTCTGCATCATGTATATGTACAACATTTTCTTAATTTGTTCTTCATTTGTTTTCAATTTCTGGCTATTGTGAATAAAACCACTATGAACATAGCTGAGCAAGTGTCTTTGTGAAAGGAATGAGTGACCTTTGGGTATATGCTCAGGAGTGGTATAGGTGGATGTGCAGGTAGGTTATTTTTCAGTTTCCTACAGAATTGTCACATTGATTTCCATAGTAGCTGTATAAGTTTGCACTCCCACCAGCAATGGAGTGTTCCATATCCTTACCAGCCTGAGCTGTCATTTGTGTTATTGTTCTTAGACATTCTGACATGTGTAAGATGAATTATTAGAGTAGTTTTAATTTCCATTTCCCTAATGGTTAAGGATGTTAAACATTTCTTTAACTACTTCTCAGCCACTTGATATTCCTCTTTTCAGAGTTGTCTGTTTAGAACTGTACCTTAACCCTAACTCTGGCAGGAATGCTCTTTTCTGAGAGTAATTGGAGGATGTGTATGAAGGAGTGGGGAGCTAGGAGAGCTGAGAGGAGTGGAGGGAGGAGGAGCTGGAGTGTAGGAGAGGAGATAAATAACTTTTAAAAATCTATGTTCATTAAAAGGGGAAAATGGAAAGAAATAAAGGATGAGAGTTTGTCTGCAATACTTAGTTTATACTTGTGTGTCTGCATTTTGATGTTCATTGATGATACATCCTGACATTATATATAAGTTCATTTACTTTACAATCTTGTTGTACTTATAGTAAATGAAATGTGTGGTAACTAAACACATTTCTCTTATATTGAATGCCCACAGAAATTCGGTTACCAGATACTCCATTTTCTTTAATGACACATTGTCATATATTTGCTCACTAAATTTGTTCATCAATTAGGATTTACCAGTCTGATTTTATTTTTCTTTTATGGAGAGTAAATATTATTTTTATTATTTATTTTCCTCACAAGCAATTCAATCCAATACAATTTCCTTTCTCTTCACTCTTCCCAGTTTCATTCCCCCTCTGCTTCCCTTCAGAAGAGAGCAAGCCTCTCAGAAATATCAACCAAACAGGGCACAACAAGATACAATAAATCTATGAATGAATCCTCACATTAAAGTTGGTGAAGCCAACCAGTAAAAGAAAAGGGTCCCAAGAACTTGCAAAAGAGTCAGAGACACATCCACTCCTACTGCCTTCTTCTTTATCAACCTCTTACCCTAAATTATAAACAAACATTTCTTCCCAATGACACCCTCATTTTAATTCTCAATCACATGTGTTCAACTCTAACCCCTCCAAAGTCCTTCACAATTTGTGGGCCACCTCCTAGTTTCTTACTTATAGCTGTAGTCCAAGTTAAAAAGGCAAATGTAAAATTTGAAGTTATAATTCACACATGAGGGAGAATATGGCATTTTTCTTTCTGGGATTGAACTGATTCAGCCATTATATTTTTCCCAGGTTCATCTATTTTTCAAAGATTTATTATATATGTTTCTGTATAGTTGAATAATTCCATTGTACAAATGTATCACATTTCACTCACCCATTTATCTTATGGTGATATGCAAGTTGATGCCATTTGCTAGTTATTGTGAGTAGAGCAGCAAAATACATGTGTTCATGTTTGTTGTGAGCTTAGCATTCTTTTGGTACATCCACAGGGTTGGCATATCTGGGTCATATGGTGGTCATATTTGTAGTTGTCTGAGACAGTCACACACATTTTTTAGATATAGTTATAATACTCACATTAATCATGAATGAAGACTCCCTTTTCTTCCTATCCTATTTGCTCTAGAATCTTGATACTTGATGTTGCAATTATTGAGGATTTTCAAAAGCTCAGACATTGTTTTTATATAACAAATATGCTCTAGCTTGATTATGTGGCCCATGTAAAGAAATAGTTGTTTCTTCAATTGAACCTGATGAAATTTTCTCTCCTGATTTATATTGAATCAGAATTGTGGTCTTTTAAGTAAAATGAACACTCATGTGCTACAAAAGGAATTTGTTCAGACAATATAAAAATGCTCCCTCGGTACTCCACATCACTCTTGGTGGTTAAGATACGCAAAATGCAATATTTGACTTTCATCTGAAAAGAACTAAACAAATGTTTTGATATCTGACCTCTGAAATTCTTCTCAACCTTGGCAGATGGTAAACTTTTACAAGACTTCCATTCTATTCTCTTTAGAAGTATGTCTTACTATGACATCCAGCCTTTTAAATTTCTTGTCTATGGTATCTAAATAATGTGCTATCACTTTAGTGTTAAATGTAGTTATATTTCATTGAATGTTCAGAAAGTTAAATATACCTCAGTTCATATCGCAAGAAACATCAAGACAAAAAACAGTCATGGACCAAGACCATGACTATAAGATGCTCTTCTCTTCAAACTACTGAGTCTATCCCAAATACTTCCTTAGACTGTGTTGATTTTGCAACCAACTATGTGGGCCACACTTACAGGTCTCTTTCAAATCTCAGCATCTCATGAGGTAACCAGAAGGGGTGATATACTGCATGAAATCACAGGAGCTTGATTTTCTGAGTAGTTCTTCATTGAAAACAATATCAAATCAGTGTGATTTGCATAAATACTTCTTTCTAGAGTTCCTGCCTCTTAGAATATTATAAGAAGGTCTTTCTCCAGGCTGTGGCATGACACACATAAACTCAGGGAAAGCAGGAAAATGGTGTCCTCACCACAGCTCCTTGGGCTTCTGCTCTTCTGGGTTTCAGGTATGACTGCGTGGACATAGCAAAAAGTAGGGGATGTTGTTAAAACAACAAATTTTCTTGCTTATTTTGGAAGGCATTATCCCATGAGATTTTACTTCCTCTTTAAGGAAATCAATACAAGATAATATTATTTTTTTAATTTTTCCAAGTTGTTTAGAAGTGACTTTCATATGCAGAGCTATGCTGTACTAATGTTTCTTTTGTGATTGCAGCCTCCAGAGGTGACATTGTGATGACCCAGTCTCCAGCTATTCTGTCTGTGACTCCAGGAGACAGAGTCACCATCACCTGCAAGGCCAGCTACGGTATTAGCAGTAACTTACACTGGTATCAGCAAAAACCAAATGAAACTCCAAGGATTCTCATTAAGCATGCTTCTGAGTCTATCTCTGGGATCCCCTCGAGGTTCAGTGGCAGTGGGTCAGGGACAGATTTCACCCTCAGCATCAACAGTCTGGAGCCTGAAGATGGTGGAAATTATTTCTGTCAACAGGCTAATAGCTGGTCTCCCACAGTGATGCAGGCCATAGCAAAAACCAACAGGGAAACATAAGTGTGAGGTTGAATTTCTTCAGCTGCTTCTAGTGGTACCTCCCCCTTCTTCTCCCTTCTTGTAAGTGTTTCACAGATTTAGCCAGGCTTGCAATTGACAGGAAGTGTAGAATGAAGAAGCCCGGAAAGCTCCCTTTCCTCTGAACTCTTTTCACTTCATTTTAGCTCCAGAATATACATCCTGCAATAGCTGTTCTTGAATAATCAGACTACCATTCTCCAGTGTACAACAACCCAGGAAAAGCTCAGTCTGTTTAGAAAGAGTGAACAATTGATACTATGCTTTTATAATTGTTGGAAGCACAGATGAGGTATTATCTGAACCCATAGCATATTGTATACTCCTGTCCCCACTATGATGAGAGCTGAGATTCACTGCTTCATGTCTCAGTTGCAAATTTCCCTATGCTTAGTTTATAGAAAGTTAACAACTCTTGAACATAAAGCATTTTTTTCATGTTTATGGGTTTATATAAACTGTCCAAGCCAACTTGGTTAAAAAATGTAAAATTCTTGATAAGTGGTTACAGTTATTATTTACTAGGGAAAAAAATGAAAGTAGAGTTGGAAACAATCAAATATTTCTGATAGCTAAGGTTTCAATAGGTTCCCTGGACTTTTTTCAAATAGCATGAGTTCAAATGAGGTGCATATCAAATTTGCTTTTACAAGTGATGAAATCTTGGACTGTATACTAGCATTTAGATTCACCTTTGCTCACACAGAATTTAATGGAAATGAATGGAGTTCTGTGTATTTGGCACTTCAATGGAAAAAAAATGATCTGTCAATGAATGGAGTGTAGGTTCCTAAACAGGTTTGAAAAGGGAAATTATCATAGAGATAATATCAGCTAAGCATGAAAAAAAATCTGAGTCCTTTCTTGCTGATTCTAAAAATAGAACATTGCAATGACAAATCTTCATCCATCGAGTAAGAGAGCTTTCATGAAGGATTGTATATAATAGGGTAGGTTAACTATTAAAAACATAATTTTGTAAACATGATTAAGAATTTAAAAATTTGTGGGATGTGGTGGTACAAGACACTGAACCAAGAACTTGGGATGCTGAGAACATGCGATGTCAATGTAGGCAGATCTCTATGAGTTGAAGACAAGCAATGTGTACATAGTAAGGCCTTCCCCTAGTGATTCTATATTCTGTTAAGATTACAGCACTGAATATTAGATTCTCCACACTTATGCCTCTGTCCTTGTTAGTTGCTGCTGTTTTTGTTAAATTGATACAAGCTGGAGTCATCTGGAAAAGGAACTTCAAATGGGAAAAATGTATCTCTCATATTACCTGTAGACAAACTTGGAACATATTCCTTTATTTAAATCAATGGTTGATGTAAGGCCTTGAGCAAATGATCTAGGTGTAATGGCAAAACAACCTGAGCAGGCAATGACCAGAAAGATAGTAAGCACTTTCTTCCATGGTTTCTGCTCTACTTCCATTCTGCCAGTTTCCTTCCTTGATTTTTCTACAGTGGATGACAAAGGTGGATATCCTCTGACATATTTAACAAGAGAAATAATTGTAAAGTTATGATGTTTACTGTTAATTGACATAACTCTTAAATATTTATTTGAATGTTATATTTTACCTGTGTTCAATTCTTTTGCCTTTTAATGACATTTGCCAAGTAAAGCAAAAGATCAAGTTCCCTATATATTTGTAGAAATTAACAAAATCATTATTTATTTATATTGATTTTACTAATAGTCCTTCACTTATTTGTAAGCAGTTCTACTCCTTATTGTATAAAATATGACATTTTTGAGTGGCAGGGTTGAGACAGAGTTTCTCTGTTGTAACTCTGACTGTCCAGGAACTCCTACTGTAGACCAGTCTTGCCTTGAACTCACAGAGATCGACCTGCCCCTGCCTACTGAATGCTGGGATTAAAGGCATGTGTCACCACTGCCAAGTCTGAAATAGGAAAAATTTTGATCAATCCTAATTTTAATTTTGTATTTTGGTAGCACAAATTTGCAAACACTATACACCATTCTCAGTATCCTGTTTGACTACTTATAATAGTACAACTGAATTTTTTATATAACTTTCCAAAAGCCTGCATGCTCAATAGAAAACTTATTACAAATTTTAAACATCCATCCTTGCTGCTGTATAGTGGCAGCAATCCACAGCAAAGGATCAGTACATAACAGTTGCCTGAGTAATAATCTGCATGGGATATTTAATAACAGTATGTTATTAAATGGATTGATATTAGATGATCCTGTCTCACTGTTACCAATGTAAGTTTCTGAGCACATTTCTGCTTAGGTTGTTAGCTAGGATGTGTGTGTCAAAAGAGGTTTTGACTTAAAATATTTCTGATCCACATTATTTTACTTGATGTATCCCCAGTGTGGGACTAATATCTGTCAATAAGGACAAAAGCATTTGTAGGAGTTCACACACTGTCCACACTTTTGCATCTATGTGTAATGCCTTCCTATCAATATTTCCTTATTTCTTGATAGTAAGAAATGGGGTGTTTCTGACACTTACACATGAATGTCTGACTGTATTTGCACAATTGTTCTTCTTTCTCTGATAGGCAGAGTGAGAAACATTGCAGACTTTGGCTTTCTATGAACTTGTTTGTTTTTCCAAGCACACTGAGTATGCATTGATCCCCTTCACATTTCGTCCTCTAGGCTGCAAGTAGGCCTATTACCCATCTCTCCAGAAGAGGGCAGTACTAACACAGTACGTCAAATTAAAGGGTCAGGAAAGCCTTGGTATTGGCAACCACTGTAACACAGATTAAGAGGAGGTTCTCTGTTGACCAAGTCAGTTCACTATTGAGACAGAGAGAGAGAGAGAGAGAGAGAGAGAGAGAGAGAGAGAGAGAGAGAGAGAGAGAGAGAGAGAGAGAAACTCACTCTGGTATATAACAACAATCCTGTCTGAAGAGGATCAGATGCCCAGAGCTCTCCTAAAATAGCATTAGGTAGAGTGTTTAAATTCATGGTAGATGCTACATCAATAGTTATGTTTCTTGCTGTTTCAGAAATGAAGGTTTGTCGGTATGTGGCTTCTGTGGAAATATCCCTGAAAGTGCCTGAGTTCTGGACCACACACTGGCACACTGGTGTTGCTAGGGCCTTGTGGGCTCAGGAAAATTTAATTTGACTCACACAGATGAGCAGAGCCTTAGTTGAGCAGCTGCCACAAAAAATGATGAGGCAAATCTGGGCCTCAGACTTGCTTTTAAGTTAGTGAACTTAGAAAAGAGAAGGTTTTCAGAGACAGAAACTAGAGAGCAAGATGAGTTTGCTGGTACAAACTGTCAACTTGCTAGTATTTAATGTCATGAGTAAGAAACAAGGGAACTCCAAATTCAAACTCAGCATCCTTTCCCTCATAAAGTTTTAGTTTAAAATACGCACCTTTCTTTCCATCACTCCTTCTTTCCTTCCTTTTCTTTTCCTCCCCCTCCACATCTTTGTCATCATCATTTTCTTCTTTGAATACTGTGTAATATGTACTTATTCTGGAATCTAATTTTCTATTAAGTTTTTTTTCCTGTTTTCATGTCCTCCTCCCATAGTATCAAATGGATAAATAGTTCTCACCCAGTATCCACCATCAATGGCTGCATCTCTAGGGGAGAAGTTCACCATCACCTGCAGTGCTAGTTCAAGTATAAGCTCCAGTTACTTCTTCTGGTACCAGAAGAAGCCAGGAGCCTCACCTAAGCTCCTGATTTATGGTACATCTAACCTGCCTTCTGGAGTCCCAAGATGATTTAGTGGCAGTGGATCCAGGAAATCTTATTTTCTTACTCTCAGCAGGATGGAGGATGAAAATGTTGCAATTTACTACTGTCAACAGAAGGACAGTAACCCATTCACACAGTTCTACAAACCAGAACAAAAACCACTTTCATCTCCACAAGACCCAACTGTTTGCCCCTCAGAAGATATGGTATAGTTAAGAGTTGTTCTGATGTGTGACAGAATCTCCCAATCACTATTCAGCAATGGAAGCAGGGCTGAGTTTCACTGAAGGACCTGAAGAAGCTTCTCCCCACAAAGAGGAAGACAAAATGTGTAGGTGAAGATAATGGGATGAGACACCCAAAAGCCCCATCATTGTGGCATCCTGTGCAGAGGAGGGATTGAGAGCTGTGAATCAGATGTAATGAAGTGGGCTCTGATCCTGGGTAGGGTGTCATTGTGCTTCTGAGAATGTATACACAGCTTTAGAACTCATGTTGTCATAATAATTTCTCATTTAAGGAGGAACAGCTGCTCTGCTCCAGAGAAGGCCTTCATCGCAGACTGTATGTATCTGAAGTGGGAAAAAATAAACCAGGAAAGCAGAGTTCTCTATCAGCTCGTCTTGGTGTGAGGAATACGGATGATAGAATCTTATTGCATTTGTGTAGCATGTACAGCACTGTGGAATGTGTGTGCCTAATTAATAATCAGGGTCCAACTGGATCATGAAAATCTATCAGATAAGAGGTAAAAACAATGGCACACTATAGAGGTAGTAAAAAGTATTGTCAAGTTCTTTCTATGTATTGCTCTATCTTCCATGCCCTTCTTCCTGTGTCTGTTTCTCTCTGTTTCTCTGGCTCTCTCCCTTCCCCATTCTTGTTATTCTCTCACTCCTGCTGTTACTTTTATCCTCACTTCCTGAAATCAGATGAAAATCTCTTCATTCTTTCAGAGATGCACAAGTGTATTATGGTCAGAATGCTCCTGTAGCAGGATGGTTATGGGTTTACATGAAGACATGTTCTGTCCCCATCATGTAGTGATGTCCTCATCCCTTAGGGAGGAAAAAGGCACAGCCAGAGATTATCACAGCATGTTAATGGCCTATTATGACATTTCAGTCTGTTTTAAACATGTTTTACTTTTATTTTTCCAAAATTTCATACATGCATTCTATGTTTTGGCCAAAATATACCATGCACATTTATGAAAATTTAATAATGCCCCCATTATTTTGTATAACTTAAAAATGTTTCTGGATCTTTCTGTATTCTTTAGCCTCAGAGTGGAAATGGTTGCCACCTTAACTGAAGACAAAGTTAATTATGAATCTTGTTTTAAATGGTTTCACTTACCATTTTGTCTGACTCTTAAGCACAAAATACATGATTAACAATATAAACCAAATTACTCATGATATAGATTTGTAAGTATGACTTTTTCATTTATCAAAGTTAAAACTGTGCACACAAGCTCCCTTTTTCAATTATTTTATACTTGGGGTTGAAATGATTCAATATATAACACTTTGCATCTTCTAATATCAAGGTTGCCATCCAGTAACTGTCCTTAGAAGCCTTGTTAAGTTGTCACAATTGTCAAGTACTATTCAGTTCGAAATGACCAGCACCAGCTTGAGTAACGAAAAATTAACAGTCTCTCCCCATTTTATGATGATACACTGGCAGACTCACCGTTCTGAGTGATGATGAGCCACCACCATAATCCGTAATGACAATATCCGAATAAGACCCAGGGGACTGGAGGTCAGCTGCACAGATTATCCTGAGGCATTAAAAAAAACCTGGTCAAGTTTTTTTCACCTACATGGAGTCCTCTGTGAACTTGGACTCTTTTGCTGTCATTACATAACACAAAGGGGAATAGATTCTTATTCAGAGCTAATGAGAATCTAACAGAACTTTTTTTTCCTTACTGAGAAAAATTCTGAATGGGGAGTTTTCCTAAGACTCAATAAAGAGAAAATATGAAACTTCTCCTGTTCATTCTCTCCTAAGTTTCTACGAAAGCCTTTATCTTAAGACACCTTTATTACTAATTGGATATAGGAGCCAGGTGATAACTCTTCAGGATTGCTTTCTATGGCTTTGTAAAACACCATGGCCAAAAACAACTTGGAGAGGAAATGGTTTAGATTACCATGTTGTGGAAGTTTATTTTTGGCTATGTATAAAATAATTACTTTGTGCACTGCTGAAAATACAGCTGCCGAGGTATTGACATTTTGTATTGTCTGCAAGAATTGGATTAATGTGGGGGATGTTTGATTGCTCATGATATACATGTAGAACACTGGATAAGTTTAGTATCAATAAAAATATCTGAGTTCAGATGTCTAGCATGACACTTTCCACCATGGTGGTTCCCCCTGCTGAGGACTGACCAAGTTTACACATATAAAAGTCTCTCCTTGTGTCTCTCAAAGAAACCATACAGTAGCTATCAACTACAAATGGCTTACCAATGTGGGGCATAACATCACACCAGCTGCATCTAACATGGAGATAAGAAACCAGACCTCACAGAGTCTAGTAAAGTATTTCAAGCAGTTTAACACTGAACAGTCTCCCCTCCCCTGCAAACCTATCTAAAAGCAATCTAGATAGAACTCAACAATACAAGGGAACACTTCCTGCAGACAAGGTTAACAATTATTTTCCCTGAAAACCAGAATCTATCTTAAAATCTGTAAAGAGTTTCCTCAGGATCAGCACACAGAAGCTGTCTTCCTCAACTGGATTAGTTTACATCTCATGTTTGTAGTTGAACTTGGTATTGTGTCACTGAGGTGGTGCTGGTTTTCAAGGCCTGAAGGAGTCATGGAGAGCAACTGAAGATTGGCACTGTGAGAGTCTAGGAGAGAGGCCATTGGTGAAGGTGCTGCCTCAGATGCAGTTGAAGGCCCATATTGAAGGGTCATGGAAAGAAGATGAGGCTTGGAACCATGAAGAGAGCCCAGTAGAAGCTATTGGTTAAACTGCAGCCCAATTTCAGCAGAAGAGCCCAGCATTCTGAAGTTGCCAGTACTATGGGATGATGGTCAGGAATAGCTGCAGCAGTGGAGTGAAGCTAGCTGGAGACTGGAGGACAAGGTATATGTGCTGTGGGTGTCAGAGCCAGAGAAGTGACCCAAGCCCTATGAGGAGCCTAGAAAATCCTGAGTGAATTCCAAATGTTCGACATTGTAAATGTTGTTCTGCTGTCCAAAGACATTGTGAAAAGCTTGATAGAAATTTTGTTTCATTTGTTCCGTGCATTAGCACCGCTTATGATCATTTCTTTTGTAAATAGATCTGCTGATGTAATGTAAAATTGTGTTGTAGAGATTAAGCAAACGTTTTTGATTGTCTTACACCAAAAGGGGGAAATGTTCTGGAATTTTATTTTGGTAAATAAATAAATAAATAATAATAAATGCTTTTGGGAAAAGGGATGCCTAGGCCATGGCATTTTGTATTGTCAGCAGGAATTGGATTTATGTGGGGGATATTTGATTGCTAATGATCTGCATATGATATCGGTAGAACATCTGATGTGTTTTGTATTAAAAACAACAACAACAAAAAAAAAACAAAAAAGAAACAAACAAACAAAAGACATCTCCTGGGCTGAGGTGGTCAGGGTTCCACTGACCTGGTTGTTGGTGGCCATGATAGTGGTCCCCTTTGCTGAGGTCTGGCAGGGATTGCACCCGTGAATATGTCTCCATCTCTTCATTGCTAAGCAACAGTAGATACTACTACACACCCTACAATTCTACCACATCATCTATCGTGAAGAGATATCAGTGCAGGAACTCAAGTAGGGCAGGAACTTGGAGGCTGGAGCTGAATCAGAGGCCATGGGTGAGTGCTGTTTACCGGCTTACTTCACATGTTTTTCTCAGCCTGCTTTTTTTTTATACTACACAGGATCACTTGCCAGTGTGTGGCCCTGCTCACACAGGGATAGGCCTTTCCATATTCATTATTAGTAAGACAGTACCCCACAGACTTGCCTAGAGGTCAATCTGATGGAAGAATTTTCACAATTTAAGTTCCTTCTTCTTCCCAGATGCTCCTTGCTTGTGCCAAGTACACACACACATACATACATACATACACACACACACACACACACTCATACACACAAAGGACATGGGCTCTTATCAGATTTTAATAATGAGTTACCTTACGTTCCATGTTCTATTTTTGAGGCATAACACTTTCCTTTTTCTCTTGGTTTTGTTCATAGTTCTTTGCTTTTTATCTGAGAGAAAGAGTTTTATCTATTTTAAAATTTCCATGTGTGTGTTGGTGTCTCACTGTGTCTGCAAGCACACACACTGGTGCTTACAGAAGGAAGAAGGGTTTTTCAGGTTTCCTGGAGCTGGACTCACTGGCAATAGTGGGAAGAGTGGGATGAATGCTCATCCTAGGTGTTTGTTACTAAACTCAGGACCTGCAGAAGTACACTACACATTCTTATCTGCTGAGTCATCTATCAAGGCCCAGAGAAACATTTTTACTGTCAAAATAAGGTACTTAAATAATTTCACTGAAAGAGCTGGTGACATATCTTGACAAATAAACTTACCTCCCACCATGCCAAGCAACTTGATGTTTTCCCTGGACCAGCATGTTAGGAGAGAACTGACTCTTAAGGGTTGTCCTCTGACCTCCAAAATATGCCACAAAATTAGCATTCTTAACACACACACACACACAGACACAGACACACACAGGCACATAATAAATCAATAAATGTAAAAATATCATTTTAGTGAGTTCTTATTGCTACATGAAAATTTACTCATATTTCATGTATATAAAACAACTAAGTTGAGATATACGTGGGAAATATCATTAGCCATAAACACCAGGGACCCATCTGTAACTTCCAAAGTTTCCTCAAACTATATTTCCTATAAAATTATTTTAAGATCCACCACTTTTATATTTTGATGATAAGCAATTAAGATATACCTTGATAGTATTTTTTATTATTATGTTTGTGCTCTCATGGAGACAAAGTAATGGACTACAGGAAAGACAGTTCCTGACTTCTACATTTAACATTATGTTTTACTATTGTCACAAATGACAGAGAAGTTATTTTATGTGATTTCTGTAATCATGAGAATCTTGTATAACTCTTTCCTCTATGTATATGGCAGTATTAATTCAAGCCTTTGCATATCACACTCAAGGGAGGACCCACCCTTACTAGTCTGAGATAAAAGCTCAGTTGTCATCTTACAGTGACTGATCATTCTCCTCAGACTGCATGCTCAAAATGAAGTTTCCTGCTTGGCTGTTGGTGCTGGTGCTGTTCAGGATCCCTGGTAAGGACAGAGGGAACTGAGAAAGGGGACTGTATATGGAGGATGAACCTTGGGTCCCACTGCTGATCACATATATTATGTCCATGAATGAGAAGATGGGTCTTGTCCTCCAGAATGGACCTGTGAGGTGACATCTGTAAGAGGAAAGAGCCATTTGTAAGAGAACCTGTGCAATGATGAAGATTATGAGGCACATAGATGGAGATAGTCTAAGTAATAACTAGAAGCCCCTTAGGGATTTCACTACACTTGTTTTGTTACAAAGTGAATTTTAGTGTGTGAAGTATTGTATATAAAAAAAATATATCAGCTGAACCAAATATCAAAAAAGATATCACAAAGATTGTTCATGACGTTTGTCCATAACTTTGCACTTTTCTCCCATCATTTCGGCTTCTAGGATTGATGTTATGATGATCCAAACTCCACTCTCCCTGTCAGTGAGCCTTCGAGATCAAGCCTCTATCTCTTGCAAGTCTAGTCAGAGCCTCATATTTAGTGAGGATGGAAACACTTATTTGGATTGGTACCTGCTGAAGCCAGGCCAGTCTCCACAGCCCCTGATCTACCAGGCTTCCAAAAGGATTTCTGGGGTCCCAGACAGGTTTGGTGGCAGTGGGTCAGGCACGAACTTCACACTTAAGATTAGTAGAGTGGATCCTGAAGATTTAGGAATTTATTTCTGCATGCAATATATACAGTTTCGTCCCACAATGATGCAGACCCTAACAAAAATTTCCCTGCTTTAGGAGGCCCAGGTCCAAAATATGTTACTTCTCTGTTAGAGTGAGAGCTGATGAGGGACTCCAGACAATTGGTTGCAGCTGAGGGCCTTGGAGCATGAGTACCTTGGCTACACCTCACTGGTCATGCATTTCTGGTCTCATCAACTACAATAACAATGACATTGCATCTGCCTCAAGAGAATGGTGAACAGGATACCCTCTCAGCAACCTGGAATGGTGCGGTATGGCTGAGTGAAAACCCATTCTGATCCAACAGACATTGTTACCTTAGTTACTCAAAATTAACCTTTAGCAGACAGGAAACCAAGACATTTCCCTTTACACTGTCTCTTTACTATGTAAGTTGTCTCATGATATGTTCTTGAATAAAATCCCATTTATTATTATTATAATTATTATTATTATTATTTATTATTATTATTATTGTTTTGAGACAGGGTTTCTCTGTTGTAATTCTGGCTGACCTGGAACTTACTTTGTAGACCAGTCTGGCCCGAACCCACAGAGATCTGCCTGCCTCTAGTCTCAGGAGTGCTGGGATTAAAGAAGTGCACCACCACCACCTGGTTGCCATTTTATTATTATAAATATTTTGTACCCTATGTGCCTTTATTTTCCATTTGTTTAAAATATGTAAGTTGACTCCATAACTTTCAGACTACTTCTTTATACCTTAAGTGTTCTTTTTGTGATTTTTTTCTCAATCTCGATGTTCTAACTATTCTGTCTACATGTCTTATTTCAAATACATGCATAGCTATCAATGGGTAAGTAGATATTCTGGCTATCATTGGATTTTTTGATTGTTTCAAATATTTTTCTTATGTTCCTATTTGACTGTGGTTTTATGGATTCATAAAATTTTAATATTTTCTTCTTCACTTGTATGAATTTTAGTGGTTTTAATGCAAAAGTAGTTAAGTACTATCCTTTTGTTTACAGAGAGCAATTTTTTGCAGCTTTCTGGAAATTGTATTCTTTGGTTGTCAGGGAACTGTTTGCTGTTATTTCTTGCTAGAACTTTGCTATATTACCCAACCCTCTCCTCAGTATCAGATTTTTATTACAAAATTAGAGTACTTCTAGTAGGTTTCCCTTAAATGTAGCTGGGCCCCTTTTCTCTCTTTTCATGTCTTTATTTTTCCTTTCATGAATTTAATCTTTGCAACAAGTATTTGGAATTGAATTTATTTGATTATCTTTGAGCTGCCAGGACCTGTATATTCAAATAATACTTCATTAAGTATATTTCTATATGTTCATGTTTCTCTCCTCTTTCTGGAATGCTCATAAAATAAGTTTGTATTCATTTAATGGTATCACATATACTGCCTATGATTTTCATTTTATTTTTGTTTTATTTCTATTTTTATTTTTGGCAATTTAGAAAATGTATTTTTATTTCCCACCCAATTATCCTCTTCCCTCTCACACCAAATGTCTTATGCCTAACAGTCCCAGACGAAATGTAAAGATTTTTTCTCTTTTTGTTTTTTAGACTCAGTGAGTTTATTTTTGTTTGCTTGCATGAACATAAGTTGGGATTTATTCACTGGAATATAGCTGCTCATCTATGGCTACAAATCTGAAGAGAATGGCACACCCTTTCCCAGTCACCATCAACTGCTAATGAACTGTGAGTAAGGCATTGGGACACATCAGCCTCTCCCCAGCACATGATGGAACCACCCAGTGCAGATCATATGCAGGTAAACACAGTACTTATGTCATAAGTACAGTTATTATGTCAGGAAACCACTGTTTCACAGCATTTCTCTTCTTGTTATATTCTTTCTACATCCTGTGGTAAGAAGTCCCTTGAGTCTGAAAGGGATGAAATACATATCTTTTTGAGGACAAGTGTAAGTATTCCACAGTAATCTTTAGCAATTTCATCAGCTGTGAACCTCTACAGTGAGTATCACATACAACACAAAGGAGTTTGTCTGAGGAAGACTGACAGCATGACTAATCTATAGATATAAATATAACTATGTCAAACCAATTTGACACCTTGCTTATTCAGCAAAACATGAGTTGTACGCTACTCAATAGAGTTTATGACTTCCCAAGTCAACAACACTTGAATGGCTTTGCGATACCAGACACATATTCTCTGCCAGAAAGTAGGTTGTAGATATTTAGTCCTATGATAGAGTATACTATACTAGTTATCATACTGATGAGCAGATGGCTATTATTATAGGTTATGAATTTCAAAGCTGAGGAATGCTTATGATATCTTATGTTTTCTCCATGAATGGTTTGCAAATCACTTTACAGATCTTTGAAAGCTAGCTAGGCAAGGGCAGACTTTCACCTGAATTCTACCATCATTTATCTATGTTCTCCAACTAAAATGCATGGTGTCTTTAGATATAGGGATTTATGACTTATTTTTGGTTGGCAAGCAAGAAAATTGACAATGGCATGTATTGTTTTGCTGATTTTGACTCTCCTTCATTAGAGGATCACTATGCATGAAGCTAAAACTTTTGTTTAGTATCCTGTGGCTTGTAGGGGAGCACTATCCATCATGCATTGTACTATATTCTAATTTTAAAATAGAGGTAGATAACAGTGTGTTTCCATAGGATTTTGTCACACACTTTTACTTTTGTTTCTTTCTCATCATTTTCATCCTCATCCTGGTTGGAGAAGTTGGGAGGAGGAGAGGGAGGCAAGACTGAAGTCAGGAAGTATTGTATGAGAGGAAAAAAAAAAAGTTAAAAATTGATCTATATAATAGTAACTCTAGAATAGGATTTTAAAGATAAATTCATTTCTGTTGATTTTTGTCTATGGTCATACATAATCCCACTCATATTGATTAGCCTCTAAATAAGTATCTCACCAAATTAAAAAACTTGCCATAGTCATTAAAAAAAAGTGTGTACCAGGAAACTAGGTCCCTGTCACCATGCATCACCCCTTCCTGAATTCAGTTCTGTAAATACAGGTTGTTTTTCATGTTCACGTTTATAATCCTAGTCTCATGTGGAGCCTTGCTGTCCTACTTACTTTACTATTGCTTTGATAATACACCATGACCAAGGCACTTTAAAAGAGAAAGTTTCAGATGGATAACATTCATGATGGCAGAGCAAAAGCATGCAGCAGGAATAGTTCAGAGCTCACATCTAGATCCACTAGCAGGAGAAAGAGAAAGCACAGGAGATAGCAACAGGCATTTGAAACCTCAAGGCTCATTCCCATGATACACCTCCTCCCAAAATGCTATACCTCCTAATCCTTTCCAAACAGTTCAGCCAAAGGGTTCAAAAGATTCAAGCATTTGAACCCATGGGGACATCTCATTCTAAATACCCACTCAGATATGATGGAAATAAGAAAGGATGATGTATAGGATAAAGAATACTCTTCAGGTATGAACTTTAGTTTAGAAGAGAATATTCCAATTCCATCATTGCAGATTTCATCCTCATAACTCCCCAGTACAGAAAACTATAGTAGAGAATATTCTACCTTTGAGCTGCTAAAATCAGGCAATTGGTTTTGTTGGCGCACAAAAGAAGCATATAAAACAATGTAAAATATTCTTTGAGACAAACGTGGCATAATCAGTGGCAAAAGTGGATTGCCACTCTTCTGCCACTCTCTAATGTGTGGATTATTTGAACCAGGAGGGATTTGGTCATCACTAGCTAAGGTTGCATGAAACTGAGATTGACAGACAGTGAAATAGCATAGGCATTGGAAATAGAAGGAAGTATAAGAAAGGGAATAATTGACACTTGCCAATTGGGCTAGATAAGACTGTCTTCACAGAAGAGATAATTCATCAAGGATTTCAGAACTAATATGGGAAATTACTAGATTTCATGAACTCATGTTGCAAAGTCTTGTATGAGGTAAGAACGACTCTAGAAGATCTAAATAATTTAGACTGGCATTGAAACTGCAAAAGCAGCACCAACTGCATTCTGTTAAAACCCAGGGATTTTTCTCTTGAAGTAGCTGAGGAGGTAGGATCATGAATACTTTGCCTTTTGCCCCAGAGCATGGCCAAGCAACACAAGCCAAAGCTCCAAGATTTTCAGAGATTTGAAGAACTGTGTTGTTCCCGAGGCAGCCTTCAAGTGTGAAGAGGTTGTGTGAGTCATAAAAAGGACTGTATGATGAAAGCTAAATTAAAAAAAAAAACAACAAAAACTGTCACTTGCCCTTGCCCTTGTAGCCATTATTAATATTTTAATTCAATTCAATAAATTATTTTATTTAAAAAGGGAATGTGAACTAATTTGTTTTCACTCAAAGGCACTTATAACATGAGTCACAAGTTATAAGAGATATAACTTGAATATAACAAGAATTTCTCATTTTTGTCTATGTTGTTATACATGCCTTTGATCTTAACATGATTTTTAAGTCTTGTAGCTGTAGTGTGATTGTGAAAAATGAAGTGTCACTCAGGAGAAAATAAAATCACTGCCATTTAAGTTTTGTACTTTTATTTTTCTGAATGTATTAATTCTGTATTTTCAAATTAATGCCTAAATTGTGAATGATAATTCAAAATATTAACAAGAGAAATTGAAATTATGCATTGTATGGAATTCTGGGACCTATAAAGCACTTTCACTTAAAAAGTCAAACCAATTTGACTGTTACCCTGTTTGTGTGTGCGTATGTGTGTGTGTGCGTGTGTGTGTGTGTGTGTGTGTGTATGTGTGTGTGTGTGTGTATGTGTGTGTGTGTAGTACTGGGGTCAAAGCCAGCATCTTGTGCATGGTAGAAAAGCAATCTACTACTACCAAGCTAACCCTCTTGCAATTTGTAGTTTTAAATTGATAAATGAAATGGGCTAAATTAAATAGAGTAATAAATGTACTGTCTGTCCATGCCCTTAAGACTGAAAAAGTCACATAGTAAGTGAAGTATGTGGGTTTACATGGTACAGATTCTAAGAATACTTCCCTCATCTCTCCTTTAAATTCACTGATATCTTATCTTGTATTTCTGTTTTGTTGCTGTTATTTATTTTTGAGGTTGTAATTCATTTGCCACATTTTTCCCTTCTCTTTCTTCCCTGCAAACACTTACAGTTATGTTCTATCTATTGCAAAGTGAAGTTTATTGATGAGGAATGAAGACTACTTTTTTGGAGGAGAACATACAACCACAATATTACTGACACTGTACAATGTTTATATATTTTTCCTTATACCCACAGAAAGTGTAGTCTTAACACCCCTAAAAATACTTTAACCCAGCAATTTTTAACCTGTGGGTAGTGAGCCTCTTAGAAGTCAAACAACCCTTTCACAGAGGTTGCCTCATACAGACTGCATATAAGATATTTGCATTGGAGTTCATAACAGTAGCAAAATGAGAGATATAAAGTAGTTACAAAAGTAATTTTATGATCATGGGTCACCAAACATGAGGGACCGTATTAAAAGGTCACAGCTTAGGACGGTTGAGAACCACTTCTTTAAATCTTAAATACAATCCATGACGAAACTGGGAAATTTACCTTTTTACTTTTTGTAATGTATTTTTATAAGACCTAAATTAATTTAATAGAGGTTTTAAATTAAGTAGTTTATTTAAACATAGAGAATATAATTACATGGAAAACAGTAAAAATTGATTTTGATAAGGAGATAGTTACAAGACAATAAGAAATGTAATTATTCCTTACCACAGTTTTGCTTACAACTAGTTTTCTTAATGGCTAGAACTTAATGAATTTGGCAAAGACATAAGTGATTTTTATGAATAAACATCGTTAAATCAGTTTTTATTACTAAGAATAGACTCCTATAACCTGAGGAATTTGTAAATCCTAATCCTCACACATATATCATTCTAGATAGTGTGTATAACATTCATGTAGGTCTTTTGTGACATGACAAAATAAAAAAAATAAAAAAGATTAAAGGGAAGTAAATATTATCTTATTATATAAAAAATCCACCCTTATCCAGATTTTTTCAAGACTACAACATCAAATTTTACATATTTTAACGTTTTTATACTTATTTATTGTTTTTCTTTATTTATGTCTCTAAACAAGTGTTAAATCCAAATTGTTGGGGGCTGATGATACCCAGGCTGTGGACGTAACCAGCTTGACAAGGATCCTGGTTTTTCCCTCAGCTAGGAGTCTGAAGCCCACTGCCTTGCACCTTTCTCATCTTTACTGTATGGTGACAAAAGCCTCTCATCAATAATATTGTCTATTTTGGCCTTATAGTAAAACTCAAATCTATTCCTGTGCTGGCTGGGAGAGGAGCAATGCCATCTCAATTGTAACAGTCTTATTGGACTTCAAGTTTTTGGCATGTGTGAATACTATTCATGCTTTCTGTAGAGATTATAAAAAAATTATTCTTGGTAACTGACCTTCCCATAGAGACAAAGCCATAGTCAAGAACAGAAAAAGAGCACAGTATGTTAGCAAGCTTGAAATAGCAAATAGATAATTCACCCCCAAACACATGCATTTTCTCTTAGATAAGAAGTTAGCTTTGCTATTTCAGTCAGGACAGCTTTCTGTCTTGAGGGGAGTCTTGTAATTTTTTCCCAATGTGTACATTGTTAATTTCTCTCTCTTAACTTGTCTTACTTCTATTTTCTTCATTTTTACTATTAAAGAAAATGCTCTTGCATGTCATTATCATCATAAAGTGTATTATATGTGTCTCTTTAAAATGCGTAAGCGTATCAACCAAAAGGTCCCATAAAGGAGTGAGATACTGTACTCACTTGTCATAACTTCGTTGTTTATCCCCCTTCATGGAAGCCAAGGACCCCCAAGTGGACTAGAGCTGGACTCGACTCCCACACCAAATTATATACAACATACATATGGTATGTTGTAGTGAATTAAGAGTACCTGTACATATACTTGGAACTTTTCACTTTTATTGTTGTAAGTTTTAACTAGAGAGAGAGAGAGAGAGGAGGAGAGAGAGAGAAAAGGTGAGAGAGAGAGAGAGACTTTACATTTTCACAAGAGCATCAGAGATATCACGATCTTGCATAGAAATATTTATTTTTCTATACAAGAACCAAAGGGATGGGACCAAAAAGTCAGTAATTATACCTAGAATTCTTAATCTTTATATATAAATTTCTTTTGATCAAAAATTTTAAATATCATAAGGCATAAAGGTAGTAACAAATAAATTAAAATTTTTTAAGAAAATTTCAGTTAAAGGAGATAATAGACAATTTCTGTTTTTCTTAGGACATGTACCAAGTATGAATAACAGATGTTTTATAGATGCTTAGGTGGGCCTACCACTCTGATTTTAGTTTTTAATCTGTACAACTTAGTTTCTCCAGGTAACCTTGAGATCTTTGTAACATTTAACAGGTAAATCTGTGTTTATTTTAAACAGGCACAGATAGAATTATCATTGAGGGACTGTAAATACAGTCCCTCAATGATAATTTTACCCTGTGATGTATGATTATTCAATTATGATGTTATTATAGACACCTTTATACCATGAGATAAACAACACTAATCTATATTGGAAATAGTTTACCTATTACTTGTACTTAAGCACCCAATTCCTTTTAAAGGCCGTTTTATTTATCTCCTTTTCTTTGTCACAGAGTCAGAGGGGAAGCTTGGGTCAGGACAAGTACTTTGTAGGAATAGTTGAAACAAACATGTTTGGGTCAGAAGTGGGCAAGCCAAATTCCAGGTCCAGTTAGCTAAAACAACATGAGATAATATAGTTTAAAATTATCCTTACTCAAAGACATTTAAACCGTACATCTAAAGAACTCAGAATGAAGCACCATCTCTAATTTATAACTGAAAAGTAGAAAGAAAAGCAAGAATAACCAAGTTTGGTGGAGTAGGAACAAAGGCAGGTCACAGGCATATAGTCAGGGAGTACCAAGAAAGAAAGCATGCCTTATCTCAGCTGGAGGATACAGGCTTGTAGAACCAATATCATCACAGGATCCAAATCTTAGAAATTGCCTTTTGCTCCTTGATTTAGACAAAGAGTCTATTGACATTCTCTATTAACAAAGGCTAAGATTTTCAAAAGCATCTCTATGAGATGAGATTGAGAAATAGTCTCTTGATATCATCAAGTCTCAAAAGAAGAAATTCAGCAGCCTTGCACAAGTCCTGGCAAGCATGAACCAGGCACTGGGTACTAGTCACTCTTTCAGCTATCCTTCTCAACAATCCCACAGTATATATAGATGATACTTTGTAGGTGAAATGCATTGTTCAAAATCCCCAAGTATTTAATATGGAATATGCTCACATTTTGCATGTATTTTCTCCCAGAAAAAATTATCATCAATTCTGGATTAAAATTGTTAGAATCACATTGGTCCTACAAGAGGAGAGGTTAGATAAGTCTCAAGATCCTCTTCTTTGTGAACTAACCAAATTCCTTAGGCTGATGTAGAAGCATAAAGTTGTAGGAATACAGAGGAATGGTTAGTAAAGAAATTTACATCTTCTTAATTATCAAATGTTTCAGAAGACTAGGAATGAGAAAAAGCCTAAGGCTTAACTAAGGTAAGGCTCATTTTCATCTGTTGACATTACATATAAAGGAATCTTCAGTCTATGGTTTCTCCTTATATCAGTAGGGCAGGAGTTGTTTGGAATGGATAAATAATAGGGTGAAAAGATTACAAAAAGACCAGACTATTATAGATAACATTACAACTTTCAGACATGATATCACTATCTTCTGTCACTCCTTAGTTCTCAGGGAACACTAGGTGGGAACCAACAGCAATATTTATTTAAATATTTCTATAATATCTTACAATCTTGTTTAGATGTTTATGCTCTAGACCTATGTAACATAGAATTACTCTAAAGGCATTTCCAGAGATCGGATCACGAGAGATCTGTGATAATTATGGAGTAATCCCTCAAATATTTTCCAAGATGAATGCATCATGGATATCTGGTAAAATGTAGAAAACGGGGTGGTTGGAATTTCATTTCTCTACATTGGGTGTGCTCTTGGGAGATGTATAGTTTCTGAATAAGTCCTATGCTCACTGCCTCTTGTGTCACATGATTTTAATGGTCTCTGCCTCACTAAGTATCTAGAATCAACAAAATCAACATTGACTGAAATCTATAACATGTTGTACATGGCAACATAATTGAGAAACTTTCAGGATATTTTCATATGTAGTCCACAAGTGTCCCATTCCATACATTTCTTTCTGAAAAATGAACAAAAACAGGGTTGTTTTTGCTCAGTTACATCATTAAAGAAGTACCTGTTTGCAAATTGAATCATTCTACCCTTCTCCTGGTGATTTTTGATTCCTTGTTTATTCTTTGTGTCATTAATGTATTAAATATTCCTCTCAGGGGCACCAAAATATGTTCATTAACACATTAAAAAATTCTCAGAGGGTAACCAAACCGCAGTGTTGTGACATTAAGTAGTGAAAACAAAAACTTCCTTTTGGGTCCAAGACCTTATCAGACATACCAGACCATGGTAAATGTACAACTGTCTCACCTGGAACCTACAAATGTGTATACATCTAGCACTGTAATGACAACAGTACCCACCAATTTATTATCTGATAACTTGGTAGGTGTGTCAGGAAACTGACAGGCAGAGAATTCAGTCCAATTTCAGATTACAAAATCAACATAGAAAAATATGCAGAATGTTGCTACATGACAATCTAGATGAAATAAAAAAGAAATTTTAAAAAGCTATATGATTGAGAAAAAGGAGAAAGGGCAAGGATAGAGAAATTTATTTATAAATACATTTGCAAATGGGGTAAATGTTCTAGTGAGTTTTATGTTTATGTGATAAAATACTGATTGAAACCAACTCAGAGAGGAAAGAGTTTCTGTGGCTTACATGACCAGATAGGCAAAAAGGAAGTATGAGGTAAGTCAGGGCAGGACTCAAGCAGGAACCTGGAGAAAGGAACTGAAGAGGAGACAATGGAGGAACACTGCTTACTGACTGCCCCTCATGACTTCCTCAGTTTTCATTCATATATATCCAGGACCACAGATCACATCAGTCATCAATCAAGAAAACACCCTCACATACTTGCCCACAGGCCAATGTGCTGGAGAGTCAGGCTTAGGCTCTCTCTTCCCAGATGAGAGCAGCTTGAATTAAGTTGATAAATCAACTACCTTATGCCTATACCATTAAAAATATAAAACATTGATGGAAATTACAAACTATAAGTATAGAGGAAAGACATTTTGATTTCACAGAATGGAAGAATTGATACTATTAAAAATGCATGTACTTCCCAATAGGATTTACAAATCGATTGCAAGTTCTATCAAAATAATATTATTCACAGGACTCATTAAAACTATCTAAAATCATATGTAATCACGAAAGTGTTGAATATCAAACAAATTGAACATAAATAGCAAACTAGGAGACCTTTTCTACCTTACCTTTAAACATACCGCAAATCTATACTCAGTAAAACATCAGTGTATTTGCAGAAAAGAACTGCATACAGCAATACAGTATTTTGCATGGGGTAGAAGTAGACTGCCTATTCATTTTTGAATGAAGATCCTAAGAAATTATAATGGGAAATAGACCATATTATTTAAATTAATTATTTTGACTATTTATTATTTTTCAATTTATGTGCATATATGTTTCTGTGTATGTACAAAAACAGGTGTGCACATACCCACAGATTAGAGAAGAGGGCACTGACTCTCCTGAAGCTAGAGATCCAGGTAGTTATGAGAACCAATTGTGTGTTCCATAAAACCAAAACAAAACAAACAAAACCAAAATCAAAACAAAATTGTGTCTTCTGGAAAAGCAGTGTGCACTTTAAACCACTGAGCCATCTCCACAAACCCTATGAATTTACTTAAAAAATAAATGTACATTTACTTTGTGTGTGTGAATGTGTGAGTGAGTGAGTGTGTGTGTGTGTGTGTGTGTGTGTGTGTGTGTGTGTTGCATATGTTATAACACACATGTGGACATCAGAGGACAGTTTATGGAAGTCAATTTTCTCATTTCACTATGTTCCAGGGATCAAACTCAGAACTTCCAGCTTGGCAGACTTACTTTTACATATGAGAAATTTCAATTGATTGGGACAGACTATTTTAAAAGAATTTTTGTTAGGAAAACTGTGCATTTAAGTTGCATTAAGCAACTTCCTTAAAAATGAAAATACACCTATTTTCATATATATGTATATGTATATATATATACATATACATATATGATATATAAATATGAATATGCTAGAAGCAAACAAGATTGAAATTCTTAAGGACAATTTTTTTCTTTTACAAGAGTCTAAAAACACAAGAAAACCTTTAGGTTTCTTTCCTGTCTTATTTTCCTGCAAATATCTAGAGAATAGAATTTGCTATTGTGACTTGGGGTTTGATCATAAACATTGTACATCTTGTCCTGTTTCTGCTCTGGTGCAATCAATCAGAGCATTCCTAGAATGAATTGATATTTGTGATGTCAGACAACACTAGCCACAGTTGAGTCACTGGTTAGTTTCAGAAAACCTTCTGGGCCTTAAAGTTGCAGCCATCCTGTGCCACCTTCCTCATTTATTATTTTCTATATTAATAATAGAGAAAATCTTCCCTGAGAGGATGATCAAAATTATCATAAATTTGGTGATCATGGACATATTTGAAGAAAACTAATAGTGTTGGAAATAGTGAGGCTATTGGGGATCCAAAAAATTCAGGCCCTTTCTTGCACATACCACAGAAAAACTGGGGTCAGAGGGATGCAATGACTAAAAGGGAAGAGTCAGCTCTGGAGAGTTTCTGTGATGGGAAGGAGGAGCCTGAATAGACTTTACAAGGAGCACTCAGCCTCCCATGTTCCCCACCACTGCACCTCAGTGTCCTCAAACCCCACCTATGTGACCAAGCCACATCTGCCATTTCATGAAAATCACAAAACTAGACAATTAACTTGGAGAGGAAATCTTTCATTCAGCTTACAGTTTATAGTCCATCACTGAGTGGAGTCAGGGCAGGAATTCAATGCAGGAACATGAGGCAGGAACTGAAGCAGAGACAATTGAATACAACCTGAGTCCACCTGTCGATGAATGTCACCACCCACAGTGGGATGTGTCCACCCCAATCAAACATTAATTATGGAAAAGCCCATAATCATTTGCTTACCAACCAATCAGATGGACATAATTTCTTACCTTATGTTCCCTCTTCTCATATGCATCTGGATTTTTGCCAAGTTGAGGGAAAAAACAACCAGCACACATGGGCACTTAAGTATGCTTAAGTCTGTGAAAAGATAGAAGAAACATAAATACATTTTTCCTGGTCATGGCTGCTTATCTCCAAGCTTTTAGAATCCATTTTCCCTATAATACTGAAGAATATAGAAAAAGATAAAAAGAGGTAAGAGAATATATTGTTAATAGATATAAGAAGCACCATGAGGGGTGTGGACACCGAATGAAAATAAAAGGATAAGCAACTAGCAGTAAAGACAGATTGAGGGAAAGCGTTGATGAGCTCATTCAGCTATGATTTTGAGAAGGTCTCCAGCAGAGGGTGCAACGAACACATGTCTTGAGACACAAATGGTGACCCACCCCTTAGAATATGGAGGTCATGCACATTGTCCAGAAATTTTATTTCACTGAAATGAAGTTGTTCTTTCTTATGTTGATGTTATTGCTGTTTTTACTCTAACATAATGGTGTTCAATCCTATTTAGGTCTTGTATATAAATCAAACAATTTACAATATAGGAAATATTTGACCATATTGAGGAACATCTTAGACATTGATACATAGAAAGAAGAAATTCTTTCTTTGAGATAGCATTTGTACTAGGTCTGAGTCAGCCTATGACTGCACATAGGTGAAACTATCACTCAGTATTAAATCTGAGCACATATCACAGTTAAAATAGTAATTGGAATATTCAAGGAAGGACATGTAACTGGGATCCTCTTATAGCAAACAGCCATAGTAACTTTCAGGAGTTAGTTGTGATTTTTCATCTCCAAAGCTCTATGAATACTTCATATTTATGTTTTTTGGCAGTTTTATTATAGTGAAGAACAACTTTGTCTGTGATTATAACATAAGAAGCCTTTCTGTTCCTGATTGAAAGGAAAACTTGGTACATCTATTAATTTATTTATTTTTATCTGTGGGCATGTGTGGATACAGGGGTGTCATTGCATGCCTGAGATATTTGACCTCTCCATCCACCAGGTTAATTTGTATTCCATTCATCAGGATTGTTGAGAAGTGTCTTTACTAACACTGAGCCTAGTTGTTCAGATCTTCTAGACTTGTGATGGCATATTTAGGGGAAAAATAATACATATTCTATGAACATAGAAATGTTTATGGTATGGAGCAAGCAAGCAAGCTAATATTCATGGAACTGGCATAGTACATCCCAAAAGTCAAATTTGATCCAGCACTTGCTTTTGGAAACAAAGAAATGACACACAAAAATGTCCATTCCTGACAGGACATGAGGATAGAGTCAGCACAAATAAGGACACTTCTATTCTACATAAGGAGGGTATCCCCATATGTTCTAGTGTTATGTGGGAGCACTCTCTTCTCTCCATTGTTGCTTCATATCCTGCTAAATTCTTTTTGACTCTCCACTCCATACAGAAAATGTCATCCTACAGTCTTTGTCCAAAGGCTCTGTCTTCCTCTGCTTAGCCAACACAGCTTGAGTCCTTAACACTGATGAGGGGCAGCAAGGGAATGACAAAAATATAGACAAACAGAGAAAGGCAGAGTAAATCTTGGATCAGGTTTCATCTGCTACCCTCTACTACCCAGAACCCCAGCATGATCATTAGCCACAGTACAGGAGGAGGAGTCCATATTGACACCATACATGAGCTGGTATCCATAGGAAGTCTCTCTAGACCAGAAGCCTCAGCTATGAACATCCAGGAGGAGGGAGTCTTTTCACATGCTAATTGATTGCCCATAAACAAACATACTTGGACTCCCAAGGAGATCTTTGTCACCACTCTTAATTCTGACTCATCTCAGTAACATTCTCAATGTTCCATGAAGTCAAAGACTCATAGTCTTCAACATGGCCATGCTCATTACAACAATATACATTCACTTAGAACTTCACTCACTCAGGGCTTCCTCTGCATTATATCAGTGTGCTTTACCTTTGTGAACTGTTAGGGAGGGGGCTCACACACTCTAACCAGACATTAATATCTGTCTTTTATTAGGAACTATAAGGCATGGGCCACAGAGGATGCACAGAGATGTTGAACAACAGATATTCCAGCCTTGCTGAGCTCTTGTGGAGAACACAACGGGTTCTGAGGAGAAGGTGTTGTGGTCAGCAGGAAGAGTCGTGAGCTGCCTCACAAGAGCTCATGAGTCATTGGACAGCATATTCCCCATGGCCACAGAGCTAAGTAGCTTATACTTTTTCAGGCACAAAGTTAGAAAATCCCTGAATATGACACACTTAGAGGAAAGGAGGAAGAAGGAAAATTAAACAAAGCAGGACAAAGACCAATTATTGAAGATAGTAAGTTGATCCTTGAATATGCTTTTATGGCTTGTTCCTTCTAGGAAGATTTAGAACTGATTCAGATATATTACTTGTTCACATGTTTTTTCTCCCTATTAAAATGTAAAAGCATAATTTTAGAGTATCAGTGACTAAGTTTATCTATTATTATCATTGTTTTATATTTTCCACCATTGATTGGTGTTATAGAGGGTTAACCATAGCACAGAATCATGCAAGATGGGTTAAAGAAATTTCTCTAGCCTTAAGAATATACATATAACCAAATGAAATTGACTTCTAAAACTTCTTCCAGTTTTTGGAAATGCCATTGTGAAAGATAGTCAAGCATGGAACCTTATTTCTTAGCAAGAAATAAATGTCACAAACCATGAAGAAATAAAAATAATCTACTCTGAAAATAGCAGAGCAAATCTGCTGAGTCCTAGAGAAAAAGATCTTTTTGAAAACAAAACCCAAAATGCCCTGAACTGGAGCAGAACATTGGGTCCAAAAGCTGGTGCCAGATCGGTTACTGAGGTGAGAGTTCCCTACAGCTGTGCCTACATCATCTAGACCCTGATGATTTGCATGTAACAGAAACACAGCCCATTGTTCTGAGGACTTCTTAATTGGCTGCTTCTTAACTACTGCTCCGTGAAGTAGTTAGTCCAAATCAGGACACAGCATAGACATGAGGGCTCCTGCTCATCTCCTGGGGCTGCTGCTGCTCTGGATCCCAGGTATGGAGGACAACAGTGCTCATCTCAGTGTGGTCAGTGCTGACTGGCTCTTTGGGAAATTCCAATAAATTGATTTTTGAAGGTAAGATTTTATAATTTTTGTTTTTTCCCAATGCCAGGTGCCAGATGTGACATCCAGATGACCCAGTCTCCATCCCAGGCTGGATCACTAAGAGACAAAGTCTCTATCAATTGTCAAGCCAGTCAGAACATTGGCAGTACATTAGCCTGATATCAGCAAAATCCAGGCAAATCTCCTAAGCTCCTGATCTATGGTGCATCTGCTTTGGCAGATGGCATCCCTTCCAGGTTCAGTGGCAGTGGGTCTGGGAGAGATTTTACCCTCACCATCAACAGTTTGGAACCAGAAGACATTGTTAATTATTACTGTCAACAGTACAGCAGTTACCCACCCACAGTGGAACAAGTCATAACATAAACTATTCAGCAAAGCAGAAGTGGGAGCCTGGGTTGCAGTAGCTGCTCCTCCTGGTGCCTCCACCTGCTGAGAACTTATTAGATAAGGGTGGGCTTTGTAGTTTACTGAGCCATTATGAAAATGTGGCTAGGAAAGTTCCTATTCTTTCTCAGCCCAGCAGCAAATGAATGACAAAGGTCAATGCTGATTTTATAAATTACAGTTCAGTACCCACCATGATGCATCTGGATTATGGCATCTATTTAAATTCACACAGGAAAAACAATTCAGTTGAGGTTTTAAAAAGGAAAAAAAAGGAAGAAACAGAAAAGAACGAGAATGACTCCTCCTTAAAGATGTCTTTCTTGCCACATACAAACTTCCTGTACAGGTATGTGAGTGACTAGGACTTAGAAAACTATCTGATAAGCAGAAAATAGAAAGAACAGGCACAAATTGACAATAAAGATGGCAAGCTTTCAGACAATAGAGATGGTAAATTTCTAATCCTTTCATATATGCCCAATCTGATTAGAGGCAAAGTCCTAAAGACCTATTGGGCTTTTTCTTTGGCCAGCAAGGCATCCTAAATGTTCTTCAAGTTCAAGGAAGGATCACGATGCATTGACTTCAATGTTTTTGACTTATCAGTCTCTCTGTCTTTGTTCAAACTGACCAACCCTATATAATGGCAGAAAAGCCCCTCAAAGTTTCTTAAAATCCCCAGCCCCTAAGTCCTTTGTGCTGTGCAGAGGCTCTTCTCATCTCTGTGCCTTGGTGTGTGCACTACTACCTCAATGAAAGTCTTTCTTTACCAATGTGTTGCTGTGCCTGAAATTTTCCATGCTCCTACTTATTTCTCTTGAGCTTTTTCATGTCTTTTAATTCTGTAACTGGCAAGGAAAATGATCACTATCAAGAGTCTTAGACAATAATCCATTCATGGCAAAAGGGTCACATTTTGGGGCTTGAATTAGAGAGTGAATTCTATCCCCAAATTTTGAAACTAGCACCACAAAGAAACAAGGAAAAAGTCAAAATGATTATTTAATTACCTACATAAAATATTAAAGTTTAATAACAGAAAGTGCAAATACTAAGTAATTTGAGTAATTTTCTGGTTCTTCAACAGTGGCCAATATGTATTTATCACAAAAGGTCTAAACTGTACAGCTATGCAGCTTGTGGACTTGGCTGAGAAAGCCAAATCTTAACTGTCCTGATGGCTCATCTTCCTGGAGCAACTCTCTGGAGATATTCAGTCCTTACAATATGCCCTACATTCATTCCACTTGATGGAATGGGTATTCCTCTTATGATTTCCAAATCTCACAGACACCTGCCATTGACACCTTTTTAGGAATTCAAAAGAGACAAATGGTAAATGTAACATGTGCTTCCAGAATTAGTCTCCTCATTGAAATTAACACCTGATGTCCCTTTGTGATTACCCTGTTCCAACACAGATTTTGCCAGTTATATAATGAGCCTAGAATGCAACTGGAATCATTATTCTCCATTGTTGACCAGAATAAACTTAGAGTTGACTGAAACCCAAACTGCTGAGTGCAATTGTATGGGATTTTTCTTGGCTGGGTCATTTGATGTGGAAAGACCCACCTTCAATCTGGGCCACGTCTACTGCTGGCAGCCTATATAAAGGACATGGAAGAAGAAGTTCTGTGTCTGCTTGTTCTTACTCTTATTGGCAGGTCCAATCCTTTATTGGTACTAGAGTCCACTTCTTAGGGATTCTGATGCATATTGAAAACTAGTTGAGACATCCTCCCTCGTGGATCAAAGGGAAATCTATTGAATTCTTGAATTTACTGTCAGAAGACAGCTATTGTTGGCTAGGTGTATCACAGCCTTAGCCACTCTAATAAATCTCACTTATAAACAAATAAGTAAATATAGAACATATTTATAATATATATGTATTTTTTCTTCTATTGGTTCTGTTTCTCTTGAGAACACCAAATAACACAGATTTTAAGACCAGGACTGGTTCTAGAGCAACAGAAGTATAAGGATGAAGGCATTCAAAAGTTTTTGACCACTCTGGCATCATAAGAAGAAAATTTTGTTGATATGTGGTAAACAAAATAATTGGAATTTATTATTATCACATGTATCAATCACTTGCAAATATATTGAACACCTTCATTGAGGAGGGTGACATTTATTTTGCTTAATCCAAAAACTTTTATTCTCCCAAAGTTATGTGAAGCCAACAGGCAGTTTCTTTATATGTATGCTTGTATATATACAAGGTCAATTAGAATAGTGCCATTAAAAAATGATCACTTCACAAATGTAACACAGAGACTCATATTCCACCAAGTGATTGGAAACTTTTATTTCAGCAAAGTAAGAAGAATTCACAGAAGTTTAAGCAGATGTATTTTAGGGGTTGTTTACTTTATCTAACAAAAAAAACCCTTTAAGAAAATGTATTAAAGGTCACATGTTGAAACATCTAACTTCATCTCTAAAAGTACAAAATTAACTACTTTAATAAATGCTGCTTTAGATTGACAATTATTTCTCCATGTTAGAATGCCATCATTTGGATTGTTTACATGCTTTTATTGCTGTTATGAGAAAAATGCTGTGATATAAACAACTCAAGGTGAGAGGCTTGCCTGAATTCATAGGTGGAGCTTGCAGTCCATCATTCAAGGAAAGTAACTGTAGCAGGAACTGGATACAGAAGCAATCAGGAAGTCTTGTATTTAGCTTTCTTCTTTTCTTTCAGTGTAGAACCTAAGCCAGAGAATGAGTCCAGCCACATGTAATATGGGTTTTCTTATTTCAACCAACATATTTAAAAGAATCCCTCAGAGACTTCCCCTGAGTCTAACAGTCTACATAAGCCTTCACAGATGTGCCCAGAGGTATCTGCTTGTTGCTTCTAGATTGTTTCAAGTTAACAATCAGCATTAATTATCACAAAATGCAAGAATTTTTTAGCAATTTGGAGAATTATCCAGTCAAAATTGTTCTAAAAAGCAAATTTTTGTGTTGATACTTTTAAGACTGGGAGTTAATGTGCATGTAGTTTGAACTCATTGATTTTTCATTACCCAAGATTGTCATTGTTACATTGGCCTCTGTCTGCAATTAAGCAAATTGCAGGTTGTAGTTTAGCCTGGTTGCCTTTGGTAGAACCAATGAGGTGAGCCTTCTGCGATTCAACTGAACCATCTTAAGCATGCATATCTTTAACACCACATATTAACTTTGTCTCTCATCACTGTGAGAAAAGAGAGTGAGTAAAGCATTTTAAAGAAGGAAAGATTTAATTCAACTCAACTTAATTTAACTTTCAAGAAGAAAGACATACTGTCTATCATGTGTTAGATCATCGGGAAGGTGAGGGTAGGTCTGAAAGAAAGATGCAAAGCTAGAGCATCCTTATGGCCAGAGATTTATTAAGAGTTACCACCACAGATAGCACAGGGGGATTCTGAAGGGACAGCACATCATTTCAATGTCCACTAACAGTTTAAGGATTCATGACCAGACTTTAGGCCAAAGGATGCTGAAATCAATAATCTTCAATTGTCCAATAAGAAAGTACAAAAATTGAGGAGGAAGATGACTAACAGTTGACCATAGCTTTGAGAGATGAAATGAGGACAACAGTTGAAAAGATCCTTCTATTCTTTGTGTTGATTTACACATGAAGTATGATAGAACAAACTGTCTATCAGAACAAACTGTCAGAACAAAACTGAGTATCTTTCATTGCTCACCAAGTGTTAGTTTCTCCCTAGGTTCCATGCACAAACCACCAATCTGGTCTGTGGCAACTGGATCTCCCGCCCATGCCAGTCCGGCTTCGCTCTTTGGCCAGGAGTGCAAATGGATTTGAGGGGCGGAAATGCATGGACCTGAGGGGGGTCGTTGGGTGGTTTCTTGTGAGGGCTGTCCACCTGCAGCCCTGAGAATAGCGAGACGCAAAGGAAGTCTTGGGAGTCGAATCTGGTGGATTACGAAACTCAGTTTATTCCCGGGCTTTTCCCTGTTTGAATAACTTTCCCCAGAGGTACTCTGGGTAGGGAAGTCTGATTAGCATATGGGCAGGGTGGGGGCAACTGGCCTCATGGTCTTTGCAAAGACAGAGGAAGGTGCCTAATTCGCCACAGGGCAGGCAAAAAGCTTGCGAGATTTATTTTCCTTTTGCTTCTGTGAATAGCCACAGTCCCTCCAGGGCTAGAAGAGAAGGAGCTCGCAAGTCATCCTGCTAGCCCACCTGGGGAGGATGAAGCACCCTTTAGCGACTTCAACTTGCTCTTTAGCCCCAGAGGTCTACAAGCAATGTGTCTACCTCATCTTGCCTGTATGTAAAAATGCATTTTGAAATCTTCCCTTTCAACTCAGAATTCTCATTTTTCAAGAATCCTCATCCTTATCTTCTTAAGGGTTTAAATGGAACAAAAATGGCATTCCTGACTGGGTTTGTGTATTTATTCATGCCATGATAACTCTGATGCTTTCTCTAAGCATTGGACAAAAAGATTTATATCAGAGTCGATAGCATTGCCTTACTGATGTTACAATGTTACATCTCTTCTCATCTCTTTTTACTCCTTTTCTAATTACTGTATATTTTTCACCAAAGTGAATAACTGTGTTTGTGAAATGACATTGTATAGTATGTCCATAGTCAGAAACTCACACTGATTATTCTCTATTGGATAGTTTCAATTAAGAGAAAATCATTTGGAATATGTTCAAGTTGAGTGTAATGATTATTAACTCAAATGTTGAGGAAGGATGGGTCAGAATGACAGTGGTAACTGCTTTGGTATGTTCATGATTTTTTTTTTACTGTGCTTTGAAATACATTCTTTGCAATCATTTAATTTGTTTTCTGGTTTACATGACAAAGTGAAAGTTCACTGTAGTTAGTGGTCAGATGACTGCACAAAGTCAGTGTTGCAATTGTTTTCTAAGGACTGATTCCCCAATAGCCTCAATGACTCCCCATGACTTTGGACATTTCCTTCCTCCTTTGGTATATGAAAAATTTTCACTGTTGAATATTTCATATAGGAAAATCATTATCTTATTCAAAGCTATGCTATTTCTTCTTTGGCCTTCTTTCTTTTTTCCCAGTTATAAAAATGACTGTCATGAATTGAATACATTGCACTTTGTTTCAGATTAGAAGTGAACATATATCTTGAACAGATACCTAGGGGTGTATTGGAACACATCCATTGTTAGATATAAAAATGAAGCTTATTTGAATTCATTAACTGAAGATTGCTTTCTGTAGTGGTGTCAATGTTTTGTAATAATGCATCATTCTCTCAGTCATTGTGAAAAACATTGCCTTATATTCACAAAAGTTACTTGATCATTGCATTCTTATTTTCCATATTTTTGTTTTGATTCCAGGTACGTGGAAGAGACTGTGGCCCAAGTATAAATGTAGATGCACAGAAAATAAGACAGAATTTAGGCTTCTCTGTTGATTCTCTTTAATGTATGGAAGATTCAGTGCACAAAGACTTTTTTCCACCAGCAGCTTTCTGGCCATGTGGCATGAGGAACAATGAATTCACCTCTGCCTATATGTAAAGAACAAATACACTCCATATGATTACTGTGTGTGTGAAGGTTCCAGGCAGTGCTTCTGTGAAACACACCAATATGTAGTTGGAAGGAGTTGTAAAGACAAATAATTGAAAGGTAAAATACAATAAATGTGATTACACATTTGAAAAAAGACCATAAGACAACTAAAATTACAAATTCCAGTGGCTGATTGGAAAGGTGGCTCCTCAGGTAAAAGAACTTGTTGTTGCCAAGGAACCAGGCTCAGTTGCCATCACTAGCACAGTGGCTTGAAGCAACTCTAGTTCATGGGATCAGAATCTGACATTTTCTTCGGATTTCTTTGGGTACCAGACAAGTGTTATACATGGCAGCAAATAGACATATACATTTAAAAACATGAAATCCTTAAAAACTTAATTTTAATTTTCAGTAATATGCAGCATAGTATCCAAATTAAAAACATTTGCAAATCAACAATACTTCTTCACGGCACTTGCTGCCAATTTTGAAAACAATTACTAATTTGATAGAGTATGTATATTTGGGAGCATGACTTTATTGCTTAACAAAAACATAGACATATGGTTATCAGTAGGTGAAATGTATTCACATTAATCGGTAGAATTAGGGCAGGGTGCATTCTTTTTATCTCTTTGATGTATCCCCCAAACCAAACCCTATGACCACACACTTTAGAGTCACAGTTGTCAGTGATTTTCAGGTCAATTTCTGAACATATCTAATTAACTATTCTTTCTGATACATCTCCTGCATCTATCATTATTTTAAAGCCCTGAATGGGTGTCATACTCACTCTGCCATGCCTGATCTCTATCTCCTACAGAATGGGTTACTACACATGTAAAATTCTCTCCATTCAGACCCTCATAGAAGCTCACACTAAGTCCGTCACATTCCCAAAAGTAACATACTCTAGACATCACCATGGCTATAACATATCATGTATACCTTCTACCTTCATTTCTTAAATTCATTTCTCATCACACAGATTGTGCTACTCAGATCTATACCTAAACTAAGACACATGTCCTGTTAGTATCTGGAAGAGATATGGTACACATAGCACATGAAAATGTCACAAATTAAAGGATATGAATGATTATTTCTGAAAGAAAATTAACATTCCTTAAAGATAACAACTTGTGTTAAGATGGATTAGAAGTCAGGCATAATAGTCTGAAGCTTCACAAGAACATTGTACTTAGTTATAACCCTAACCTAATCAACTAAGAAAGCTCTTCTGCACAGACAGAAGGGAAGAAAAGCCATGACTTTGTCTGCCTTATGGAAGTGGTTCTTAAGTAGCTGAGCTGTCATTAATAGAGTAAAACAAGATTGTTTTTTACCAGAAGAGATGTGTTAGATACATGAGATACTTCTTATTCTTTCACAGAGTGGTTAATTTTCCTTCATTTCAGAATTTTTCTGGTCACTGTTAGCTTTTTAGTAATAAATTAGTGTCAGTGTAATATGTTTTCCTTAAATTTAATTTAGCTTCCTATCACATTCTGTCTGTCTGTCTGTCTGTCTGTCTCTCTCTCTTTCTCTCTCTCCATGTATTATTTTTTATCTCTGTGATTTGACATTTTTAAATATTCTTTGCATTGAATTTATTTGAGATGCTTTGAGCTTCTAGAACCTGGATGTTCAGATAGTATTTCATTAAGTATTTTTTCTGTTTGTTCAACTTTATCACCTCTTCCTGGATAATCCATAACATGAGTATATATTCACTTAAGGGTGTCCCATATAGTGAATATGCTATTCATTCTTTTATATCTTACTTTACTTTCTTTTTGGAAATTTAAACAGTCAAACAATGATTTTCTTCTAAATTTGACTTCTAATTATCCTCTTCCCACTCATATTGAATCTCTTATTAATCTCTCTCCAACTATGATGTCTTTTCTTTTTTACCTCAGTGAGTTATTTGTGTTTGCTAACATGATTATAAGCTGGGGCTTATTATGAGGAGCATAGAAACTTAATAATGACTACAAGGACAAAGAGAATGTCACATCCTTTCTCAGCAGCCATTAGTAGCTAATAACCTGTCAATAAGGAGTGGGGAGTTAACAAGCTCTTGTCCATGCTTCAGGAAATGGTCAGGGGTTCAGTCATAGACAGATCTTGTACAGGTAACCTCAACTGTGAGTTCATGAATGAAATGATCATTTACAGAATCCATTATTTCACAAGGTTCTTGGCTATCCTCTGATTGTTATACTATTTGTGTATCCTACTGGGAGGCATTCCTTGATTCTGAAGCTCTGAATCTTCATATAAGTCCTATAATATCTGCAACAACAAGGAAAATATGTATATGACAACAATTAATAAAAAAGAGGCCATGAATTTATAAGAGCACAGAAAGGTAAGTGGAGTAGGGGTTAATGAGAAAACAAAAGGGGAAAACGAAGTATATTATAATCTCAAAAGAATTTAAAATATTTGTTGATATTTTGTGGAACTCCTACTTGTTAGTTTGCTATGCATTTCAAGTGGGTAAACATGTAGCTGATACTGTTTGTATTAGTAACTGTCTTATTGTTGTGAAGAGACAGCATGACCCAAGGGAAATCTTATAAAAGAAAGAATTTAACTGGAGGATTGCTTATTATATCAGAGGGTTTGTCCATTATCATCAAGGCAGAGAGCATGGTGGAAGACATGGTGCTGGAGATGAGAGCTTCACCCTGATCTACAAGCAAAAGAGAGAGAGAGTGAGAGTGAGAGAATGAGAGAGACAGAGACAGAGAGAGACAGAGAGAGACAGAGAGAGACAGAGAGAGAAAACAAGAGAGGTGGGCCTAGCATGGTATTTTGAAAACTTCAAAGTCCATCCACATTGGTATTTCCTCTCACAAGGCCATATTTCCTAATTATTCTTAAATAGTGACAATCCCTGATGACTAAACATTTAAATATATGAGATTTTGAGGTCCTTTTTCTTAAAACAATCACAGTCTACTTTCTCCCTCGACTTGTAGCCATATTGTAATCCAAAATTTATTTAATCCAACTTCAAAAGTCCTCATAGTCTGTTACAGTCTCAGCAGTTATTAGTAATCCAAAGTTCAAAATCTTTTCTGAGACTTGTGGCAATCTGTTAACTGTAACCTCCTGTAAAATCAAAATCAAAAAGTAGATCACATACTTACAACATGCAATGACACAGAATATATATTGCAATTACAGTAATAAGAAATAGCAGCATGAGAAAATACTCGACCAAGGAAGCCAGAAAACCAGCAGGGCATCCTCCAACTTCTGCATCTCCATGTCTGATGCAAAGCCTCTTCAGAATTTCCAAATCCTTTCAGCTTTCATGTCAGAAACACACTTCTCTCTCTTGCTCTGGGTCTACTACTTACTAGCAGCTTTCTTTGTCAGGCATCCCATGGCACTGTAATTTCCAATATCTTGGGGTCTCCAAAGCAATCCAGGCTTTACCTTCACAGCTTCAGGATATGGTTTGAGTCTCGCTCTAGACAATCCTCTAATACATGTCTGTCTTCATTGGCTTTCCATAGCAATGGAGAGAGATTTTTTAATCCTCATTTTCTATTTTTGACTCTAAAGCCAGAATCAAATGGGCAAAACTGCAAAGTTCTCCTTCATGATGAGTCTGGATATTGGGACCCTCGTTCAATAATATGACTACCAATTTTTTGTTGTTGATATCTTCCTTCGTTGTTTAAGCTATCATTTAATTCATTTTCAAAGGGTGGAAGCTTATCTGGGTGGAGTCTTTCCCTGTGGTTACCATTACCTTTATTCCATTTAGCATCAAGATTTTCTTTATATATTCATCTCCTTGAGTACTAGCTTTACCTCCATTTCAATCCTAGTGTTCCTTTTCTCCTCAGACCACATATGTAGAATTTACTTTTGTTCAACTTTTTCCTTTTCATTATACATGTACATAAGATTGACTACTAATAACAACATGACATAGTCAATATTAAACTTTTGTAAAATTTCTTCAGCCAATGTCATTAATCCAAAAATCTTCAATTTAGACTCAGGTGGATATTTTTACACAAGAGCAGAAAGCAGCCACATTCTTCACCAAAATATCTCAAGATTTGTCTTTAGGCCACTTACCTTTGTCTTCCCCTCTGAAACACTGTGAGTTAGGCAGTCAAAATATACATCACTCTCAGCACCACTCTCTCCCTTGCTTTTTACTAGGATGACTCAGTAAGCACCACTTATAGTTATCAACTGCTTCTCTAGTCCAAAGTCCAAAAGTCTTCTATATGCCTCCAATGAACAACAAGGTGAGGCCTGTCACAGGAATACCACACATTTGGTACCAACATCAGTTTTAGTCACTGTTCTATTTCTGTGAGGCCACCATTACCAAGGCACTTCTAAGAGAAATCATTTAATTCTGGATTTGCTCATAGTGTTAGTGGTTTTGTCTATTAGCATTATGGTAGGAAGCACAGCAGGATGTAGGCAGGTGTTAAAGCAGTATCTGAAACCTACATGCTGATCTATATGTTGAGAGAGATCCATGGTCTTTTGAAACCTCAAAACATACCCTCCGTGTGGTACACTTGCACCAACAACACTACACCTGCCAATTCTTGCAATTCTTTCAAATATTTGCAATCCCTGGTGATTAAAATAAAATATATGAGTCTATGTGGGTGCATTCTTATTAAAACAATCATAAAATTGCTTTCTGATCACATTTAAGTCCTCCTCCAATGACAGAATTGGTTCTGCAAATCTGGTCATGATCCCCTACAAGGGATGTCAAAGGAACTCTGTGGGATGAGTACCTATTTCTACTGTTTTGCTTTATGGTCATGATGTTAAATTTTCTTCTAAATACTCCTGTTTATGCTAATTGATATGAGCTATACCAGGCCTTCACCATAATAGCTTCTTACTGTAATAATCAGTGGCTAGTAAAGACACCTACATTAGTACTTTTGCAATATATCAGGACATCAACTTGATAGGTACACTGCATTTCTCCCCCTAGGTACCGTCTGATTTCTCAGGAGAGTCAAGAATTCCTATCACAGCCAAACAATGTACAAGGATAAATATTTTTGATTTGGCTAAAATATATTTCTAGAATAATTTCTCATTCTTATTTAGCACTATAATCTATAAGACAAGATACGCTTTTGCATAAAACCTGGTTACTTGGGGATTTAATAATGCATGTATTACTGAAACATGGCTCAAGAAGAGAATTCTTTGGCATCCTATTAAAAATGCATCCCCATACGAATGATATTAATTGTCAAACTATAAAATAGCTGTCATTTTATATTAGCATTGTTATTTAACTTGGGGGGATTTTTTAAAGAAATGTTTGAATGATGGATGCTTTTCAGGTAATATTTTAGATAAAAACATGCAGTATTCCTAAATTATAAAAATTATGATATCTGTGTTTGAATATATAATTTAAAAGAGATTTTTCTCATCTGATATAAATACTATTTCCTTATTACATATGTATTATCACCAACTACTGTAAGTGACTGCTACTTCACAATTGTAATGAACTACCTATACTGTAGATGAATGGCTTTTTAAACATATTTTCAGCTGAAAGAGGTTTTATCAACAACTATTTATTTCCAATGAATTTATTCATTTTTTTTCAAAACACAATCATATGTACAATGTAATATCTCAATTTCTATTTACTAAACAAATTAATGAATACTTTAACTGTTATCTCAATATTTCCAAAAATATACATGGATATTAATAATGCCAATTTTATATTTAATATTCTGAAAATTCCACAACAGCAAACATAATAGAAAAGTTAACAACGCACAGAAATGTGCCTAGTCACCTCTGCAGGACTGAAGAGACACAGTTAGGTAACCCTTATCATTTGGGAAGACCTCTGAATACCACAGGAGTACCTGAAAAGCCTATGTTTCAATTGAGTTCATAGCTCTGATCTAAAGCTCTGTTGAAACAAACATAATATGAACATGTGTTGCAGTTTCTTACTTCTTGTATACAGCACAATTCATGTTGGCCCTTAGATACCACAGGTATAAGTTTCTGTTTTAAAGAAACCATGAGAGGGAGTATTATATGTGAATAAGTAGGCTGAGGAGGGTGGGAAGTTAGGTACACGGCAGGATTCATAGACCATTCATAAAGATTTCCTAGAGACCTGTGGAACCTACAGAAATCCAATCACAGAACAGGGGCCACAGAAGGAGTAACACAGGAGGAACCTCACACTTCCTTTCTCAGTGGTTTTTATTATATCACTGTGCCAGAGTTATAACCTTGTTGACAGTAGTTGCAAAGTCTTCAAACTCCAGGCTGCTGATGGTGAAAGTGAAATCTATGCCAGATTCACTGCCACTGAACCTTGTTGGAACTCCAGATAGCAAATTTGATGCCTTATAGATCAGAAGCTTAAGAGTGTCTCCTGGTTTCTGCTGATACCAGTGTAAGATATTTTTGATGTTCTCACTTGTTCTGCAAGTGATGGTGACTTTTTCTTCTGGAGACAAACAGGAAGGATGGCGACTGGGCCAACTGGTTTTCACATCTGGCTGCAGAGACTGGGAAATTAGAAACAAATATTCAGACAATTAATAATTTATGTCACGATTTTCCTCAAAGACCAGTCAGTTGCTTTATTTCACTATTATGATTGGGAAAATTCATACAATCAATCCTTCTTACCTGGGAGCCTGCTGTGGGATATTTTATAGTTATGGGATCATACTCCAGTATTCTGTTTAAGGGGAATGGTGATTATTGATTCCCTTCTTACCAGTTTACACCTCTGTGCTAAAAACACAGAGTAGCCACTCAGATCTTCATATGAACAAGCAACTTGTTTTTGAAGTCCTGTACGGAGACAGGGAAGTGTTTTTGAATGAATAAATCATGTATGGGGCTAGAGGAGGAATATGAAGGAGAGAGAGGAAGAGAGATGGTAAGAGAACCATAAGGAGAGCATGGTGTGAGGAAGCAATGGAGTGAGCTCTCTGTCTAAGTGGCCTGGGTATTGGATCCCTGAGAGTTGTCATGCCTCATTATTAATATATAGCAGATGTTTTTAATAAGTAATAATTTAACAGGAGCCAGAGCATAAAAAGCTCAAGGAATTGAGCAAGGAGTGTCCTCTCCATCCTGTTGTGAGTGGGAATGACCCTTACACATATGAACAACCTGTCAAGAAGTACTCAGAGAAGTGGACAGTGCTTTGGCCATGTGCAAATCAGCTGGGACTCCTGGAAGTCAGTTATACCTGCAGAAGTCAATCAGAATTAATCAGTAAAGGTTCCTGTCTCTATGTCTTAGATTTCCTGACAGAAAACATACTTGCATGTGGCAGTCAAAGACGAGCATCTAGAGTCTGTAAGCAGCATCTTCTTTCAATCTCATCTGTGTTCACTATGTGCTTCTTTGCTTCCATTTCACAACCCCAGGAACTATAACACAGTCTACAGGCTCCTTCCATTTAGGACAGTTTATATTATTGAGATTCGATATTATTTATCTTTTAGTAATTATTATTATATTAGTGTGAACTTAAAGTGTGAAACAAAGTTATGTGCAGCATGGATTAGAAGAAATGGAAATCTCTGTCATGTCTAAAATTTCATGTCTTATTAATCTGTCTTCTCCCTTTAAAATTGCTTTGCCCCATTACATAACCTGTAGTGTTGAAAGGGTAGTGCCCCTTGTGGTAAAGGCACTAACCTCTCCTTGGTTTAATGTCAAGTACTCACTTTCCCATAAACCTCTCTGTTTAACGGTGAGTATTCACTTTCCCAGAAATCCTTATTGCCACATAACATTTAATGAGCTAATCCAGTGCCTGGGTTCTGACCATTCAGAGAGATCCCCTGCTCCCTTTAAAAACTGTGGAAACACAGAAATGGCTTGAGATGTAAACTTCTCCCTAAGATAAATGAGGTGACTAAACAGGCCAAGGCACTTGGCAAACCAAGCAAATGAGGAAGCATACTTCCTTGTCTTGAGCCTTGAAGTTCTGCCAAAATTTTTCTTGGGGCAAAGAAGTGCTCTCATGACTATTTGTCTCCTGACTTGTTTGGTCTTGTTCACAGACTTATAACTTTGTTTCTATGTACTGAAGCATATCATACATATAATTTCCAGAATAGCCTTAGACATGCTTTAATTAATTGTTTTAGGATATCTATTGGAAATATATTGTTTTGTGTATGGCATGTTCTTCATTGCTATGATACTACTTTTAGGTTTTCTGGTTTTTCTATAAAAACATTTGATTCTTTCAATAAAGCATGCAGTTTATTTGCTACTATGTATCCCCTGTGTCCTTATTGATGAGCAACCCTTACCCAGGGACCCCAGCACACTAGACAATGACAAAAAACCCTTGCAGGAAGCTTCTCAGGGCCGGCCATCTTTTGTGGAGGTGCCAGACCCCAGTGCACTGGTTTGCTCTGTAGAATAAAGGATCCTCACATTTGCATCAGAACTGGTGGTCTCCTGGTGGTACTTCGGGAGGAGGGGGATTTCAAAAACTGGGCACAACAGTGTTACATAAAAAAGAAAGATAAAAAAGAAAAAAAATCCTGCACAAGATCAAGGCAGTCAAAAGTGTTCATAACCTTCTAATATAAACTCTTGTTTCAGAAACAGAAATCCTTTTGTAATGACTACCCATAAAACTTTGAATGCTTTGCATTCACCCTTTACACATTTAGCCATCTGCTGCCATTCTTGGATGTTACATATTAAGGTAATTTTTAGGGGCTGTGCTAACAATATCTTATATCTTTGATTATTGGTAGTGTTTCTTTAATTATGTGTCTCCATTTCTGATTTTCTGCATCTAAATTTCTTTATAAGGGTAATAATTTTAACATGGACAATATAATTTGGCATCCAGACACTGTTATGCTGAATGAATTAGAAATCGTGATTTTAGACTTTTTAAAAATAATGATAATTGCAGTAAATGGTCATTGTCCATGATACAGTGACAGGGTCTGTAATACCCTCATGTTGACTTATGTTCAGTCTCCCTGGCTGGATAGAAGAAACGAGAAACCCATCAGTACACCTAGAATCCTGCATGGGGTTCTAACTAATAAAACTTATTTGCTTGATGCCAGCAGAATCAGGGATCAATTTCTAAGCCTATTATTGGGCATGCTACTTGGTGTATCGTGTCCTTGACTACCACATAGCAGTGAGTATAAGATAGATTTTACTCTCATTAGTAGGAGACTGTAGAATTGTCAAAAAATCACTGCTTTCATGAGTTTTACAAAGCTCCCTCAGACTCCAAGTATTACAAATTGAAGGTAGATTAGGGAGTTTTTGCCTCAACGATATGATCCTTCTGCTCAACTATGGTTTTCCCTTAGTTGTGTCAAGTACGTGTCCTGAGTCATTGTGACAGAGTAAGAATTAAGATACTATTAAGTAGATGAATCTGGCCTAAGACTCCTTCACAAAGACACCATCAGCAGTAGGAGGCGCCCTGCTGTGGACCCTGTGCTGCTTTCTGCAGGATTTTCTGTATCCTTGAAACAGTTTCTGATTGGAAAGGATTTTCAGTACTGAACAAATGGAGGTTTAAGCGAATCTGTGAAGGTGCAGCTCTTCTGTTCTCCCTAAGATACTAACTATCTATTTCTCCCACACGTCTATACATTGACAGGTTTCAGGTTCAGTACTCAGATCCCTACTTTCCACCCCTACTGCATTAGTTCTAAAACATTTTCTTGATCTCATCCACTGTGCAAACACCCTCTGCTGGTCACGTAGCATTGTGGTTCTATTGCCATTTGCAGACTAGTACATAAAACAACAGAGAAATCCCTGAAATATTGCTAAAATACAGATTCTGTACCTCAATTTTGGGGAATGCTTAAAATCAATCTGTATACCAAAATACACCTTTCCCCCACTGATTTCATGATTTTGGAGTCCAGAAATGTAATAGTTACTTAATTAATAATAAAAAACGATAATGAAAGAATTATGATAGGTAAAGGACAAGAAAAGACCAATTAGAGAGGACTACCATCTTTAAAAAATAGCAAGATGACTATATGATGGTATATTTTCAATAATTTCTCTTTAGACCTCTGATGAGAATGAATTTTATATGATATTTTGTTATTGTTAGTCACATCATTGATGCTGCGTTCATTGGTGGTTTTATATTTGTTTGTTTACATTCATGGTGTTTCTCACTTCAGCTCACATTCATGCTAATGGTGAGAGATAATTTTGGTGCTCATTACCAGTAATAATCAGCAAAAAGCATGGATTTCACCATGTCACATTTTGCCTTACCTCTGACAGCCCTCTGCTATTATTTGCTTTGTGTTGTGTGTATTATGAGTATTTGGCATGCATGTATCCCTAGGGAACAAGAATGTGCCAGTGACAATGGACATCAGAATACAGCATCATATCCTCTGGAACTGGAGTTACAGATGAGTGTAAGGTATCATGCGAGGAATGAGAAATAAAGTCAGGGCATCTGTAAAATTAACAAGTGCCCTTAACAAAGGAGCCATCTCTCCAGTCCAATAACTATTGCTATTCAAAAACCTCAGAAAATTTAATGTCACAATTCAAGAGGAGATTTTTATACTTAACATGAGAAGAGGTAAATGTATTTCATATTTACTACACATTTTTGGTACTAAAAATATAACCGCTTCATCAGATTTTTCTAAGTCAATCTCAGTCATTTTAAACCTATTAATAGAGACTCAGTTACTGAAAGCAGCAGGAGGAGAAACAATAAAGAAATTTCACATCCAGGTTAGAGAAAGCACATCTTGTAAAGAGAGTTATTCACAGAACAGAAGATTAGTACTCAACATCTGGCCCCTGCAGAACAACATATTCATTGAAGAAAATTATGCATATCTTTATTGTTTGGGACTTCTGGGAACCCCAATCCTGAACTAGGATACTGAATGAGACATTCCTGAGTCTGTGTCCAACCTTACCTAGATAGTAATTACTTACATGTGTTTAGAAGATAGACAGCTACCCCGCAGGATTTATAATACACAGCTCATCCCTGTGAATGAGTCAGTCCTAGTCAGAATATAGTATGGACATGAGGATCCTACTCAATTTCTGTATACCTTGGTGTTCTATTACTTGGGATAGGAAGAACAATACTAAGGACTGGCTAGGCACATTTTTTATGCAACCTGGCTTTTTGGATATTTCTAACAGGTTGAATAATGGAAATATTTGTTTTATATCTTTAATATCAGGTTATAGATGTGACTCCATCCTCTTTTTCTGTATTTCTAGTAAGCAGAGTCTCCATAAATTGCAGGATGGATCAGAGAGGACATTTATATCAGCAGAAGCTATGGAAAACTATTAAGCTTCTAATCTATTTGGCATTCAACTTGGACTATGGAGTCACTTTGAGGTTCATTAGTGATGGACCTGGGATACTGTATTCTCTCTCACTGTCAGCATCCTGGAACCTGAAGTTGTTGCAACATTTTCCTGTCATAAGCAGCATGTTATTCTTCCCACAGCAATGTAGATTATAAAATAAATCCTTCAGGAAGTCAAAAGTGTCAGACTGGGTTGTACTAGATGTTTCTGGATATACCTGTCTTCTAAGAGCATTTCTAAATGAAACAAAATTATAGAAGACTCAGAGTTTTTCACAGAAGCAATAGGTACAGTCTTTGCTCCCCAATTCTAGATTATATTCCTCTTTCTTAGTAGTCAGGAAATATCTATCTATTCCTCTCTTGAAAACATTATGTGTAGCATTTGATACACCTGAGTCATTTGGGTTGCATGATGAGTTCATTTGATACAGGTAAATAGTTATATATATATATATATATATATATATATATATATATATATATATATATATATATATGTCAAAATCAGGGATAATACTGGAGTGCATACTGAAACCAGTAGCTGGTTTAAGGAAGGTGGTGACCATGAAAAAGAATCTCCTTCAAATAACTTAAACTTCTGATCTTGAAAATTAAACCTCCTGATCATTGTTATTACTGGGGAAGATGTTAATTCTTTAGAACACCCTGGAGGAATTGGAGTATTTTACACCTTTCCTTCCAAATGCTGACCAGGACACAAACTTGCATGAACCTTAGGACTCTGGTAGTCCTCTGGTAGACTTTAGCACTCTGGTGCTACCTTGCCAATCCTGGGCCATGTAGCTTGTATATTTCTCTCTATGCTTACTAGAAATACAGAAAGAGAGGATGGAGTCATATCTGTAACCAGATATTAAAGATATAAAACAAATATTCCCATTATTCAACATGTTAGAAATATCCAAAAGGGCCCTATTGGTGCAGATGCTCTGTCAGTGTGAGGTTGCCTGACTTGTTCTCCAGAAATGGGCTTATGAAGTTTAGAGGGAGACAGGACTAGAACTTGTGCCCTTCTGGCAATTCTGACAAGTACCAAAGCAGCAGTTTAGGTGATTTCTAGAGAGCCTCTATGCTCCTTTTACATAGGATTATTTATGTGAAACATTTTTAGTACATATATGAAAGTCATAAACCAAATAAGTAGGATATAAATAAAAGGAAGGAAAAATCACTTCATTATATCATTATGCATGTACATAACCTTTCATTTCTTATTTCAGGAGCCAGTGTGGAAATTGTGATGACACAAGATGCACTCTCCCAATCTGTCACACTTGGAGAATCAGTTTCCATCTCCTGCAGGTCTAGTAAGAGTCTCCTACATAGTAATGGAAACACTCTCTTGTATTGGTATCAGCAGAGACCAGGGTAGTCTCCACAGCTCCTGATATATCGGTTGTCCAACCTTGCCTCAGGAGTCCCAGACAGATTCAGTGGCAGTGGATCAGACACAGATTTCACACTGAAAATCAGTAGAGGGGAGCCTGAAGATATAGGTGTTTATTACTGCATGCAAGGGTTAGAAGATCCTCCCACAGTGATACAACCCTGAACAAAAACCTCCATGCTTGAGATGACAAAGCTGCCTTTCAATTTCCTTTTTAAGAGTGCAACATGGTATAGTCAGCAGACCAAAGTGCAGATATACATAAGAGAAACTTGTTTCTCTATCACTTTCAGCAATTGGATCAATGAACCCTTGGTAAATGGGACATTCCACGAGAATCTATGCTAGGAGAAGCAGTGGCAGCATTTTCTCTACTGGGTGGAGATTTCACACAGTGTTTTACAGGGTGAGAAATGTGCAGTCAGATATGGTCAGTGGTAGCAGAATTACCCCATGAGAAGTACTACTTCAATGTGCGTATCTCTGGCCTTGTGTTTAATCTTTCATCTCATTTCAGACTGAACAAGACTCAGATATATTTGTACCACTTTCCAATGTGGCCACAATGAATAAAATTTTATTTCTCTATTTTTACTTTCAAAATGGCTTATTGAGGGCAGATTTCCAGGCCAGGATTGGGGCACAGTATGTGATCCCATGATATACAGCTATGGAAGATTCTCTGAGTCATTGTAAGAGGATAATATTGAAATATTAAAAATATGAGCATATATGTCATAAGAATAATTGGTCCCTATCCATTCAGAGAGGAATTGTATTTTAAAATAGACAAAGAACTAGGAGTGTAATCAATCAATAAGAAATACAACCGCACAATCCATAAATGAGCTAATGAAATAAACAGACAGTTCTCAAAAGTTTCAATACAAATAAACAACCTCTGGTTCAATCTTTCTGCATCCTCTTCTGCCATGTTCCCTGAGCATTGGAACTGGTATGCCATGTAGATGTCCCATTTGAAGCTGAGCACACCAGTAACACTTATTCTCTGCAGTTTGACCATTTGTAATCTCTGTGTTAGACACCATTAACTGCACAAAGAAACTTCTCTAATGAGGTCTGAGTGCTGCAATAATCTATGTGTAGACAAATAAAAATTTAGAGAGTAATTTGACACTTTGTCCACTTAGCAAAATAATAATAATAGGTTGGCTCCTGGGGCCTATGAATTCTTCTCAATGTTTAGTTTTGGGCCTTATTTGCAGCACCAGGCATTTATTTTTTTCCTATGAGGCTTGCTATAACAACAATTTTATTTATTGCCTTTTATTATTTTCACATTATTTATATATTTATATTCTCTCATAAAATACAACCTAACTCCTTTCCTACTCCACCTATATTCCTCCCAGATCCCCCATATCCCCTATTCCTTAGATTTATCTGCCAACACCTAACTAACTAACAACACTTACACCTCATATTTCCCCAGAATATAGCAGTTCTCAACTGTTACTGCTTCAACACCAAAAATCCAATATCACAATGATGATGGAAAACCCTATAACAATTGTGCCACTGTTGGTCACACAGTCAACTCTTACATCTAAGGTAACTAATATAATTCAAGGTTCACAGAAAGATAAAATTGTCAAGTTTTTTTTTCTACTCAACAGCCCACATAATACCTTTTAATACTATGAATATTGATCATCAGGGTCTCCCTGCTCCCTGTTCAATAAAGACTCTGCATCCTTGAACAAATAAGTTTAGTGTTTATAGAAATAGCACCTCACCAGAATATTATGGTGGAGATCTGTCTGAGTTTATGAACTCTACTTATAAAAGAAACAACTTATAAAAGAAATGGTTTAGTTCGGTGGTGGTAGCACAAGCCTTTAATCCCAGCATTCAGGAGGCAGAAGAAGGCAGATCTCTGTGAGTTCGAGGTAAGCGTATTCTACAGATTGATTTCCAGCACAGCCAGAGTTACAACAGAGAAACATTATTTCAAAACAAAAATAAACAAACAAAAACAAAAACAAAAACCAAAAAACCCCACAAAAAACATAAACAAAACACAGAAGAACAAAAAGAATTTTTTTGGACTCATGGTTCAAGAGGGTTAGTATCCATGATGGTGAAGTGAAAGCATTGTGGCTGGAGCCACAGCTGAGGTCACACATATTGAACTACATGAAGTATGTAAAGATCGAAAATGGAATGATGCTTATTTTTGAAATCTCACATATTGCCCCCAGTAACATACTTCGTCCAGGAAGTTCATACCTCCAAAATGTACAGGGATAGCACCTAGCACCAAATGTTCACACATTCTCATTCAAACCGCACTGACAACCAAGAAGAGTGACTATCACCTGTATTGTTTTTGGGTTTCTAGTAAGCGTCTTTCAACATCTTTAAGGAATGTATCAGAAACTAGGCATAGGGCTTATTATTTGGCAACATACAGCTTCTAGGATGAATATGATGCTCTGTATAAGCTAAGACTACTTAGACTCTTTTATATTAGTAAGAATATATAGGAAGCTTACCCAAATAATACAGTATTTATTGTAGGAAGAGGTCCCGCTGGACATTGGCTTGAAACACAAAGGCACCCCACTTCTGTTTTAAAGATCCGTTTCTCTCTGGCCTTAATGGACAGAGTTCGGACAAGGTCAAATACCCTAAAGCTGCCCAGTTCTGGGAAACTGTCTAACTATCCCATCCCTATTGCTTCCTCATTCCATGTTTCCACCCCTATAGTTTACACAGGAAGCCCTAGAGAAATTTCACAGTACTTCCTTATTGCTCTGAGGTCATTGACACTAGGATTTCTTAACTTACTGGATAGACCAGGTCGCCTTTCAGGTAGAATTACCATAGATACCTGCTTACACGTTCCCCGCTTTTGACCCCACTTCAAAAATTGTATAAATACTGGTACTATGTGTTCAATAAATCGAAGGATGGTTCAGATATCAATCAGACTTGCGTTTCCTTTCTTGTGCCTCCTTGTCCCCCCAATCCTCGCTCCCTCTCCTAGGGCTTTTGTTGCAGAACCCCACAGACTGGGACAATTGGCCCCGCAGCGAGGAGCCCAAGGAATGAGGGATTCAGTGAAGGAGAGTCCTTTGGTTTGAGACACTGGTCAGTGCATAAGAAAAACGGGTCCCAATGGAATCACCCACCTCGTGGAAGAGACTGGAGGTAAGAGGACAACACAATTATGGGACAAGGCATAAGTGTACAGGAAAAGCTCAGAGGAGACTTTAAAGATTTAATTAAAGGCGTGAGGAGTAAGGGTTAAAAGAAAGATTTAGTTGATTTAGTTAAGTTTTTCGAATGAAGGAAAAATAGAAAAGTAGCTTGTGAATAGCTCAAACTAAAAGGAAAAATAGAAAAGTAGCTTGCGAATAGCTCAAACTAAGCTTAAAAAGCAGAAAAGTTATTTGTGTCTGTTTATATTGCTTCTTTTTGTAGCCTTCTTACTTGTACAGGTGACAATAAGGGCCAAGCAGGAGAGGCGTGACCTTGTAAAAGAAGTGTGTCCTTGGTTTCCTCATAAAGGAACCATGAGGTTAAAAGCAGGAGAAGCTTTGCAGCAATACCAGGAACAAAATAAGGAGCAAGATATGTCTGATGATTTTAACCTATGAGAAATGATTAAGGATGGCTTATAAGAACTTCTAGAGCCAGAGGTAGTTAGAATAACAACAGGAGATAAGGCTGAATATATTGTGGAGGTTATGTCTTTTAAAGGAGGTGGAATGATGATCAATTAGATCCAAGAGGGAATGAGGCTGCCAGATACCATGATAAAAGAACAGCCTTCACTTCAGAAAGCTGTAGTAATTAAGGAGGCAGTACATCTTAATGCTCCTCAAAGACCATACAGAAATTCCAGTCCACCTCCACTCCTATCTAGCTCTGACTGCCGCCCGTACAGGAATCTGCTGTTGCTGTCTACACAGCCGCTCCAGCTGCTGCCAGTTCAGTTCCAGCACGGCCACAGCGGACAGCATGATCTCAGTCGTTGATGCAGCTAAGCTGTTGAGCCACAGCCACTGGTTCAGCTTTAGCTGATGTTCGGTTTCCACTTCTGATGTAGCTAAAGCTACTGGCATGGCCACAGTCTCGGGGACAGCCACGACAACCACGGGCATAGCTTCGGCCACTGAGATCACCGCAGCTGCTTGCACAGTTTAGCTGCCAGCAGATCCATAGCTGTCTGTGCGGTCACAGCAGCTGATGCAGCCTTAGTTACATTCCAGCCATTGGCGGAGTCCTTGCCTCTGCCGCTTATGCAAAGCTAAAGTAGCAATCTAGCTCCTGCTTCTACCAAGAAGGCACAATTAAAATCTGTTCCACCTGAACTAATTAGTAAATTGTTTAAAAATTCTTTGAAGTTTACAGGTCTGAGGGTGTGAAAGTCTAAGTGGTTGGTAAGGGTCAGAAGAAGTGATTTAAAATGTATATACATATTTTTGTAAAGTTCTGATAAACTGATCCTACTATTAGCAGGAACAAACTCAAGATTTTAAATTTCTTTTAGATATAAATTTTAAATACTTCACATTGGCAATATATCTGATTTTTTGGATACTGGAAAGTGCTTCCAGTTTCATTTCCAATACCATTGAATAAAAACAAAAGGTTATAGTTCATTAACACTGGCATGCATGCTGCCCTGAAGCTTCAGAGAGCTCTGCCTTTTTTCCTGGGTGAACCCTTTCCTTAAAACTCATTTCCTTTTTCTCAGGCCTGATTAATTTTTGATGATCATCAATTGTCAATGTCCTGATTTTGTTGTTCTATCTGTTCTTATTTGTGTATGGATGGTATCTAAATGTTTGGAAATGTATGTATGTTCTGTGTTCATTTGCATATCATTGTCCTGAATGCTGGATGATCAAAATCTAGGGAAGGTTTACCTTGGAAATGGTTCATGATGCAAACTCAGAAGATAGACGTGTAGCAGTTTCTGCTACTAGCCAAAATTCCAGAATGGTTTATGCACTGTCCCTGTTGTCTCTGTATCCATTTGTGCATATGGCTACAGAGATAGACCTTCTTGAAAGTCAGAGGCTGAACTGTTTCAGATTTCTGCTTAAGCAGACAGGGTGTAAAAGCAGCAGATCATCCTCAGAGAAGTTCTGAGGTTTCTCTGTTCTTCTAGGCTTACTTTGTCTCTAAAAGGTTCTTCTGTCTGTGTGTATGTATGTGAGTGTGTGGATTACAATGCGTTTTTCTGGTGTAAATCTAAAAAGAGAACATTGAATTAAAACTTATTATATGTGGTTGATAATAATCTTGACTCCTGCATGTGTGATGTGGACTACATGTGACTTCCTGACAAATGAAGGAACCATGAAATTACAGACTTGACTAAAATTAGGTGAGGAATTACAATAGTACCATGAAAAAGGTGATGGACAGAATGTACCTGTTGATATTTTTTATGTATGGAGATTGATTAAGAAAAGCTTAGACAATGGAGAGTCTGCAGAGTGGCAATAGAAAATAAGGCTAAAAATACTGAGGAAGTTATGTTTTTGAAAGAAGACATAGATGATCATGAACCAGATCCAGGAGATGAGTCTGAGACAGAGAGTGAGTTTGTCAGAGAACACTATTTGGATTCTGATCTAGATAGTGAAGACAGTTTGAATTATACATCTCTGCTAGCTATGTCTAGAAATATGGAAAGGATGTTTCAAGGAATATTTTTAACAGAACAGCCTTTGCTTCATAAGACTATAGAAATCAAGGAAGTGGCCGAGTGGCTGGCAGGATGGCCACGTGGATGCTTCCATTTCTTCCAGGGTCAAAGAAGATGAGTGTCATGTGACTCCATCACCACATGTTGCCATTCAAGGAGACAACAGATCTCAGATATTTTAAATTAAATTTGGATTTTCTATACTAAAAATAAGAGGATTTTTAAGAACAGTGTTTAAAAAGATATCAAAGCTACATCTCTGTGCACAGCAAAATTTTTTCAGTGTGAGAGTTACGGGATTAAAACAAAGTAAATCAAGACAGATGAGGTTTGAGTAAACAACCTGGATATCTTTAGAGATTGAGAGGCCATGTGATGTTTTTTTTTCTATACTAAAAATAAGAGAGGATTTTTAAGATAGCTGAACTGCTTCTGCACCAGAGCTGACTCGGACAGGCCTGGAAGGCAGACTGCTGCTGAGAGTGTGACAGAAGGAATGTACATTACAATAGAGGAACTTTATATGTGGTGCTGCAGGCACACAGTTGGAAGGATTTAAACTACTTTTAAAATTTGAAATCTTGCAAGGATAGAGTTTAAGGAAACAGACTATTTAAGGTATTTTAAATTTATGATTGGAAGTCACTGCAAAATGAGAACTGTGTTATAAGTGCCATAACATCAGAAAGATTAAGAACCCCTGGCTTAATTTGTCCCTGCAAAGATGTGTGTTTTATATGTTTGCCTTTGCTAGCTTTGTTAAGCCGTAGCTATTTTGATAATTAAAGTAAAAAAAAAAAATTTACAATATTCTGAAATGATAGATTCTCAAAAGTCCAGGAAAGGAAAGTTCCTAGTCTCTATAAGTTATAAATTATAGTTATAAGTTAAAAGTTGGAGTTTCAAGTCAGAAATTATTTTTAAAAGTTAATATCTAACAAGGAATAGGACAGAAACAAAACCTGGAACAAAGTACTATTCTTAATTGAAAGGATGCTAAAGGGCATCAGGGAACACTTCATACTTGCATCATTAAAGATTACCTATAAATTTATAGGAAAGAGATATTACAATAGAAATGGAAGTGTACCTATATAGCCCCAATGATAAAGTAATATTTATCTAATCAAAATTTGGGTCTTAAGAGACAAAGTATACAGTAACCTTTAATTCCTGCTCAAAGTCATTTATGAGCTGGCTTAGGATATTTTTAGGAAAAGCTGCCAACCAACCTGTACTCCACGCTACACTCCTGTGTGAGTGGAACAGTGACCTCTAAATACAGACAGATGATATTCTCCTATTTTTGTTATTAAAAAGGAAATCTGGGATATAGAGATTATTACAGGATTTGAGAAAAGTAAATGAGACAATAGAATTAATGGGAGCCTTACTTCTTGGGCTGCCCACTCTTTCTGCTATTCCTATAGATACTTATAAACTTATTAGAGATCTTAAAAAATATTTTTACACCATTCCTCTTTCTCCTGATGATTGTAAATGATTTGCATTTTAGCATACCTTATATTAATTTTAAAGAGCTTATGAAAAGATATTTTTGAAAAGTTCTTCCTCAAGGTATGGCTAATAGTCCTACATTATGTCAGAAGCTTATAGCACAAGAAGTTGAAAAAACTAGAAAACAATTCCTGATTTTCTATAAGCTTTTGAGCAAGAAGGAGTTTTACTTACAGCATAAGCTCATTTACAGTAAGCTTTAAAAGTTCAAGGTTCAGTTATTGCACCTGAAAAGGTGCAACAAGAATTGCTTTATTCATATTTGGGGCATAAATTATATCCTCTAATTATACTGCCTCAGAAAGTACAGATTAGAAAAGATAAAAATTCTATATGATTTTTCAGAAATTATTAAGAGATATTAATTGGCTTAAGCCTCATTTAAAAAATCTCTATAGGAGAATTAAAACCATTATTTTCTACTTTTAAAAAAGTAAATGCTACACTTATATCACAAAGGTAGTTAACAGTATATGGACAGGCCATTGACAAACAACAAGTTCAATATATAGATTATAATCAAGAATGGGCAGCAAATATCTGATCTACCAACTGTAGTTCTACCCAATTGGAACTTGGACTAAAATTGCATGCTATGCATCATCAAAATAGTCAAAGTCTTCAAAAACAATTTAATGTTATCAGAGATGCAACTCATCAAATTGTTAAACAATGCATCTCATGCCCACAAAATCATACAGTACCTCAGTATGGAGTAAATCCTGGAAGCTTAAAGCCTAGTCAAATATGGCAGATGGATGTTACTCATATTTCTGAATTTGGTAATTTAAAGTTTCTACATATGACTGTTGATACTTACATTTTCAGATTACCCATACTACTGGCATCCCCTACAATCATCAAGGACAGGGGATTGTTGAAAGAGCATACTGCATGCTCAAAAATATGTTTGAATACATAAAAAAGGGGGAGTCAGACATTCAGGAAAAAAGCTCTTCAAAACTAACATTACAGTTGGTCTCAGGAAAAGGTCTTTGCCTGGGGGACACACCCATGTCACATAAATACTTGTGTGATATCACTATAACAAACCTTGCTATACTTCCAGATGATTCTTATCTCTTGCCCCTCAATGACAGTTGATGGGCCTGTTGTGATGGCTTTTCCCCCTGCGTATTTGCTAAATTCCTTAAAACAAAACAAACCACGCACTGCATCTTGGTACAGCTTATACCAAGATTAAAGTATTATACAGAAGAGCAGTTCTCCCTAGCATGGGACCCAAAAAATGACCACTACCTCTTTTAAGAACAAAAAGAGAGCCTATTTCTGCCCTCTGGCAGTTCTCTTAGGCCTGGGAGCCATGGGACCCAGGGTGGGAATAACCTCTCTTGTTTTATCCAACAAGCATTACTCAGATCTCTGCCTGTCAATTGAGGAAGACGTGGAAAACCTGGAATCTGCCATCTCCCATCTTGAAAAATCTCCCTGCTTGCTGAGGTTTTCCTGCAGAATAGGTGAGGCTTAGAATTGTTCTCCAGCAGGACGGGCTTTGTGCTGCCCTCAGGAAGGAATGCTCTAGGGTAATTAAGGATTTCATGGCTAAAGTCAGCAGAGCTGGTTCCAAAACTGGTATTTCACCTCCCCTTTACTAACAATTCTCCTATCTTCTCTGCTGGATCTGATAGGCTTACTCCTTTTAATATCTTTTGGGCCCTGGGATTTAAGAAGCTGACCAATTTTATAAAACAACAGGTGGATGTCATTCAAGTGAAACCCATATAGATCCACTACTATAGGCTAGATAAGGCCAATCAAGGCCTGGCCAAGGACTAATGGCCTTTTGCAGGATTTGGAACCTATTTGCCACGGCCAATAGGCTATTACCAATTAGCTTTTACTGTAAAAAATATTTTTCCATGGTCAGATAACAAGTTCTCACTCTTCGAGAAGACAATTTGAACTGCATATGATGTGCTTAGAACTTGCCATTCTCTCCTAAGATGGAACCCGGTAGTACTCAGATCTACCGTGCCCATCTTAGTATGGGTAAAGGCACCAGCAGAGGCATGGGACAGGGTACCCATGGAAGGAAAGGTCCTCCAATGGAAATGGTACCTATCTGAGGTCCTTCGAGGTGCATACCTGTCTGCAAAGGGGTTAGTACCAATGGTGCCAGAACAGGTGTTGTGCTTAATGCCTGCTAAAGAGGGCACTATTGTGCCACCTAGAGACACCACCCCTCCCTACAAACAGGTACTCATTAGAAAATGGGGGACAGGTCAATACACCCCCTCTCTGGTGAATGCCTGGTTCACGGATGGTTCTGCAACCGCCCGGAACAATGTTGTCCTCTGGAAGGCAGCAGCCTTGAGACCAGGGGCTGGAATGGTCATAACAGACCAGGGCAAGGCAAAATCTGCACAACATACAGAGGTGGTAGCTGCGTTATTGGCAGCTCAACAGTCTTTAAAGGAGAACAAACCTCTACGCTTATTCACCGACTAATGGTGTGTGGCCAATGGCCTAGCTATTTGGTCTGGCAAATGGAAAATTACTAATTGGAGAATAGATGGAAAAGATATATGGTCTAGAGAGGCCAGGGAAGAACTGGCAGACATTAGCAAGAGAATACCCTTAATAGTGTAACATGTAGATGCCCATCAGATCAAGGACAAGTTACAAACCAAATATAATAATGAGGTAGATAAATTTGCAGCTTTAACCATTAAACTTAAGGATCACTATGAAGCTGAATCAAAGGAAAGTAATAATTAGGATGAAGTGGAAAAATGAGGACAAATAATTAGAAACTCCCATAGCAACTCAAGAAATACTTCTAATTCATATGTTTCTAGGACATCCTGGAACACATGGCATATATCTATGGTTTAGTAATAGAGGACTAAAAGTTACTTGGCAGCAGTTTAATTCTGCTGCCTTGAATAAATAAAAAAGAGGGATATGTAGGCAGCAGTCCCCCTGGACACTGGATTGAAACACAAAGGCACCCCACTTCTGTTTTAAAGATCTATTTCTCTCTGGCCTTAAAGAACAGAGTTCAGACAAGGTCAAATACCCTAAAGCTGCCAAGTTCTGGGAAACTGTCTAACTAATCCATCCCTGTTGCTTCCTCATTCCACGTTTCCAGCCTTATAGTTTACACAGGAAGCCCTAGAGAAATTTCACAGTACTTCCTTATTGCCTTGAGGTCATTGACACTAGGATTTCTTAACTTACTGGATAGACCAGTCCTCCTGTCAGGTAGAATTACCTGCTTACTCATTCCCTGCTTTTCTCCCCACTTCAAAATTATATAAATACTGGTACTATGTGTTCAATAAATCGAAGGCTTGATCAGATATCAATCAGACTTGCCTTTCCTTTCTTGTGCCTCCTTGTCCCCCCAATCCTCACTCCCTGTCCTAGGGCTTTTGTTGCAGAACCCCACAGACCGGGACAATTTATGACTTCTTACAATAATCTTAATGTCAGTTTTCCCTTCTCCAACTCTTATCAATCTCATCCTCTGTTCCATATCTACACTCAGTTATCATAATCCATTTTTGTTTTTTTCCCCTTTTATATGACTTGTGCTCAATCTCCCTCATGGAGGATCTGTTTTCTGTTTCCCCACCATGATGGTGCCTTTCTAGTTTTCTAAATCAAACAAGTACTCCAAATTAAGCACACAACTCTAAAGCTTACCTTATATAATAGAATCTTTTTCAGTTAATTCCATTTTCCTGGAAAGTTTATGTGTTAATTTTTCTTTATGTGTAAAGGAATGGGTTTTGTTTAGGTACAAAGAAAAGGAAGTTATGTTGTCTGTTGGAATATGGATGCAACTGAAGATGATCATAATAATTGAACTAAGTGGATGTAAAAATGACAACTATTAGATTGTCTCTCTCATTTGTTTTATTAGACTCTATATAGACACTGCAATCATGTGTGTTTTTAATCCATTTTTTAGAAGTAAAACTTTCTAGAGGAACAAATTATTAGGCTTAGATGTGGTATTGTAGTCTAACTGGACACTGAGCTTACTGAGAAAGAAGATCTATATTATAAGTGTTTTTAATGCTGTGGACAGACAGAAAGGGAAAGAGCATGGTGGGTACATTCCAGAGATAGTTTTTACACATTTTAAGGATTGGGAGAGGTTTACAGAAAGAGAATAAAGCCAAGTTTTCTGATTCCTGGGTAAAGAAGAGTGTGTCGACAAGGTTGTACATCGTTCCAATACCTTAAAGACACCACCCTTTTATCATGAGAGATATGAACTTCACTGTCCATATAGGACCCATGTTTCTATGCACTAAAGTGGGAAAGCTCCCATCTTCAATGTTTTTGGGGCACCTGTTAGTATCAAATTGAACGGGAGAGCTATTATAAAGTTGCTGCTAGATTAAAACATCATGCTTTTGTGGTTTTTGCAATGACTACTAATAATTCTCCATTTCAAGTTCTCAGTATGAGGTGCCCTTATCTGCTTCTGGGATTGCTTGTGTTCTGCATCCCTGGTAAGGGGAGAAACAAAAATCAAGAAGAAGTGGAGGTATGCAGATTTATGAGGCTCTGCTAATACAGATGCATGTTCTCTCAACATATGAGACTGGCAGTTTTATTCTCCAGGAATGGGTTTGTGAGGTTTAGAGGGTGAAGAGCGGAGAACTTGTGCTCTTGGGGCAAATATGCCAAGAACCAAAGGGGTGGTCCAGATGATTGTTGGAGAGATTCTGTGCTAACTCTTCATTGGTGTATCATGCTGAATATCCTTATAATATGAAAGAAAGTCATGAACACAATAAATAAGAAATAAAGAAAACATTATTTTAAATTATCATTATGTTTGTGCAAAAACTTTCATTTCTCTTATTTAAGGAGCCAGTGAGGACATTGTAATGACCCCGGGTGTAATCTCCACACATGTCACTCCTGGCGAGTCAGCTTCCATCTCCTGCAGATCTAGTAAGAGTCTCCTATATAGTGATGGCAACACTTACTTGAATTAGTTCCTGCAGCAACGAGGCCAGTCTCAACAGCTCTTCATCTACTGGCTATCAAATGTGCCTCTGGAGTCCCAGAAAGGTCCAATGGAAGAGAATCAGACACAGATATCACACTGAAAGCAGTAGAGTAGAACCAGAAGATTTGGGTAATTATTTATGTCAACAAATTTTAGAACATCCTCCCACAGTGATACAACCCTGAACATAAACATCCCAGCTTGGGGAGGTCCAGTTGCCATATGTGCTCCTTTTCTGGAGAACATCATAACAAATCATAAGTTTGTACAAAACAAACATCAAAAAGAAATCCAAAAAATAGCTAAAGAACTTAGTTTCTAGCCAAAGCCTTTGAGTGGTTTCAGTGTGAGTTCTGTACTCCACCTCAGGTACCACTTGTCTGCACTGACATTGTTGGTATAACATAAAGTACCCAGAGAAGGAAGACAGTCCTTCCAAAATATAAAGAAAGGGAGCACTGATTGGTAATCACATCTTCATTCTCGAGAATATCTCAGTATGAATGGGTGATTCCCACAATGTGTCACAGTCATAGAACAGTGTTTAAGGGTGAATTGTGTGACATAGTATTATATAATCTTTTTTGCAGTGATTCTAGTTTGCTTTGTGCCTTGGTAAGTTGTCAGTACACATACAGCATGGAAATATTGATATTTTAAGATAATTTTGTCTCCCTCCCATACTACTTTTTCTTATCACAGATTCTTCTCCACATTGGAAAAAAAATTAACAGGGATACTTCCAACCTTAAATATGTATCCTAGGGCACTATTCCATTTTGTTTGCAAGTTTTTGTGAAGATTTTTTTAATTACACACATACAAAAAAAAGAACATATGTCAGACATACTAAATATGTCTCACATATTTAGTAAAGGCACAGGATAAGGACTGTTTTTCTTTTCCAGAATTTCAAAGATAAGGATTTGAAACAAAACACAAGCTCAGGTGTGGATTTTCTTCAAGGCTACCCAGGAACAGAGCCACTGACAAATGACATGAGACTGGAAAGTGCTGATGGCAACTGAGAGCTTTACTCTGGAATCATCAAACTTGTATAGTTGAGCAAACATGGCAATGACATAAAATGACAAGGAAGTAAGTACAATGTTTTTCATCATTACAAAAATGCAATAAAGAAAAAAGACAAAGAAGTGTGCATGAGTGTAGTGTTTTTCATTACTACAAGAATGTAATCAAATATAAAAATTAAACAAGTGTGGTTTTGGGCGGTGTTTTTGACTATTACAAGGATGTAATAAGCTATTGGAGACAACAACCCTGTCATCTCCAACATCTTGGGGTCTCCAAAGCATTATAGGCTTCACCTTCACAGCTTCTGGAAATGGCCTCTGCTTCCCCATGAAGAACATCTAATACATGACTGTCTTCAGTGGCTTTCTATTGCAATAGAGAGATTCCACAACTCCACCTTTTCTATTTTTGATTCTCAAATCAGAGCCACATTGACAAAACTGAACACTTATGCTTCTTGAGGTGACTGTAGCTTGGGATCCTCATTCAGTTACATTTTCACCAGCTTTTTGTTTTTGACGCCTTCCTTTACTGCTTAAGCTACCATTTAATTTATTTTCCAAGGGTGGAAGCTTAGCTGATTGGAGTATCCTTGTGGTTACCACTCCCTTTATTTCATTTAACAGCAGTATTTTCTTTAAATATTTATCTTCTTGAGCACTGGATTTACCTCCATTATACTTCCTAGTGGGCCTTATGTCCTCTGACTGCATATGGAGTATTTACTTTTGTTCAGCTTTTCCATTTCATTATAGATGTACATAAGATTGACTACTAATAACCACAGGATATAGTCAATATTAGACTGTTGCAAAATCTCCCCTGCTAGTGCCATGAATCAAAAAATGTTCAATTTAGCCTCAAGTAGATTTTTTATACCAGGGCAGAAAGCAGCCACATTTTTAACCAAAATATCCCAAGATTGGTCTCTAGGCAACTTACCAATATCTTCCCCCTATGAATTTTTTTAGCTGGGCAGTCATAATTATCAATACTATCATCACCACTGTCTCCCTTGCTTTACCTAGGATGACTCAGTAAAGATCTGTCGTAGTGATGAACTGCTTTTCTAGTCCAAAGTCCCAAAGTCTTTACTACGCATCCAATGAACAGCATGGTAAGGCTTCTCACAGCAATACCCCATGTCTGGTACCAAAGCCTGTCTTAATCTCTGTTCTATTGCTGTGAGGAGACACCATGACCAAGGTGATTCTTTTAAGAAAAATCATTTCACTGTGGATGTGCTCATAGTTTTAGAGGTTTTAGTCCATTAACATTATGGTAGGGAGCATGGCATCCTGCATGTGGGTGCTAGAGCAGTATCTAAGACCTAAATGCTTATTTATAGGCTGAGAGAGATGCATGGTCTTTTGTAAACACAAAGTCCATCCTCAATGACACATTTCCACCAACAATGTTAATCCTGGCAATCTTTGTAATTCATTCAAATATTCCCACTCCCTGGTGATTAAACACTAAATATGTGAGTCTATGGGGGTGCATTCTTATTAAAAACCACCATGGCCATTGCTTTCTGATAACTTTAAAATCCTCCTCCAAGGACAGAAATGGTTCTGAAAATCTGGCCAAGATCCCATAGCAGGGATGTCACAGGACCTCTGTGGCATGAGTACCTACTGCTATTGTTTTGCCATGTTGTTAAACTTTCTTCTAAATACTCATGTTCACGCTCATTGATTCAAGCATTATGAAAGCTTCTTACTGCAATAATTAGTGGCTAATGCATAAACCGCATTTGTACTTTTGCCATATATATATATATATATATATATATATATATATATATATATATATATAATATAAACTTGGTAGACACACTACATTTCTCCACCTACGTATGGTCTGATTCTCAGGACAATCAAGACTTCTCACCACAGCCAAGTCATATACAAGGAGAAATATTTTTGATGTAGATGAAATGTATATCTAGAATTGTTTCTCACTCATATTTAGCACTAGAAGACAAACAACAAGCTATGCTTTTGCAGATGCATCATAAAACCTGGTTATTTTGGGATTTAATAATGAATGAATTACAGAAACAAGGCTCAAGCAGAAAGTACTTTGGCATTCTATTAAAAATGCATTTCCATATAAAAGCTGCTATACATGATAGGGCCTGAATGAGATACCAATTTTCCAAATTATGGCAATAACTGTCATTTTGTATGCATATTGTTATTTAAAATCTTGGGGAAATTGAAGAAATGTTTTAATGATGACTGCTTTTCAGAGCATATTTTAGCAGAATTTGTTCACTATTACTAAATTATAAATATTAAAATCTATGTTTTTGAATACATAAATTTAAAGAGAATTTTCTCATCTGATATAAATACTGTTTCCTTATTAAAGTATGGATTGTCACCACCTAATGTAAAGAACAGCTACTATTTCACATTTGTAACAAAATATAATGTAATAGATTGGATTTTTACACACATTTCCTCTGAAAAAGGAGGTTTTATCTAAAACTATTTATCTCAAATCAATTTATCCATTTGATTTTCACAACACAACCATATGTGTAATATAATTTCTCAATTTCCATTTAATATAAAAATTACTGAATCCTTTTACTGTGATCTTAATGTTTCTAAAAATATACACGTATATTAAGAATGCCTATTCATCTTTGATATTATGAAAATTCCACAAGAGCAAACATAATATCAAAATTACCAACAGCAAAGAACAGTGCCCAGTCACCTCTGCAGGACTGAGGAGAAACAGGTAAAGAAAACCTTTTGTTCAGACCTCTGAATACTACTGCAGTGCATGAGAATCCTGTGTTTCAATTGAGTTCATAGCTATGATCTAAGTCCTGTTTTAAAACGAACCTAATATGACTATGTATTGTTTTTATTTGTTGTATACAATACAATTCATGTTGGCCCTTAGATACCACAGCTGTAAAATTCCCTGTTTTAAAGAAACCATGGGAGGCACTGTTATGTTTGAACAACTGTGCTGAGGAGGGTGGTAAATTAGGTAGAGGGCAGATTTCATAGACCATTCAGAAAAATCTTCTGTAGATTTGCAGAGCCTAAAGAATGCTTTTCACAGAAGAGGGGAATCAGGAAGAGTAGCATGAGCAGCAAAGCGTCACACCTCCTATATAAGTGGTTTTTGTTATGAGCTGTATCACTGTGCCAGAGTTATAACCTCACTGACAGTAGTAACTGGCAAAGTCTTCAGACTGCAGGTTGCTGATGGTGAAAGTGAAATCTGTGCCACATCCACTGCCACTGAACCTTGATGGAACTCCAGATAGCAAATTTGATGCCTTATAGATCAGGAGCTTTGGAGCTTCTCCTGGTTTCTGTTGATACCAGTGTAAGTAATTATAGATATTCTCACTTGTTCTGCAAGTGATGGTGACTTTGTCTCCTAGAGATGCAGAAAGGAAGGATGGAGATTGGGCCAACTGGTTGTCACATCTGGCTCCTGAAATTGGGAAATTAGAAACATATATCCAGAAAACTAATAATTGATGTCAGGATTTTCCTCAAAGTCCAATCAGCTGCTTGATTCTACCAGTATAATTGGGAAAAAAACCTCATAGTCAACCCTTCTTACCTGGGAGCCAGAGTATTAAAAGCCCAAGGAATTCAGCAAGCACTCTCCTCTCCATGCTGTCTTGCAAGTAGGAATGACACTCACTCATATGACTAGCCTGTCAAGAAGTAACAAAAAAAGCAAGCAGTGCTTTGGCCACATGCAAATCACCAGGGGCTCCTGGAATATAGGCACAGCTGCAGAAGTTTGTCAGAATCACTGTATAAAGGTTTCTGTCTCTATGGAGATTTCCTGATAGAAAAAGGGCTTGCCTGTGGCAGTCAAAAACCAGAATCTAGAATCTATGAGCAGGATCTTCTTTCATCTCATCTTTGTTTACAACTTGTTTTTTTTTTGCTACCATTTTGCAACCACAGAAACTATAACAATGACTTGAGGCTCCTTTCATTTGTCACTGTTTATATTATTGAGGTTAGATATTATTCATCTTTGAATTAATTACTACATAAGCTTACTATGAACTTAAAGTGTGAAAAAATTCATGTGGAGCAAGGTTTAGAAGAAACAGAAAGCTCTGTCATGCCTAAAATTTCATGTCTAATTTATCTGTCTTCTCCCTTTGCAATTGCTTTGCACCATAAACCTTATCATGGCTAGTCAAAATTATCAGGGTTTAAACTTATAAGCTACACTGCTCACTCTGTTCATAATAATTTATAACCATGAAAGAAGTGTCCTAGGGGCCTCCGGTTACTGGATACTCTATGCCCTCTTAAGCCAAACCATTCATTACATAAGTTGAGAACTCTCCTCATAATATTTGTCATTTATACTGTTAAATCTACAATGATCCTTAAACCTTTATTATCTATTATCATCAAAACTTACAAAGTATATATGGAACACAGCTCTCCATGACTGAGTATAGAGAAGTATATACATTTTACAGATAATGCATATTATGTTTTAACCACAAGGTAAAATTTCATAATTCCTTGAGGTAATAGTAAAAATATTTTTAATATTATCAAAATAGTTCAGTGCTTACCATATTTCTGATCTATAAGTGTTTAGGTGGTTGTAACCTGTCTGTAATAAAGGATGTATCTATGATTATGGACGGAATGTTTTCACAGAAATTCATACACTTTCTAGTCTTTTCAGACATTTTTTGATATTATCTTGTCAATAGTTTCTTACTTCCTGAAAACAAGAAGTTAAATTTGCCTGTTGGCAATTATATGATTATATTTGCCTAATACTTTTCTTATGCAGTGTCACTCAGTGAGGAAATCAGTAACTGTAGATTGTGGGTAAATTCATGCTCTTGTATTTTTTGGGTTTTTGAATATCTCTCAGCAGTTTAATTCATGACACATATTCATTTTATTTTAAAATACTTGAACATCTATTGCTTTAAGTAGACGAGGAAGATCAAATCCTGTAGTTTGAACATAGAACTAAAATTGGGCTTATTTATCAATGCATGATAAACCTAACACTGTTTGATAATCCAAGGCAAAAATTGCTCTGATTGGACATTTTCAACTCTCCCCCTTTTACCCATGGTGATCACTGTCTATATATCTTTTAATTTTCTGGTTTCTTTCTTGCACTAATACATAAACCTCTCTACAGTTTAACCATTTACACAGAATGGGGAGATACTAATACATGTCTATCCAGTCAAGGTCACCAGACTTAAAAGCAACAGTAATTGCAAATTTAGAAGCAATAAATATTAGTTCTGAAGATCCATTCTCTTTAGCAGACCAATAAAAGATTCTTTGAAGACTTTAGCTGCTTAAAATAAGGATTGAACTTCTAAGAGCATGTCTCTCAAATTTTAATGAAATAAATTGTAGACTTCTCTAACAAATCATAATGTTAACCTTAGTGTCCCGGCCTGCAGGGTTCTGCAACGATAAACCTAGGAGAGGGAGCCAGGATTGTTGGGATCAAGGAGGCGAGAGAGATGAAGGCAAGCCAAAAGGGGATCTGGTCAAGTCTCGTTAATTGAATACACAGCACAAACTTTTAAAGAAGCTTTGAGGTAGGGAAGGGGCATGGGAGTGGTGAGCAGGTTACTATGGTAACTCTATGGGGGCAGGTAAGCTCATTGCTATGGTAACTCTTATCTGAGGGGCGGGCTAGATGCCTATCTGAGGTTACTGGGTCAAGGAGCCTAGGGAGTCAAGAAATGCAGCTGCAGAGCTTCTCCCAAGACCGTCTGGTGCCAAAGGTGCCATTTTTTTTAATCTAACTTATAGAGGTAGAAACCTTCCACAGAATGAGAGAGAGAGTTGTTAGTGAAATGGTGGTTCCTTTGAACTGGGTGACTTCAGGCTAACTGGCCTTCGTCTGAACTCTGTCCCTAAGGACTGGAGAAAAGTGGAGCCTTTTTTAAGCAGAAATGGGGTGCTGTCTCAAGTCTGAGCACCCAAAAGCATGGCCTGCCACACCTTAGGGTATCAAAATGTTAATATGAACCTTCATTTACTTGTGAATACTGTATATCAGAAAACCCATTTCAGATGCAGAGTTTGTATCATATATTTGAAAATCAAGAAAGAAGAATGAGATTGAAAAAAATAATGATTTGAGAAATAAACCTCATTAGAATATTAATATCGAAGTAAAATGATTTTGGAAGGTATGATTTAGATATTGGAGCATTGACAAAGTATCTCACTTTATATTTCAGGTTTTCCTAGAACTCACTATATAACCTAAGATTTCTCAGATTCACAGAAATCCTTTTGCCTCTGCTTTTAGAGTGCTGGGATTATAGATATAATCCCATAACTGGCTCTGACTAGGTCTTTGATGAAAAAAATATTTTGGACAAAGGCATTTTCTAACGGAAGCTTTGTTAGGTTTACATTATATAAACTCTTACAACCTGAACTCTTCAACTCACAGAACTGAAATTGTGTCTGGATTTGCTTTCAAAGAGACTGGTACACATACCTTGTCGTCTGTTTCATGTATTCATAGGAAGGATACATACACAGGATTTTAGTTTGTGTTTTCTATTCCTTGTCATACTTATACATGTTTCACATAACTGTGTTCCCCTCCTTCTAAGATTTTCCAATAAAAATGGTCCTGGCTTTCATTGATCCACTTAATTCTGAGTAGATAGGTTGATCAAGAAACTGAGAACATGGTCCATTATGAATTATGCTACCATGTTTTCTAGGAAAAGTACATTCCACCATATCTAATAATGCAGCTGGTGAAGAAGAATGGAAACAGAGGTGTTTTCTGAATAAATCTATATTTTTTACTCTAACTGATTCTACTTTGCTTATTGACCCCTAGGAATTCCACATAACTCACATTTACTATTGTTGGATCCCCAGAGGGCCAACAGTGGACTAATTCCTGGAATGGATTAGAAATTTACAAGCACCTAAGCTCTGTACTCTCTATGTAATATATATATTATTACATACATATATATTTATAGTATATATGTGTACACATGTAATTAATATATGTGTAATATATATTATGGACATGCATAAATATATGTATATTCATATGTGTAAAATTACACATTTATGAAATTACAGATATGAAAATATTTGATATTGTAATCTAGTTTCTAGCTATTTTGGCCGTTAATACTGGGAACAAAAATACTGTCATCAGTTTTCCTGTAGTGAGATTAACATTCCTAATCTGGTCCAGAGAGACCTAATTTGACAAGTTAACATTTATCTAATCTGTATGGCAGAGTAGAGAAAAACAAACTCATGTTTAATACAGTGTAATGACATGTTTCAAACACAGAAGAATCCTTGAACAAAGAAACAATTGAGCAAACACAGAAATGCAACTTCTCATGAGTGAGTCTGTTTTGATCTGTGATTCAGATTATCTGAGACTTTTCCACTTCTGTTGTTCAACAGTTGGGGGAGATCTAAGCCAAAGTTTGCATGATTTTTGCTGTGGGCTCACAACTGCATAGGATAGAAACCTGGTAGGAAGAATGAAAGGTACTTCTGCACATTATAGAGCCATAATATATCAAGAACTGTGTAAGTTACCAGATTGAGCATATTTGATCATCTAGATGGATTTTGGGGAATTTAGAGATAGATGATCTAATGGTTTAAGAGGGATAGTTGTTCATGCAGAGGACACAAGTTTGTCCCCTACATTACACATTTGATGGCTCACAATTAACCATAATAATTACAGTTCCAGGAAATCATAAACCATTGTCTAGCTCTCTGATCACTGGCATATATACATGGCATACACACATATACATAAGTACAAAATCAAAACTTAAAACAACTAAGCTTTTTCCTGCTATTCATGAGCTGTTGGATCCAACCCAATTTAGAATAAATGTTTATGTAAATAATCCACGGAAATTCTCTCAAAAAATCTGTGCACAGTTGTCAGTTTTTATTCTTATTATTAGCAAAGGTCAAAATAACATTAATTACCTCTGTGTGGTCTGAAAACCACACCATTATATTCTTAAACAAAAACTTCCATAACTCTAGAATCCCAGTACATCATGGATAAGGCATGGTGTATGGGTTCTTGGGCACCATTACAACTCCTCCAATGTACTACTTCTTTTCTTTAAATGAAGGAAAAGCCTCAAATTTTATTAATATAGTGTTTTTCTTTATAGCCCAGACTACTACTTCAGATTTAAAATGATAATGTATATGAAGTTACTCAATAAATCTAGGTAGTAAATTATTGACAAAATATGTTTATTGTGCAGCTATTATTTTTAAAGGGCCAAGAATGCAAGTCCTCAGGTAGTAGAAATGTACACAATGGAGACAGATATGCAATGTTTTCATTGTTTGTAATTAGTGTTAACATTTAAACCGAATTTTGAAGGTAGGTTTAGAGTTATACTATATTTTATTTAAACTATATTCAAAATGAGATATTTTATTACTAAATTGTTTATGGAAGGTTTCATTAATAAACTCCAGGTTCTATTGTCAAATGTAGACTACTTTTGCACTAAAAGTAGTTATCTGTTTATATCCCTATCCACAAAGACAAATACATACCCATATCTCTACTACAGAAGTTATATGAGTTTAACCTGACATCTCCAATTCCATTCCCAAACCACATCCTTTGTTTAAGTTTCATCCTTTCAAATAGTATCCCGTTTCCCTAACAGGGAAACACAAAGCACTTATTTCCTTCTATACTTTCTTGTTTCATTAATTGCTACATGAAAACTAAGATACAGTTGTCTGTATCTCCTATATTTATCTTTCAAACATATAAAACCATATATAACCCCATATATATAAAATCAGATATCCCTTATGTCCTCCAATCTATTTCTGCTCCTTTATAGGCATCTTTTTTTGTACTCTTTGATTGACACTAATGTATAGATAACCTCTACCCATGTCAATACTTTTCTTTTTCCATCATTCTTAATGAAGAGACCAGGCAAGTGCTTATATTTCCATGTGAGGACATAATCTGGCTCCAGAAGTAACAGCTTTTCCTCCTGTAAATCACCTACTTTCATGCTACATTCTTCTCACTTCACTCACTTCTGTATCCTAATGATAGACACTGATAGTGGCTTTCCCTCAGTGTTGGAAGACATTTGATAGTGAGGGTTGCATGCAGGTTTATTGAACAAAGTATGTGCAAGGGTACGAATACACACTGTTTGCTTGAAGACTCATATCCAAAATACAATGATACATGTTTAGACTGGATAGCAAGCAGAAACAATAGTTTGGGGTATCTGAGAAACATCAGGGAGTGGAATGCATAAACAGAAACAGAGGTGTAAATCCCTCACATAATTTGACCACTAAGGAAGTTGTGTGACAGAGAAATCATAAAAGGACTAAGACAACTTGCTTAGTCAAATACAACAATTATGAGGATGGACAGTGACTTAACTTTTGAAACTATGGCTTCCTTTGCTTTTTGTGGGGTTTGATTGTTATCATTGCTTATATTTCACAACAGTCAATATTAAGGAGCTATAGCAAAGAGGAAGTGAATGAGGGACCAAAAGTCTTGAAAGGTATCCATGAAGGAAGCCTGTGAACTTGATTATACTCTGTAATTATGGAACTGTTCCATAACTAACAGTGCCATCCTAGATGGAACAGTGTAAAACTGAATATATTGAATACACTGAAATTCAAATTAATAAAAATAAGATGAGATTTACTAAACCCAAAATAGACACTGTCTGTGTGGTAGCCAGACAGAAACACCTTCTTTATAGAAAAACATGAGCATTAATCCTTTTGCTGGGGACATGCACAGTCCTTGGGACACTGCAAAATTTCTGAATTGAATCACCTCTGCAAATGTCCCTGGAAATAGCATTTGCTCAGAGCACAGCCCACTGCCATGAACTCTTTATAGTATTCCCATACCCTATCCAGGAGTTATTGCAATTAGGACACATCTTGGAAATGAGAGCTCCTTCTAAACTCCTGGGGCTGCTTCTTCTCTGGAACACACGTAAGGAAGGACAACATTGGTCATTTACTTAGAATACTGTCGTCTGTGTTGCTTGGATCTTTGTGTGCTTTTTCTGTAAAATATGTAAAATAATACATTTCTTCTTTGTTTCTGTTATGAGGTGTTAGATGGTCACATATAACATCCAGATGACCCAGTCCCCACCATTCCTGTCTGGATCTCTAGGAGATCATGTTGTCAGCAAGAGCAGGTCCAGTAAGGATATTTACAAAGGTTTAACTTGGTTTCAACAGAAACCAGGGAATGCTTCTAGGCAATTGGTATATTCTGCATCCAATTTGCAAACTGACATCCTAGCAGAGTTCAGTGGAAGTGGATCTGGAGCAGATTATTCTCTCATTATCAGCAATCTGGAATATAAAGATATTGCAACATAATACTGTCTACAGTATAATGAGCTTCCTACTATGGTGATCCAAGACATAACCAGGGAAGCCAAAAATATGAGGCTTACCAAACCTGCTTCTCTGTGTCTCTTTATCTGGCTAAGGTGTTTATTAGATGCAGTCAGGCTTCAAATACTTCTCAGATTTTGAGGAAGTATACAGTCAAGATCTTTGCAGCATACACCTGCTCATCATCAACAGCCCAGATGTAATTATTCCTCTTCTTGAATTCATTACATGCAGAGTTGACTGTACCTGAAACACCTGGGTTATATCATGAGATTCATGTGTAAAGACAGAAGACATTATAGATTGCATAAACAGGAACTTTTACTTTGGTGTATCACAGTACATTATAGATATTAACTACCAGGATTAAATAAAGAACAAGCTGTCACTGAGCTACTGTCCACTTGTTACTCTTTTCATTTCAATAGTGTAGACTTCATGAGCCAATAAATATATGAATGACCTAAGATTTATTCTGAAACATGCCTCGTTAGCCCAAAGTTTAGTTCCTGATGCCCTATCTGAAACACCATACTATTGATTTCAAAGTCCTTGCCTCTGTCTATGCGTGGACTGGTATACATTGTCTCTTTTTCCTGCTCTTACACTTGACAGGAAGAATAGAAATTTCTCAGCAATATTCTAAATATCTAAAGGAACAACTGCATCAGAGGTAGATCATTATAGATTCAAATTACTGGCTTGTTATTTCAGAAAAGTTTGTTCAACCATAAGGGAGCAGAGATAAACAGGCATGATACAAAGAAGAAAGGGATGTCTGTTTGCAGTTGAGTATTTGCAGATGATGTATTTTAAAACATAAGAGACCTTAGAGAGTCAGCCTGAAAACTCTTATATCTAACAAAAACTTTCAGCAAAGTGGTAGAACAAAAAATTAACAAAAATTGCAGCCTTCCTATGTACTTACAGCAATTAGATATAGATAGAAACCAAGGACACACCCATCCACCCTTCCCAAGGCTCAGGAAATATCTCAGATTAGTATGCAGAAAGAAGTTGAGTCAAAAGTTGGGAGAAATACTTTAAAATGCTGTCTTCTAGACAATATGTGGATGTTGTACTCATGAAGTCATAGCTAGTAGTGTTACATTAAAAAAACCTTGCACAAGATAAAGGCAGTCAAAAGTGTTCATCACCTTCTAATATAAGCTATTGTTTTAGAAACAGAAGTCCTTTTGTAATGATTTCCCATATAACTTTGAATGCTCTACACTCAACCTTAACACACTCAGCCATCTGCTGCCCCTCTTGGATGTTACATATTAAGGTAATTTTTAGGAGCTGTGCTAACCATTGTCTTACATCCTTGATTATCAATAGTGTTACTGTAATTCAGCAACCTCATTTCTGATTTTCCACTTCTAAATATCTTTATAAAGGTAATAATTTTAACACAGACAATGTAATTTGGCATCAAGACACTGTCATGCTAAATGAATTAGAAAAGATTGATTTTAGATTTTTTTTAAAATTTGTAATTGTAAATGGTTATTGTCCATGGTACAAAGACAGGGACTGTGAAGCCCTCATTTTGACCTGTGTCCAGGTTCCCTGGCTGGATAGAAGGAAAGAGAAACCCATCAGTATACCTAGAATCCTGCATGGCTGTCCATCCAATAAAGCATTGTTTGCTTGATGCCAGCAGAATCAGCGATCAATTTCCAAGCCTATTAATGAGCATACTCCTTGGTGTATAGTGTCCCAGACTACTCAGAGGCAGCGGGTATGAGACATATTTCACCTGTACTATTAGTTACAGAGTTACCTCAGACTCCAAGTGTTCCAAATTAGAGGAAATAGTTCTTACCTAGGTGATGGGATTAGGGAGTCTTAGCCTCAATACATGTTTCTTCTGGTCAGGGTGTTCCTTCACCCTTAGTTGTATCAAGTATATGTCCTGAGTGATTGAGACAAGGTAAATCAGAAATAAGATAGTCCTAAGTAGATGACTCTATCCTATGACTCTTGTACAAAAGCACCATGGGCAGTAGGTGGCTCCCTGCTATGGATCTTGTTCTACATTCTACAGGACTTTATTGTATCACTGAAACATTTTCGGATAGGAATGGGTTTACAGTACTGAACATACATATGTTTAAGTGAATCTGTGATGGCGCAGCTGCTCTGTTCACCCTGAAGTAGTAACTGCCCCTTGCCTGTTGGTTGAATGACATTTCCCCATATGTCTATTACTTTGCTAGGATCCAGGTTCAGTACTCAGAACATTACTTTCCATTCCTTCTCCATTAGATCTGAAACATTTCTTGAACTAATCCACTGTGCAAACACTCTCTGCTGGTCACTGTGTCCTATTCAGACTTTCTTCATTTTTACTGTTGGCCTCTGCTTTACACCTCTGTTTTTTCCTTATTCCCTTCCTCTGTCTGTTTATCACTTTCTTACCTTCTACTTCTTCCCAAATAGGCAATGTCTGGAGGAATAGTCCATGGTGCCATTTGCCTCTCCCATCAGAGAGTTCTGTTCACAATGCTTGATCCTTCACAGTCATGTCACACTTGAAATTTAAATCCCATAGTCATGTATTTATCTTCCCCATTCCTATGCCCACATTCCTATTAGAAACATGATTATTACATTTGTTGGAGTTTACCAACTGTGATACAGTCTTCTACAAAAGAAAAATTTTTTAAATATTAGCACACATAATAGTGATTCTTTTGCCATTTGTCACTTGAAACAACAGAGATATCCCTGAAATATTGCTAAAATCCAGTTTATGTACCTCAATTTGAGGGATGGCTTAATGTCCCATCCTGTGGGGTTCTGCAATGATAGACCTAGGAGAGGGAGTGAGGAATGTGGGGACAAGGAGGCGGGAGAGATGGAGACAAGACAATGGAATCTGTTCAAGTCTTGTTTATTGAACACACAGCACAAACTTTTAAAGAAGTTTTGAGGTAGGGAGGGGGCATGGGAGTGGTGAGGAGGTTACTATGGTAACTATATGGGGCAGGTAAGCTCATTGCTGTGGTAACTGTTATCTGGCACGGGGCTGGTTGCCTATCTGGGGTCACTGGGTCAAGGAGCTGAGGGAGTCAGAAAATGCAGCTGCAGGGATTCTCCCAAGACCATCTGGCACCGAAGGTGCCGTTTTTATCTAATTTATAGAGGTAGAAACCTTCCACAGAATGAGGGAAAGATAGAGTTGTTAGTGAAATGGTGGCTCCTTTGAAATGGGCGACTTCAGGCTAACTGATATTTGTTTGAACTCTGTCCATTAGGACTGGAGAAAATTGGAGACTTTTTAAGCAGAAATGGAGTGCTGTCTCAAGTCTGAGCACGCAAAAGCATGGCCCTCCACAGGTCCCTCTTTTATTTATTATTTTAAGGCAGCAGTGCAAGGTGGCCCATGCCTGGCTTAGGCTACATGCCTTGCATCTTTCTTTCACAGAGGCTCTTCATCCGTCTGTGAAACCTCAGCAGCCAGCATTGGGCTGGGGCTTCCTGTCTTAGATTTAGTAACCAGGCAAGTGAAAGGAAGAAGACATGCTATTCCTGTCATAGGCAAATGGGTCCCTGAGAGGGCAAATGCCCCTGACCCATCATGGGAAGTCAAGGCAGCTTTGGCCCCGCTCCTATCTTAGGTGGGGGCTTCCCTGCTAAAGGCCATTAGTTCTCGGCTAGGCCTCAATCGGCTACTTCCAGCCTATGGTAGTGGAACTGTATGGGTTTCTCTAGAATGACATCTATCTGTTGTTTTATAAAAGAGGTCAGTTTCTTAAAAGCCCAGGGCCCAAAAGATATTAAAAGATGTAGGCCTGTCAAAGGTCCTAGCAGAGAGGGTAGGAGGGTTGTTAACTAAGGGGAGGTGGAAAACCAGCTCTGGAACCAGCTCTGATCTAGTTCTCTCTGTCTCTTTCTGTATTCTAAACCTTCCCTGACCTTAGCCATGGAGTCTTTGACCACACCTGAGTGGTCCATGTAAAAACAGCATTCCTCCTTGAGGGCAGCACAAAGCCCTCCCTGCTGGAGAAGAAGCAAATCTAAGCCTCATATATTCTGTAGGACAACCTCCGCAAGGGAGGAGAGGGATTTCTCTAAATGGGAAATGGCAGATTCCAGTCATTCAAGGTCTTCATCGATCGACAGGTGAAGGTCTAAGTAATGCTTATTGGAGAGAACGAGAGAGGTTAGGTCCATCCCAGTCCCTGTGGCCCCAAGACCTAATAAGACTGCCAGGGTAGCTGCCAATATAAGCTCTCTTTTAGTTCTAAGGAGGCTGTGATAATCTTCTGGGTCCCTTGCTAGGGAGAATTGTTCTTCAGTGTAATAGATCAATCTGGGAATTAACTGGACCAGGATGCAGTAAGCAGTTTGACTATTTTAAAGCAGGTCTGTAGAGACACAAGGAGTCAATCTATCACTGCAAGCCCACCAGGTGTCCTCTGGAGGGAGGAGATAAGACCCCGGTGTGACAGCAGAGAAGTCATATTGGGTTAGATTGTATAATTATTGGCGGGAAAAAAGAACCTTACCCAGGCAGAGGCCAAAACCTGAAACTGATTGGAGGGTAATCTTGGCAGACCTCTGTTGGCACCATCTGCATTGGTAAGGATCAGAAGTAGTACTATATTTCCCCAGGGTGGCAATGCCCTCATAGAAAGGAGGGCTGGTATCAGAGCACAGCCAACATGAGTCATTGAGGTCTGGTCTAGAGTGGTTTAAGGTTAAGAAGACGTACTGAATGAGGTCAGCCAAGGCTTCTCTAGTAGTCTTTTGTTGTGGCAGCCTCCTAACAGCAATAGAGGGGTCATTGATTATTGGTGAAGGGGGAGCTGATGGTAGAGCGACAGGAGTGGGTTTAGGAGTTTGGAATTTCTAATAGCCAAAACAGGGTTGGGTCCAATTGGTACACTAGGCAAGGAATTAACCTGGAGTCTGAGTTGAATAATTACTCCATGATCTGTTCCTGATAAATATTGATGAATGCCAAAGTACTGACTCTTTTGCCAGTCAGCAAAACTTTTTCCTGATTCACTGAAGACAATTACTAGTTGATTACATGGCTGGATACCAGTACGAGCAAGAGAAGGGGTGTGTACGGGGGAGACAGACAATGGTACATAAGTACTATGAGATTCCCATGGACAGTTATTCCATAAGGCCCGATCTCTATATATAGCTATAAGAGCACTTGGATCAGTTGTTTTCCAGGGACCCTGGGTCTCACATCCCCATTCACGATAATAAAAATCTGAGGTTCCCCCACATCTATGATATCTTTGTTTGTCACCATTAGATGCTGGACAAACATAGAACTCAATCCTCCCTCTTATAGCAGAATCTCTAGCACCACCAGAGGGTAGGGCCTTTGAGAGATCGAACCCAATATTTGGGAACCATTTTCCAAGGGGGCTCAATTTTGAGATGCTACTAATGATGCTCCCATCCCAAGAAGCCATTACCAGCCATGTCAGGTTGTAAGGAGTATGAGGATTGGCAAATCCACCAGGTACAGATGTCAGGGTGATCCAGGCTGTTGACAACATCCAAGGAATCATTTTTCTTTTTCTGGAAAAGAATTACAAAGGGGATTCTCAGGGCTTGCATCTTCCCTGGATATAGGGTTAGAATCAACCTGTTTTACAAGACTTTCAGGCAGCCACCTTGCTGCTCTAGCTTTGATGTCAAACACACGTACTGATCCTCTGCCCCAGATAAGTACTGGGTCAGGTCCAGACCTTTTGTAGGTCAATGGGTCTTTCCACAGCACAGTGGCATAGCTGTCTTTTGTGACAGGGTGCCAAAGGCGATACACTACTGTTTTTCCTTTATCATCCAAATTTAAGAAGTTCAAAATAAACAAGGCATGATTAAGAATATTTCTTGGGGAACTTTTGACAGGATATACCTCCCCTTTTTTTAATTTTTCAAAGATGTGTTTAAGCGATTGATGAGCTCTCTGGACAATCCCCTGACCCTGGGGATTGTAGGGAATGCCTGTGACATGTTTAATTTGGAGCTAAGAGCAAAAGGTTTGGAAATTTTTTCCCACATACCCAGGTCTGTTATCAAACTTAATAATTTTTGGTTTTCCCATGACTGAGAGGCAGGCAAGACTGTGTGTAATAACATGTTTTCCTGCTTCTCCTATTTGAAGTGTACCATAAATGAATCCATTAAAAGTATCAACAGACACATGAAGGTATTTGAGCTTACCAAACTCAGGGACATGTGTTACATCCATTTGCCAGATGTCATTAGGAACTAAGCCCCTAGGATTTACCTCCAAATGTGGGGTAGATAGGAATGTCACACAGGAGGAGCACTGTTTAACTATTTGTCTGGCTTGTTCTCTGGTAATCTTAAATAAGAGCCTAATGGTATGGGCATTTAAATGGTGTAGGGAATGGGCATCCTGGGCCTTTTGAATGGCTGTGTCCATGACTGGGCAGACCAGACAGGTAGCGAGCTCTGTTGTCGCATTGCCCTCTGAGAGTGGGCCTGGAAGGCCGGTGTGGGCCCGCAGATGGCCTATGAAGAAAGGATGGGATCTGGCTCTGATAGTGGCCTGGACCTGTAGGAAGAGAGTCACTGCCTCTGTGGAGGGTTTGATAAAGGCCACAGTCTCTAAAAGAGGGACAGAGTGAGCAATATAGGCATTGTCAGTGTACAAATTGAAAGGTCTGTCAGAGAAGATCTTAAAAACAGCCACTACAGCATATAACTCTACAAGCTGTGCAGAGGTATAGGGTGTATTTATGACAGTGGTCTGATTTGGGGCTGTAAAGGCTGCCCTTCCACTGGATGAGCCATCAGTGAAAATTGTCAGGGCCGTAGGAACTGGCTCTGAGGAGGTATTCTTTGGAAAAACAAAAGGGTGGGATCTAACAAATTGAAGGAGTTTATCAGCTGGGTGGTGATTGTCTAATGCCCAGAGAATGAGGCACAGGTGACAGGCCAGTCTTCAGTAGTCTGAAAAAGCCAGTTAATTTGAGTTTTGGAATAGGGCTGTATAATGACATCTGGATCTCTATCAAAATACCTTCTCCCACACTCTCTACCTTGAATAATAAGGTCAGCTACTGTAGTGTAATAAGGGATAATAATTTTTTTGGGATAGGAGTGGAGGTGAATCCACATTAGGGATCCAGACTGCCATAACACCCCTGTGGGTGTGTGGGGTGTGGCACAAATAATGAGCAAAAGGGGTTTGGCATAATCTATAAAGGTTACAGACTGTTGGCTAATAGTCGCTTCTACTTTTATTTGGGCAATTCTAGCTTCAGGGGTTAGTGATCGAGGAGACTTAGGGTCGCTATCTCCCCTTAGGATGTCAAACAGTGGTTTAAGTTCTCCAGTGGTCAAATTTAAATAGGGCCTTATCCAATTGATATCTCCCAGGAGTATTTGGAAATCGTTTAGTGACTTCAGATGATCAGTTCTTAATTGTACTTTTTGAGTCTGTACCTGGGTACCCCTGAGCTCAAAACCCAAGTAAGTATAGGGGTCTTTTATTTGAACCTTGTCTGGGGCAATTTGAAGCCCTCTCTTTGACAGGCTTTGGACAAGAGAATCATAACAGCATAAAAGCTTTTCCCCATCATTTCCAGCCAAGAGGATGTAATTCATATAGTTTATGATATAAATGGAAGGCCACATTTCTTTAAATGGATCAACTACCGGGGCTAAAAAACTTTTGGCAGAGCGTGGGACTGTTGGCCATGCCCTGAGGGAGCACCTTCCACTGGAAGCGTCTCATGGGTCCTTTAAAATCTGTAATTGGTAAGCTAAAAGCGAATCTTTTTTTGTCTTCAGGGTGTAAGGGAATGGTGAAGTAGCAGTCCCTAAGGTCGATAACAATTTTTAAGTAATGGCGAGGGACAGCTACCAGTGTCGGGAGGCCTGGCTGCAGGGCTCTCATTAACATCATTGTTTTGTTTACTTCTCGTAGGTCCTGGAGAAGCCTCCACTTCCCTGATTTTTTCTTAATAACAAAAATGGGAGTATTCCAAGGGGAGTTACTAGGCTCTATATGACCTGCTGCCAGCTGTTCCTGCACTAACTGTTAAGCAGCAGCCAGTTTGAACTTAATGGCTACTGATTTACCCACACAGGTTCCTCATTTTTCCATGAGATCTTGTCTGCGTGGGGTGCAGGCTTATCAGTGACCATTAGGGTAAATTTCCCAGGCCAGAACAGTCTAATTTTTGGAGATATATATAGGCTCCCTCATTCCCTGAGCCTGTTTTTCTAAACCTTGTCCAGGGAGGAAGCCCTGATTTAACATTTGTGAGGTCACCACCTCATTTGGACTAAGCATCGTTAAACTGTGACAGCAAGTCCCATCCTCAGAGATTAATCGGGAGGCCAGGAAGTACATATGGCTGTATAGTTCCTGAGTTTCCCTCTTCATCAGTCCATTTTAGGAGTCTAGCACTTTTCTCAGGGTTTTTGCTTTGTCCAATTCCTTGAAGATGAGTACGGGTAGTGAAGAGGGGCCAGCACATAGGCCACCCTTCCTTTCTTAAGAGGGTAACATCAGCACCTGTATCTATAAGCCCTTCAAATTCCTTACCATCTAATTTGAGTTTTAACATGGGTTTATTGGGGGTGATATTTTGAATCCAGTAGGCATCAGAGGAGCCAAAGCCCTTATCCCCTCTGTGCCTTCCTTTTACTGGGTTTTGGGTTTTACTCAAGGGCAAGAAAAGTAATTGAGTAATTCTTTGTCCTTTTTGAATAGTAAGAGGAGCTCTCTGGGAGGCAGCCATAATCTTAATTTCTCCAGTAAAATCATTATCTATGACTCCAGGGTATATTTGTAACCTTTGGAGGGCAGAACTACTCCTCCCTATTAGTAGCCCAAAAGTATCTTGGGGTAGCAGCCCAAACGTCCCAGTAGGGAGGGCTTAAATTCCCATTTCAGGTGTTAATACTGAACGGGAGGAGGAACAGAGGTCCAGTCCAGTACTCCCTGGCGTGACTCTGGAGAGTTGTGAAATTCCTCTATGAAGTTGTGGGTTTGGGGAATGAACCTCATGGCTGCCCCAGAGGCTGGAGTCAGCTCTGGAGCCTGGGGGCTGGCCCCACAGGAAGTTTCCCTGCTGCTGAGATGGAACATTGCCTTGGGTGTCCGTTTTAGAACGGCACTCACCGGCCCAGTGTTTCCATCTCTTACATTTGGAACAAAGGCCTGGGCAATTGGACTGCCTGGGGGCACAGCATTCCTTGGCAAAATGGCCATCTTGTCCACAATTAAACCATTGCTTGGATTCATCAGACATTCTTTGGCTCAAAGTAAAGTTTCTGAGTGAAACTCTGATGGCGTGGGCCATGTGGTAGGAGGGGCCTATTTCTGCACAATAGCGGATGTAATCTTTAAGGCTCTTTCCCCTGGTGCGGTAGAATGGCAGACTGACAGGCAGAGTTGGAATTTTCAAAAGGCTAAATGTTTGACATACTCAGTTTCACCTTCTGACGGACCAAGTAGCCTCTCTACTGCCCCCGTGCATCAGCTAATAAAATCTGCATAGGGCTCATCCACACCTTGTTTGAGGTTGGCTAGCGACATGGTCGCTGCTCCCTTTTGCCGTAATTTCCTCCATGCTTTAAGGCCAGCAATCTGTATTTGAGCAAATAAGCCAGGAGGGTAATCCCTTTGGGCCTCATTTGTGTCATAGGGCCTACCTCCCTTTAACATTTCAAAGGTCCATGTGGCACTCTCTCTGATGGCCTCCAAATTACTGCGGGTGGTTTCCTTATAGTTCTCTGAGAATTCTGATTTCCAAAGTATAAAATCACTTCCTGAGAGTGTGGCCCCAGCTAATTGACACCAGTCATTAGGTGTCAGCCAAAGGTCGCCCAATGTTTCCAAAATAGAGAGTGTAAAAGGGGTGACTGGGCCATATTGTGTCACTGCCACCTTTAAGTCTCTTAAAGTTTTGAAACCCAGGAATTTGTTTGATCTAGTGGAGGGGCCCGGCTCTTCCCTTTCTTCCTCCTGTGTTGCAGGGACCTCCTTAAGGGGAAATAAGTCAAGCTGTGGAGGAGGGGAGGACTTCTTAAGTGAGCCAGCTGTTTCCTTGTTTTGTTCCTTTCCTTGGTCAGTAACTACTTTCAGGTTTGTTGAAACAGCGGTCTTTGCAGGGGGCTGTGCCTGTGGTGGCTGTGTCTGCAGGGGCTGTGTTGCCTATGGAGGCTGTGCTGTTTGCGGAGGCTGGGCTGCCTGAGGAGGCTGGGCTGCCTACAGAGGCTGGGCTGCTTGTGGAGGCTGGGCTGCCTGTGGAGGCTGGGCTGCCTGTGGAGGCTGGGCTGCCTGTGGAGTTGAGATTTCCAAATCTAATGCTCTCAGCTCCTGAAGGAGTTCATTATGTTCTTTTTTAAGTCAGATGGCCTCCCTGAGATTTTTAATCTTTTGAGTGAGCTCCTTTTTAGAGGGGATAAGATCCTTTTCTGAGTAGGGGGGAGGTTGGTAACGCTCCTCGGGGGAGGAAGGGGTTGGAGTGGGTGGAGAACAGGGCTAAGCCAGGGTGGTTTCAAATTATACAGAGGTGGCCGGTGTAGGAGAGGCAGCCAGTCTGGATTATGATATCTAGCTGTTTCCTCTTCTAAATCGGCCTCTTCCTCCAGGGCCAAGAAGTCATCATAACAATCTGTATACTCAGGACCTCTCAACTCAGAGTGGAAGATCTCTAAAGACGGATAAATTCTTTTAGGGAGCCCAGCATTTCTAAACTGGGGTTTGTTCCCTGAGTTTTGTTCCTACATGTCTGGCTCCTCCTTTTCTGGCTCTGCTTGGCCCTCTTCTTCTAAGGATATTGTTGTGGAGATGGAATCATTATTATCTGGTGGAGGAGGTATTGGACTTGGGGGGCATGGTTGAGTCTCTCTCTGAAGGGAAATGAGGGATGACAGACTCCTACTCTGCTCCCTTTTAAGAAATTTTTCTCCCTCCTCTAAAACTTCTTTAACATCCTGGTGATAAAGTCTTATAGAAATATATCATTACTTAAATTCCAGTTAGAAAAAATTGTAACAGGCACCTTTTCTGGACCAAATACTTTATAGTAGTCTTTTAGACAGTTTCCAACTCTGGCCCAAAGTTTCTCATCAATAGTTCCCTCTTGAGGGAGCCATGGACAGGCTTCTTTTAAAAACTCAAAAAACTTAACTAAATGTTTCCTTTTAACCCTTACCCCTCGTGCCTTTAATGAATTCTTTAAGTCTCCAATGAGCTTTTCCTGCACACTTATGCCTTGTCCCATAATTGTGTCATCCCTTACCTTCAAGGTCTCTATTCTGCAGGCGGGTGATTCTGCAATGACCAAATTTTTTTCTTATTTGCTGGCCAGATTCTTTTGTTCATACCACGTCCTTCACTTAATGCCTCCTTCCTGAGGCCTCTCGTTGGGCACCAATTTGTCCCAGCCTGCGGGGTTCTGCAACGATAGACCTAGGAGAGGGAGCGAGGATTGTAGAGACAAGGAGGTGGGAGAGATAGAGACAAGACAATGGAATCTGTACAAGTCTCATTTATTGAATACACAGCACAAACTTTTAAAGAAGTTTTGAGGTAGGGAGGGGGCATGGGAGTGGTGAGCAGGTTACTATGGTAACTCTATAGGGGTAGGTAAGCTCATTGCTGTGGTAACTCTTATCTGAGGCAGAGCTGGTTGCCTATCTGGGGTCACTGGGTCAAGGAGCTGAGGGAGTCAGAAAATGCAGCTGCAGGGATTCTCCCAAGACCATCTGGCACCGAAGGTGCCGTTTTTATCTAATTTATAGAGGTAGAAACCTTCCACAGAATGAGGGAAAGATAAAGTTGTTAGTGAAATGGTGGTTCCTTTGAAATGGGCGACTTCAGGCTAACTGACCTTTGTCTGAACTCTGTCCATTAGGACTGGAGAAAATTGGAGACTTTTTAAGCAGAAATGGGGTGCTGTTTCAAGTCTGAGCACCCAAAAGCATGGCCCTCCACAGCTTAAAATCAGTCTGTATACCAATAATAATCATTTCCCCCAGAGATTTTGTGATTTTGGAGTCCAGGCATATTGTAGTTCCTTAAATAATAAAAAAATACTGCAAGGGCTATGTAAGTAAAGGAGAGGAAAAGATAAATAAAGAGAATACCATCTTTAAACAACAGGAAAATGTCTATATGATGGGCAATTTCCTCATCCTTCTCCAATAATTGCTCTCTTTAGATTGCTGATAAGAATGAGTTTCTATGGTATTTTGTTATTATTTTATGCAAGTAGTTGACGATGCATTCATTGTTGCTGTTTTTTTAAATTTACATCCATATTTCTCATTTCAGCTCCCCTCTGTGCTAATGATGAAAGATAAATTTACTGAAAGACCAACCTGATCATTTACCAGTAATATCCAGCAAACAGCATGGATCTCACCACCCCACATTCTGCCTTACCTCTGGCAACCATCTGTCATTTTTTGCTTTGTGTTGCATGTAAGAGTATGTGGCATGCATATATCCCTAGGGGATAAGTGTGCCAGTGGAGGTCAGATATAGCATCAGACTTCTAGAACTGGAGTTACAGATGGGTGCTAGGCATCATGTGAGTGCTGGAAAAGAAACTCATGCCCTCTGCAAAATTATCAATTGCCCTTAACAAATGAGGGATCTCTCCAGCCCAATGACTTTTACTATTCGACAACATCATATAGTTTCTTCTCCTATTACGTAAATATATTTTTATATTTAACATGAGAAAAGGGCAAAATATTTTATATTTACAGCATATTTCATGATACTAAAAATATAACTGCTGCATTAGACTATTCTTAGCCAGGCTGTGACATTTTGCACCTATAATATGGACTCAGTCCTTGAGAGCAGTAGGAAGAAAAGAACTAGGAAATTCACTTCCAGGTCAGAGAAAGCACAACCTTCTAGAGTTATTCACAGGGCACACAATTAGTACTCAAGATTTGGGACTGTAGAACAAGATATTAATTAAAGAACATTCTTCATATCTCTAATGTCTAGGAAATCTGGGATGCCTAAGCCTGAGCTGTGATACAGAAATATATTCCTAAGGCTGTACTCAGTGCAACCTAGTAACTGATAGAGAACTACACTGAGGAATTCCCAATGCACAGTTCACTCCTGTGAATGAGTCAGCCCTACTCAGAATATTGCATGGACATAAGGGTCCCTACTCAGCTCCTGCATGCTTTGGTGTTCTGTCTCTTAGGTAAAGAACGTCAGCATGGAAATCTGGATCATTGCAATTCAGTTAATGCAACCAGGCTTTTTGGATAATTTCTCCACTAACATGTTGAATAGTGTGAATATTTGTTTTGTATCTTAAATATCAGGTGCCATGTGATTCCATTATCCATTTCTATATTTCAACAAGATGCTATCATCATTGCTCATCATCAATTGCATGACTAATGAGAACATTGATAGAATCTTAGCTTTTTATCAGCAGAAGAAGCCTGGGAAAGCTCCCAGGCTTTTAATCTATTTGGAATTCAAACTGAAAGATGGAGATCTTTTGAGGCTCAATTGTGATGGGTCAGGAACAGAATATTGTCTCACTATCAAAAGCCTGTAGCCTGAAGACGTTGCAACCTATTACTGTATCTGGTTATTCATTCCACAGTGATATGGATAACATAAACCCCTCAGAGAGTCAAAGGTGTGAAAGTTGGTTGTACCAGATGCTTTGGGATGTACCTGTCTGATGGGAGCATTTCTGAAATGAAACAGGCTTTAAGGAAGCTCAAGAGAATGTAGCAGAAATAACAGAAAAAAATCCTTGAATATTCTTTCTCTATTATCCTTCTCTGTCTCATTAGCAAGGGAATAGCTGTCCCTCTCTTGAAATCATTAAGTGTATTGATTGCTATGCTGGAGAAATTTGAGCTGCATCTTTATTTCATTTCATACAAGAAAGCAGTTAGAAGTATACATATCAAAATTAGGGGCAATCATGGATTCTGTACTAAATCCATTAACTGGTTGAAGAAAGGCAATGGCCATTCAAAGACTCTACTTTAAATAGCTTAAAACTCTGATGTTGATAAGTAAACCCCCTGATCATTAATATTAGTGTGGCAGATACTGGTTCCTACAATAGGCTTGAAGAAGTCAAGCAGGGTGCCCCTTCTCCTTACAAATGCTGACCAGGACACACACCTGCAGAAAACATAGGATTGTGTTTCTGTCTTGGCATGTGTTGGACTTGTAGAGTGTGTAAACCTCTATTAATACAGATCCAGCTTTTGCCAGTGGACTTTACCTTCCCAGGTCATAGACAGCACAGACTGTACTCCATTTTCTTCAAACCTAAGAGATACTGGATGTCATTTCAGCCTTTAGTGTGTTCTATCATCTGCTGGCTAATTTTCTCTGAGCTGCTCCAACCAGGGGATTTGCATATTGCTACTTAGGGAGAAACTCTCTTTGCATGTGCATGATAAAAGTTAGTCCCCACTTTCTGCCATGAATACACAGGACTCTTCATATCAAATTCTCAGAATGATGTGCCATGTTCAGCTTCTGGGTCTGCTTGTGCTCTGGATATCTGGTAAGGAAACGAATAAGGAGAATGTGGAGGAATAGGGAAATCTGGTATACAGACGTTCCATGTGTGTGATTGTCCATCTTGTTCTCCAGGAATGGGCATTTGAGTTTTAGAGGCAGATGGCAGAGATCCTGTGCTCTCGTGGCAACTATGACAAGGGATTCAGTCTAGGTGATTTATAGAGAGCTTCTGTGGTGTCTTTACATAGGTCTCATCTTTATGTGGCATATTTACAAAACATTAATGAATTTATGAACAAAATAAGTAGAAAATAAAGGTAAGACACTTTATTGTACCATTATTTTTGTACATAACCTTTCATTTCTCTTATTTCAGGAGCCAGGGGGGATATTGTGATGACTCAACCTGCACTTTCCAATTCTGTCACACTTGGAGAATCAGTTTCCATCTCCTGCAGGTCTAGTAAGATTCTCCTAGATAGTAATGGCATCACTCGCTTGAATTGGTACTTGAAGAGACCAGGACATTCTCCAAAGCTCTTGATATATTGGTTGTCCAATCTTGCCTCAGGAGTTCCAGACAGGTTCAGTGGCAGTGGGTCAGCCACAGATTTCACACTGAAAATCAGTAGAGTAGAGTCGGAGGATGTGGGTGTTTATTACTGTCAGCATTGGTTTGACGTTCTTCTCACAGTGATACAGCCCTGAACAAAAACATCCATGCTTGAGGTGACAGAGCTAACTCTTGAGTTCCTTGTTTTGAGTGCAACATATTATAGTCAGCATGGCAAAGTGGAGATATTCTTGAGAGACACTTGTTTCTCTGTCCCTTTCAGCTATTGGATCAATAATTCCCTAGTAAATGGGACATTACATGAGAATCTATGCTGAGAGAAGTGTCAGCAGCTTCTCTGCAGGAAGAGGATTTCACACAGTGTCTTAGAAGATGAGAAATGTACAATCAATTATGGTCAGTGGTAGGCAGGACTATCCTATGAGCAGTACTGCTTCAATGTGCTATTTGTTCATGTGACAAAGAAAGGCACAGATTTATGGGGTTATTGAACAGCTTTTTAAAAAATTGGGATTATGGCCTACCCACAGGAAGAAACATACCTGGAACACCAATCTTTCATCTCATTTCAGATTGCACAAGACAAGACTCAGATATATTTTTATTTCACTCTCCAATATGGCCACATTGAATAAATTTTTCATTTTCTAATTTTTACTTTCAAATTGGCTTATTGAGGGCAGATTTCTATGTCAGGATTGTGGCACAGTATGTGATCACACATTATGTAGATATGGGAGATTCTCTGAGACTTTGTGAGAGGAAAATAATTAAATAATTAAAAATAATGAGCAACTGACTCATCGTAATAAGTTGTCCCTATCCACTGAAAGAGGGCTTTTATTCTAAAATAGACAAAGAATTAAAGGTTTAACCAATCAACAAGAAATCTAAAAGCACAATCCATAAATGAGCTAATGAAATAAACAGTTCTGAAAATATTTAATAAGAAAGTATAATAAACAACCTCCAGCTCTAACAAGATTTCTGCATCATATGTAATGGTACCTGATTCTGGAAATGAGAGGCCATAAGGATGGCGATTTGTAACAGCATACCACTGACCATCTGTAATTTCTGTGTTATCCAAAATCTAGTGCATAAGGAAGCTTTTCTGATGAGGACTGAGAGCTTCACTGATCCTTGTATAGAAAGACACAAATTTAGAGATTAATTTGACACTAAGTCCATATAGCAAAATAATGTTACTTTTTTTTTTGGCTGTGAGTTTTCAATTTTTGGCCTGATTGGTGTTCCAGGTATGTTTCTTCCTGTGGGTAGGCCATAATCCCAATTTTTTAAAAAGCTGTTCAATAACCCCATAAATCTGTGCCTGTCTTTGTCATATGAACAAATCTTACATCCAAGGTTATTAATGCAGTTCAAGGGTCCACAACTTGCTAAGACTGTTTATGGATTTTATCCTCAACAGCCCACATAACATCTTTCAGTACCATGAAGACAAATCATCAGGGTCTTCTTTCTCCACCATCAGTACTGACTTGATTTCCCCACATCTTTTGTCAAATACGTGTATACTCTATAGAAATAGTACCACACCCAGAAAATTCTGGTTGGGATCTGTCTTAGTTTGTGAAGTCTGCCTGTTATAAACACTAAGACAACAAGCAACTCAGAAAAGAAATTAATGCTGTTTTTCATTCATATTTTTTACTATGTATGTATACATAATAAAAATATTTCTAAGAAGACACACACATATCCATGCCTTGTCTGTTATTAACTGAAAATTCAGTAATAGTAACTGTATGATTTTACATGGTTAACAACTAATGACAGTCCTATAGTTCTGAACATGTCTGAGAACAGCATGGTTAGATAGCCTTAATCTTCTGGGCAGAGAGCTCTGTATTCTGATAGAGCAGTCTGAGAATACTTTTATTTTCTACTTCAGTGACTACAAGAGCACCCACGCCAGTTAATGGTAATGACTCATATTCTATCTCCCTGTACTAAAATAATATCTTCTTTGAGTACCTATGGAAGTTCCTTCTTTCCTTTATGCATCCCAACTGCTGCTACAACCCAGACATATCAGGCATGTTGACTTCTGTTCTTAAGGAATCAAAGGAAGCATTGTCATGACTGTAAATTTGTGGTCATATGATGGAGAGTTGAATGCATATCAGCATCCCTGTGCTTTCAGAAAAGCCTCCAAGTAACCATCAGTGCCTGTTTTTATCTGAGAAATGCTGTCATTGGGTAAAACAACAAACACCCTCTCACATTTGCGTGGTATGTGATAATTTCTGTAACACATTCTGTCTTACTATTGTCATCTGACATAGAGGACATTTCGTTTGATTTTAGAATCAAGAAAAACCTGCATAACTCTTCCCTCTAATTATACTGCAGCACAATTCCAGGCCTTTGCATACTGCTCTCTCAGGAGAACCCACCCTACTAGTTTAAGATAAAAGCTCAGTTGTCATTTTGCAGTAACTGATAAGGCTCCTCAGATTGCTTTACTCAAAATGAAGCTGCCTCTTAGGCTGTTGGCCCTGCTGTTGTTCAGGATCCTGACAAAGACAAAGGGAAATGAGAAAGACGTATGGAAAATGAGGCCTGGTTCTTACTGTTGATGGCATGTGTTTTATTCATGTATGAGAAGACAGGTCTTATCATTCAGGATGGGTTCTGTGAGTGGGATGATCCACACGGGAGAGAACCTATGCTATATTTAAGATTATGGCACAGATGGAATTGGATTGTCTAAGGCATGCCTGTGAGCCTCATAGAGTTTTCAATTCACTTGTTTTACTTCAAAGGGAATTTTAGCAGAGAAAAAAAGTATAGGAAATGTGATCATCTCAGCTGAAAAAATATCAAAAATGAAATCAGAAAGATTATTCATGAAGTCTCCCTCTAATTTTGCACTTCTCTCTCATCATTTCAGCTTAAAGTGGTGATGTTATGATGACCCAAACTCTACTCTCCCTGCCTTTGAGTCTTGGAGATCAAGCCTCTAGCTCTTGTAGGTCTAGTCAGAGCCTCCTACACAGTAATAGATACACTTATTTTCATTGGTATCTGCAGAAGCCAGGCCAGTCTCCACAGCTCATGATCTATTTTGTTTCCAAACAATTTTCCGGGGTCCCAGACAAGTCAGTAGCAGTGAGTCAGGGACAGATTTCACACTCAAGATCAACAGAATTGAGGCTGAGGATTTGGGGGTTTATTATTGCTTCCAAGGTACACATGATCTTCCCATAGTAACAAAGACTCTAACAAAAACGTCTTACCTGGGGCGGCCCAGCTGCCAAGTATGTTACTTATCTGTGTGTCTGTGTGTGAGAACGAAAGCTGATGAGGATCTCTAGATGACTGACTTCTGCTGTGGGCCTTTAAGCTCGAGCCCTCTGGGACACCGCAGTAGTCATGCGTTACTGACCTCATCAGCAGCTATAACAATGATATTGAATCTGCATCAGGAGAATGGTGAACAGGTACTTAGTCTGTAACCAAGAATGATGAGACTAAAGGTGAGTGAAAATACATTTTGAACCTAAATGCCTTGGCTGCCTTTTTCACTCCAAGTTATCCATTAAAGCAAAAAGGATACTGAGATATACCACTTTGGTAAACTGCCTCCTTTGCTATATGATCACTTTATTTGTCATATTTTATTTCTTGACCTAAATTCAATTTTAGGAACATGGAAAGTGTATAAACTAATCCCATCTATTTTTATTTTTTATTTATGTAAATTGGGTTCACTGACTCTGTGTTTGAAAATATATTTTCCTCTTGAATTGTTTATTCTCTTAGAAATGGCTCTCTTTTCTCCATCCATCTGTTACAACTATTTTGACTGCATATTTTAATCCAGTTACATGCACAGTATATATTCATGCTAGAATTTCCTAGTTGGTTCTAATATTTTCCTTCCTATGTTCATATTTGATTGCTATTTGCTATTGTTATGTATTGATACAATTTTATGTTTTACTTCTTTTTCCCATAGAGTGGTTAATTTTCCCTCATTTCTGATTTTTTCTGGTCACTGTTAGAATTTTAGTAATAAATTAGTGTCAGTGTAGTATGTTTCCCTTAAATATAACTAAGCCTCCCACATTTTTTCTCTCTCTTTCTCTTCGTCTCTCTCTCATTCTCCCTCTCTCTCTAATTCTCTCTCTCTCTCTCTTTCTCTCTCTCTCTTTCTCTCTCTCTCTCTCCTTCTCTCTCTTTACGTGTCTTATTTTTTCTATCTGGGATTTGATCATTTTAAAGGTGCTTTGCATTTAATTTATTTGAGAGGCTTTTAGCTTCCAGGACCTGGATATTCAGATAGTATTTCCTTAAATATGCACTTGGATAGTTCTGCGTTCACTTCTTTTCCTGGATAACCCATAATATGAGTATATATTCATTTAAGAATGTCCCATATACTGCCTAAGTTGTTTATTATTTTATATTTTATTTTAATTTATTTTTGGAATTTAAATTGTAAAGAATGATTTTCTTCTAAATCTGATTCCCAATTATCCTATTCCTTCTCACATTGAAACTCTTATTTCCAACAATCTCCCTCCAACTATAATGCCCTTTTTTGACTCAGTGAGTTTATTTGTGTTTGCTTACATGATTATAAGTTGGGGTTTATTAAGGGAAACATAGAAGCTTAAGAATGGCTTCAAGGATGAAGAGAATGACACACCCTTTCTCAGCTGCTATTAACAGCTAAGTATGTGTATGAGAAGTCAGGAATTATCAGGCTCTTGTCTATGCAGAGGTTCAGTCTTGTGCAGATCTTATAACCACGGGTAACCACAACTGTGAGTTCATCAGTAAAATGATCATTTCCAGAATGGATTATTTCATAGTGTGTGTGTGTGTGTGTGTGTGTGTGTGTGTGTGTGTGTGTGTATTGAGAAAAAAAATGTGCACTCCAGATATTTTTAACACTTTGAAAAGCTATGATTCACTACATTTTGTACCACCCATTCTGTTTCACTGATGAATGCAGTCAAATTAATTAATCCACAGGTATAAAAATAACTATGTAGAGACCAATATGACACCATGCCTATTCAACAAAACACCAGTTGTAAGATATCGCAGAGGACAAATGACTTCCACAACCATGGACACTTGACTGGCATTGCAATAGCAGACAGTATTTCTATGCCACAGAATGGGTCATAGATCCATCCTGAAAATTCTAAGTTAGCCCATTGATAGGATTTATTGTACAATTAGCATCCTACCATGCAAATGGCCCTTGTTGTATATTATGAAGTCGACAACTGTGCAAAACATTCAATATCATACTTTTCTTAACCAGGTGTTTGAAGATCATCTTGCAGAAATGTGAAATCTAGGCAGATAGGAGGAGACTTTCAGACAAATTACACTGCCATTTCTCTATGGTCTACATGTAAAATATATGATGCCTTTTGCAATAAGGATTTATGACTTGCTTCTGGTAGCCAAGGGAGAATACTGAAAATAGTCTGTATATTTTGGTAGCTTTGGGGCCTCCTCCTGAGCACAAAACCTATACATAACACCAAAAACCTGTGACTTCTAGAAGAGCATTAACACATGCAGTGTGCTTCCTTTATTCATTTTTTAACATACAGTTATGAAGTTCTTTTTCTGTAGAAATTTTCATACACTGTTACTCTTCCACATCCCTCTTCTCTCTCCTATTCCCTGCCCTAAACCTACCTAAACATTTCTGAGCCTTTATTTACACTTTCTACTTTAAACATCACACTAATTCTTCTATGTTCTCACATTCTAAAGTCTCTTCTCAATCGCTCTCTCATCATGCTTTTCTATCTTCCAATCTCTACAACCATATCCAGATTAAATTTCCAAATCTAAAAGTTCAAAGTTAGGATTCATCCATGAGAAATGATCAAGTGACTTTGTCTCTGTCACACAATATAAGTATTCCAGTTTAAGATATTTTCTTGAAAGTTTCATGATTTAAATATTTTTTAGATGAATGAACTTACCCACGCTCAACATTTTCAGTATTGGAATTCTTGAGCCATCAATATCACTCCTGGCCACATGCCAAAAAGATTCAACACCCTACTCCAAAAATTCTTGCTCAGCCACTCATTGTTTCTCTAGTCACAGTAGGTAGGAAATGGAAACAACCTGAAATATTCAACAGCTGACAAATGGACATATACACTATGGAATATGTTCAGTAGGAAATAAAATTGAAATCACAAACTTGGCAGCTAATGGGTAGTACCTAGAAAAGGTCAAATTGAATAGGTGAATCCAGACAGAGAAAGACAAACATCAGACATTCTGTCCTGTTGGAGGCCCATAGCTTCAAATCTTCAGATACAAATACTTGTACTTTCCTGTCTGCAAAAGAAAGTGACATATGTACATGAAAACAATTAATTCATTAAAAAGGACACCATGAATTTAAAAGACCATAGAGAGGTAAAAGTGTTAATGGTTAATGAGAAAAGAAAAAGAGAAAACAAAGTATAATATAATCCTAAAAAAGAATTAAAATATTGTTTTATATTTTATGACCGTCATTCTTGACTATTCACTGTGCACTTAAAAGTGTGTAAACATGGAGCTGATGCTTGTTGTCTTAATCCTTGGTCTATTATTATGAAGAGACAGTATGACCAAGGTAAACATTATAAAAGAAAGCATTTAACTGGAGGTTTACTTATCATTTCTGAGGGTCTGTCCATAATCATCATGGAAGGGAGCATGGTCACAGACATAGTTTGCAGGTGCGAGCTACCCTGATCTAAAGGGGGGAAGAGAAAAAGAAAGAGAGAGAGAGAGAGAGAGAGAGACAGAGACAGAGACAGAGAGACAGAGAATGAGAGAGGTGGGTATAGCATGGGATTTTGAAAACCTCAAAGTCCAGCCACAGTGATTCTCTTCCTCCAACAAGGCCATACCTCCTAATTCTTAATAAATAATGCCACTCCCTGATGACTAAACATTCAAATATATGAGCTTCTGTGGTGCACTTTTAATAAAGCAATTACATTATACTTTCTGTCCCCAATAGACTTGTAGCCATAATATAATCCAAAATGCATTTTTTCTACCTTCAAAAATCTCTGTAGTCTGTAACAATTTCAACAACTTTTAGAAGTCCACATTTCAAAATCTCTTCAGAGACTTGTAGCAATCTCATAACTGTAACCTCCTGTAAAATAAAAATCAAATGAAGATCACATACTTCCAACATGAAATGACATAGAATATATATTGCCATATCAAAAGGTAGGAAACGGAGCATAGTGAGAAAATACTGGACCAAAGAAGCCAGAAAACCAGCAGGGCAATCTCCAAAATTAGCATCTCCATGTCTTATGTAAAACTTTTTTAAAATTTCCTCTCCTTTCAGCTTTATTGCTTGCAACACACTTCTCTCTCCTAGGCTGGTTCTACTCCTTGGCAGCAGCTTTCCTTATCAGGCATCCCATGACACTGTCATCTCCAACATATTAGAGTCTCCAAAGCAATGCAGGCTTCACTTTCACAGTTTCTGGAAATGGCCTCTTCACTGAATGCAGAACATCTAAGACATGACTGTCTTCAGTGGCTTTCTGTTGCAATAAAGAGATTCCACAATCCCCCTTTTCTATTTTTGACTCTCAAGTCAGAGCCACATGGACAAAAATGAACACTTATGCTTCTTGAGGTGACTGTAGCTTGGGACCCTCATTCAATTACATTTCCACCTTTGTTTTTGATGGCTTCCTTTACTGCTTAAGCTGCCATTTAATTCATTTTTCAAGGGTGGAAGCTTAGCTGTGTAGAGTCTCCTTGTGGTTACCACTCTCTTTATTCCAGTTAACATCAGTATTTTCTTTAAATATTTATCTCCTTGAGCACTGGATTTACCTCCATTATACTTCCTAGTGGGTCTTTTCTCCTCTGACTGCATATGTAGTATTTACTTTTGTTCACCTATTGCTTATTCATTATAAGACTGGCTACTAATAACTATAGGACACAGTCAATATTTTGCCTCAGGTAGAATTTTATACAAGGGCACAATGCAGCCACATTTTCAATAAAAATATCCCAAGATTGTTGTCTAGGCAACTTGCCAATGTCTTCCTCCCTGAAACCTCTTGAGCTGGGCAGTCATAACTTTCAATACTCTCAGCACCACTGTCTCCCTTGCTTTAGGATGACTCAGTAAGCATCTCTTATAGTGCTGAACTGCTTTTCTTGTCTGAAGTCCCAAAGTCTTTCCTATGCATCCAATTAACAGCATGGTCAGTCTTCTCACAGCAATTTGAAACTTCTAGTATCAACTTCTGTTTTAGTTACTGTTCTATTGCTGTGAAGACATAGCATGACCAAGGCGATTCTTATAGAAAAAATATTTAACTGTGGGTTTGCTTATAGATTTAGAGGTTTTAGTCCATTAACATTACGGTCAGGAGCATGGCAGCATTCAGGCATTTGCTGGAGCAGTATCTGAGAACTAATATTTCCAAAAATATACATGGATATTATTAATGTCAACTTTATCATTAATATTCTGAAAATTCCACCCTAGTAAATATAATAGCAAAATTACTAACAGCACCAAACAGTGCTCAGTCACTTCTGCAGGACTGAGGAGAAAGAGGTAAACTCATCTTTTTGTGCAGACCACTGAATATCACTGAAGTGAATGATAATCCTGTGTTTCAATTGAGTTCATAGCTAAGATCTAAGTCCTGTTTTGAAACAAATCTAATATGAATAGGTGTGCCAGCTTTTAATATGTTGTATACAATACAATTCGTGTTGGTCCTTAGATACCACAGTTATAATATTCTCTATTTTAAAGAAACCATGGGAGGCAATGTTATGTTTGAACAACTGGGCTGAGGAGGGTGGTTAGTAGAGGGAAGATTTCATAGACTATTCATAAAGATCTCCTGGAGCCTTGCAGAGCCTACAGAAAGCCTTTCACAGAACAGGGGCCTTAGGAGGAGTAGCATGAGCAGTGAACCTCACACTTCCTCTATAAGTGGTTTTTGTTATGAGATGTATTGCTGTGCCAAAGTGATAATCTCACTGATAGTAATAAGTTGCAAAGTCTTCAGACTCCAGGCTGCTGATGGTGAAAGTGAAATCTGTGACTGATCCACTGCCAAGGAACCTTGATAGAACTCCAGATAGCAAATTTGATGCCTTATAGATCAGGAACTTAGGAGCTTCTCCTGGTTTCTGTTGATACCAGTGTAAGCAATTATAGATTTTCTCACTTGTTCTGCAAGTGATGGTGACTTTGTCTCTTGGAGACACCTACAGGAAGGATGGATTCTGGGCCAACTGGTTTTCACATCTGGCTTCTGAGATTGGGAAATTAGAATCATGTATCCAGACAATTATTTTTTGTCAGGATTTTCTTCAAATACCAATAAGCTGCTTGATTTGACCATTCTGATTGGGAAAATTAATAGAGTCAACCTTTCTTACCTGGGAGCCAGAGCACCAAAAGCCCAAAGAATTGAGCAATGCTTTATTGTGAGTGGGAATGACCCTCAAACATATGACTAGCCTGTCAAGAAATACACAGAGAAGTGGGCAATGCTTTGGCCATGTGCAAATTATCGGGGGCTCCTTGAAGACAGGCACAGCTGCAGGGGTTCATCAGAATTATTCAAGAAAGGCTCTTGTCACTATGGTTTAGATGTCCTTATAGTAAGTGTGTTTGCATGTGGCAGTAAAGTCCAGAATCTAGAGTCAATAAGCAGCATCTTCTTTCAATCTCATCTGTGTTCACTGTGTGTTTCTTTGCTTCAATTTCACAACCCCAGGAACTATAACAAAATCTATATGCTCCTTCCATTTGGTACAGTTTATATTATTAAGGTCAGTTATGATTCATCTTTGAAGTAATTATTACTACACAAGCTTAGTGTGAAACTTAAAGTGTGAAACAGCATCTTGTGTAGCATGGATTAGAAGAATCAGAAAGCTCTGTCATGCTTAAAATGCCATTCCTAATTAATCTGTCTTCTCCCTTTACAATTGCTTTGCCCCATTAACCTTAGCATGGCTAGTCAAAATTATAAGGGTCTAAAACTTATGTGATACACTGCTCACTCTGCTCATAATTAAAAATAGCCATGAAAGAGATGTGCTGGGTACCCCCAGTTACTGAATATTCTACCTCCTCATAAGCCAAGCCACTCTTTATACAAGTTAAGAACATGCTTCATACTGTTTGTCATATATACTCTTAAATCTAGTATGATCCTTGAACCTTCAGTGTTTATCATCATCAAAACTCACACAGTACATATGGAAAATAGCTATTAATGACTGAGTAAAAAGTAGTATATAAAATTTACATTTGACATATATCATGTTTAAATCACATGGTAAATTTTCAGTATTCCTTGAGGTAATAGTAAAATAAATTTATTTAATATTATTGAAATAGTTCACTGCTTACAATATTTCTGATCTATAGGAGTCTGTAACCTATATGTAAGAGAGAAAATATTTAAGATTATGAGATCATATTTAAGATTAAGAACACATTTTCACAGAAGTTCACATACTTTCCAGACTTTTGCAGCCATGTTTTATAATTCTCTTTTCATAGATTCTTTACATCATGAAAGCAAGAAGTAGAAATTGCTTGTTTAACAAGTTAGTGATTACATATGCACAGTTATTTCTAATGCAATGTCACTCAGTGAGGAAATCAATGACTGTAGATTGTGGAGAAATTCATACCCTACTACTTTTTGGATTTTTTAAATATCATTACAGTCAAATACATGGCATATACTCACCCATTATTTTAATTTAAAATACTTGCATGTTTATTGACTTAGTAGATGAGGAAGATCAAATCCTCTAGTTTTTACATAGAACTAAAATTAGGCTTTTTAATAAAAACACATATCTAATACTGTTTTTGGTAATCCAAGGCAAAAAACTGCTCTGATTAGATATTTTCAATATGCTCATCCCTTTACTCATTGTGATCAGGAGTAACACAGGAACAACACAGGTGTCTATATTTAAACCACTAACTGGTTTCCAGAAGATGGTGACCACTCAAAGACTCCCCTTCAAATGCATTAAAATTCTGATTTTGTTGAGTAAACTTCTGAGCATTATTACTAAGGGGCAAATGATAATTCTCTAGAATAGCCTGGAGGAAGTCAAGCAGTCTCCCCCTGCTCCTCTCAAATGCTGAAGAGGACACACACCTGCATGCATCATAGGACTCTGGTGCTATCTTGGCATGCCTGGGCCTTATAGCCTGTGTATATCTTTCTCTATTCAGGCAGGTATAGCCTTTCAAAGGGGAGTACATCTGCTCCTGCAATAGGTAGAACAGGCTGTATTAATTTTCCTCCAAATTAGGAAATACTATATGAGTGGGTTTTCCTCTGTTTGCTTCTTTTCACACAGCTGTACCAACCAGGGATTTGCATATGTCTGCTTAAGGAGGACCTCTCTTTGCAAGTGCAAGACAAAAGCTAGCCCCTCTCTCTGCCTTGAGTACAGAGGACTCTTCATATCAAGTTGTCAGAATGAGGCACCCTGCTTTGCTCCTGGGTCTGCTTGTACTCTGTATCCCTGGTAAGGACAGAAACAAAGATGAAAAAGTAGAATGTAGAGAAATAGGGAATTCTGGGGTCCTGTTAATGCAGATTTTCTGTCCATGTGTGAGACTGCCTGTCTTGTTCTCCATGAACGGTATTGTGAATTTCAAAGGGTGATGAGAGGAGAACCACTGTTATTTTTGCAACTATGATAAGTACCAAACAGCAGTTTAGCTGATTTCTAGAGAACTTCCGTTTTCCTTTTATATGGGATTACTTATGTGGGACATTTTTAGTATATACATGAAAGTCATAAACCAAATAAAAGGAAATAAATCAAGGAATGAAAAATCACTTCATTGTGTCATTATGAATGTATATAACCTTTCATTTCTCTTATTTCAGGAGCCATTGGAGAAATTACAATGACACAGGATACACTCTCCAAATCTGTCACTCTTGGAGAATCAGTTTCCATCTCCTGCAGGTCTAGTAAAAGTCTCTTAACCAGCAAAGGCTTCACTTCCCTGTATCGGTACCTACAGCGAACAGGCCAGTCTCCACAGCTCCTGATATATTGGTTGTCCAACCTTGCCTCAGGAGTTCCAGACAGTTTCAGTGGCAGTGGGTTGGCCACAGATTTCACACTGAAAATCAGTAGAGTGGAGCCTGAGGATGTGGGTATTTATTACTGTATGCATTGGTTTGAAGTTCCTCTCACAGTGATACAGCCCTGAACAAAACCCTCCACGCTTGAGGTGACAAAGCTCCCTCTCAATTCCCTTTTTTAGAGTGCAACATGATGTAGTCAGCATGGCATAGTCCAATATACATAAGAGATATTTGTTTCTTTGTCACTTTCAGCAATTGGATCAATGAGTAAATGGGACATTCCATGAAAATCTATGCTGGGAGAAGCAGAGGCAGCATATTCTCTGCTGGGTGGAGATTACACACAGTGTCTTACAGGGTGAGAAACTTGCAGTCAGATATGGTCATGAGGTAGCAGGACTACCTTCAATTGACATATCTCTGGCCTTGTGTTTAACCTTTCTTCTCATTTTAGACTGCACAAGACTCAAATATATTAGTCCCACTTTCCAAGGTGGCCACATTGAATAAAAATTTCTTTTTCTAATTTTTAATTTCAAATTGGCTTATTGAGGGCAGATCTCCAGGCCAGGATTGGGGCACAGTATGTTATCTCGTGTTATACTTTGTAGCTATGGGAGATTACAAAGCTTTGTGCCTTTATAAGAGGAAAATGTTAAAATATTCAAAGTAATGAGCAGCTGTGTCATGAGAATAATTGATCCCTATCCATTCAGAGAGGAATTGTACTCTAAAATAGAAAAAGAACTGTGAGTGTAATCAATCAACAAGAAATATAGCAGTACAATTCATAAATGGGCTAATGAAGTAAACAATGAGTTCTCAAAAGATTTAATATAAATAACCTCTGGCTCTAGCAATCTTTCTGCATCTTATTTCACAATGGTCCCTGAGCCTTGGAATTGAGCTGCCATGTATATGTCCCATTTGTAGGTTAGCACACCTCTGACACTTATTCTCCACGCTCTGACCACTTGTAATCTCTGTGTTAGCCACCATTAACTGCATAAGAAACTTCTCTAATGAAATCTGAGTGCTGAAATAATCTGTGTAGATAAATAGAAATTTAGAGAGTAATTTGACACTTTGTCCATTTAGCAAAATAATAATAGATTGGCTCCTGGGCCCTGTGAGTTCCTCTCCATCTTTGGATTCGGGCCTGATTTACAGCACCAGGCATTTGTTTTTTCTATGAGGCCAATCATAAACCCAATCTTACTTATTGCTTTTAAAATCATTGTCACTTATTTATGTATTTATCTTCCCTCATAAAATACATCTGAATCGCTCTCCTGACCTCCCTCTTCTCCTCCAAGCTTCCCCCATCTCCTGTCTTCCTGATATCTTCCTGCCAACCCCAAACTCCCTATACCCCATCTTTCCCCAGAAGAGAGGAGTCCTCTAGTCTTATTGCTTAAACACAATAAACCCAATATCACAGTGGTGTTAGACAACCCTATAACTGTGCCACTGTTGGACACATGATCAACTCTTGCATTTAAGGTCTTTATTGTAATTCAAGTTTCACAGCAAGGTAAAATTGATCTATTTTTCTGCTGAACAGCCCATATAACACCTATTATTACTATGAATACTAATCATCTGTGTTTCCCTGTTCCTTGTCCAATAATGATTTGATTTCTCTTCATCCTTTAATAAATAAGTAGAATGTTTATAGAAATAGCACCTCCCCATAAAATTCTGTGGAGATCTGTCTGAGTTTGTGAATTCTACTTGTGATAGACATCATAACTACTAACAACTTATAAAAGAAGTGTTTTACCCTGGTTGTGTGGCACAATCATTTAATAGCAGTACTCAAGATGCAGGCCTGGTCTACAGAGTGAGCTCCAGGACAGTTAGAGTTCCAACAGAGAAACACTGTCTTGAAAAACAAAACAAACAAAAAATCAAAAACAAAAACAAAATAAAACAAAACAAAACAGATTAAAAAAATGTTTCATTTGGATTCATGAGGGTCAGAATCCAGGATGTTTTAGTAAAGGTTTTGTGGCTGGAGCAACAACTGAGGTTACATATCTTTATCTATGCGAAGTATGTAAACATCAAAAATGAAATGGTGCTTAGCTTTGAAATCTCAAATATTGTCCCCAGTGACACACTTCATCCAGCAACTCACACCGCCAAAATGTACAATGACAGCATCTGGGCACCAAACATTCACACTCTTGAACATCTGGAGTATATTCTCATTTAAACCACTCTGGCGATGAGGAAGAGTGACTATTACCTGCATTGTTTTGGTATCTCCAGTATGCTTCTTATTGACATCTTTAAGGGATGCATCACAAACCTGGCATAGTGCTTATTATTTGGCAACCTACAGCTTCTGGGATGAGCATGATGCCCTGTGTAGGCTAACAAATGTTTAGCTTGTCCAGACACAACTTCTTCCTCCTTAGAGAATGCAGGTATTCAAGGACTTGATTGACATGCTTCAGAATGTCTCACAGTTCTGCAGTGGTACTAGGGATGATTTTTATTCAAGGAAACTCTGTCCTTTGGAGGAAGGGTACATTTTTATTAAAACATTCACATTCTACTTTCTAGCCCCAGTAGGATTGTAGCCATATTATACTCCAAAATGCATTTAGTCAAACTTCAATAGTCCCCATAATCTGTAACAATCCCAACAGTTTTAGAAACCCAAAGTTGAAAATATTTTCTGAGACTTGTAGCAATCTCATACATGTAACCTCCTCTAAAATCAAAATCAAAAAGGAGATCACATACTTCAACATGCAATATATATATATATATATATATATATATATATATATATATATATATATATATATATATATATATATATATATATTGCCATTCCAAAAGGAAGGAAAGGGAGCACAGTGAGAAAATACTGGTCAAAAGCAGGCCAGAAAACCAGCAGGACAATCGCCAAATTCTGAATCTCCATGTCTGTTGTAAAGTTTCTTCAGAATTCCAACTCCTTTAAGCTTTCTTGTCTGCAACATACTCCTATTTCTTGGGATGAGTCTACTACCAGCTAGCAGATTTCATTGTCAGGCATCCCTTGACACTAAAATCTCCAACATCTTGGGGTCTCCAAAGCAACCCAGGCTTCACCTTCTCAGCTTCAGGAAATGGTCTCTGAGCTTCTGTGCAGAGCATCTTCTAATGCATGTCTGTCTTCAGTGGCTTTCTGTAGAAATGGAGATAGATTTGCCAATCCTCAAAACAGATTTTCTGTTTTTGACCCTCAAGCCAGAGCTACATGAACAAAATTGCCAAGTTCTTCTTCTTGAAGAGGCTGGAAATTGTGCCCCTCATTCAGTTACATTTCTACCAGCTTTTTGTTGTTGATGGCTTCTTTCATTGCTTCAGCTACCATTTAATCCATTTTCAAAGTATGGAAGCTTACCTGGGTGGAGTCTTCCCCATTGGTTACCATCCCATTTACTCCACTTAAGATCAGCACATTCTTTAAATATTTATCTCCTTAAGCATTGGGTTTACCTCCATTATACTTTCTAGTGGGTCTTTTCTCCTCTGACTGAATATGTTGTATTTACTTTTGTTCAGCTTTCTCCTTTTCATTATAGATGTACATAATATTAACTACTAATAACCACATGACATAGTCAATGTTAGACTGCTGTAAAATCTCCTCTACCAATGCCATTTATCCAAAAATGTTCAATTTAGCCTGAAGTAGGTTTTTTTATGCAGAAAGTAGACATATTTTTCAACAAAATATCCCAAGATTGTTCTAAGCCACTTTCTATTATTGTCCCCTCTGAAAATGAATGAGCTGGGCTGCCATAATTTACATCATTCTCAGCACCACTGACTCACTTGCTTTTTGCTAGGATTGCTCAGAAAACCAAGCTTAGAAGGATCAACTGCTTTTCTAGTCCACAGTCCCAAAGTCTTCCATATGCATTTAATAAACAGCACAGTCAGGCTTGTCACATTAATACCTCAATTCTGGTAACAACAACAGCAGTCTTAGTCACTGTTCTAGTGCTGTAAAGCGACCATTAACAAGGTCATTCTAAGAAAGAGCAATTAATTGTGGAGTTGCTCATAGTTTTAGATGTTTAGTCCATTAAAATTATGGTAGGGAGTATGGCAGCATGAAGGCAGGTGCTGGAGCAGTATCTGAGACCTAGTTGCTGATCAATAGTTTGGGAGAGATCCATGGTCTTTTGAACACTCAAAATTCACCCTCAGTGAACATTTCTACAGAACATTACTCTCAAATTCTCTTTCAATAAGTGGTAGACTTCTGTCCTGAATCATAATGTTAAATTTAGAGTTTCAAAATATCAGTATGAACCTTCATTTACTTGTGAACACTGTGCATCCTAAATCCATTTCTGATACAGAACTTACATCATGTATTGAGAAAATCAAGAAAGCAAGGTGATGTTGAAAAAATAGATACAGAGATAAACCTCATTAGAATATTAATATCAAAGGAAAAGGATTTGGGGAGGTATGTTTTAGAAGTTGGAGCATTGACAAAGTATCTCACTTTATACTTCAGGTTTTCCTTTAACACCCTATGTAAACTTAGATATCTCAGATTCACAGAATCATTTTGGCTCTGCTTTTAAAGTGCTGAGATTATAGATATAAATCCATAACTGACTCTGATTAGTTCGTTACTGCAAATATTTTGGACAAAGCATTTTCAAAAGGAAGCTTTGTTAGTTTTGCATTGTATGAACCTGCACCCTGAAAACAGAACTCAAATCATGTCTGTATTTGCGTTCAAAAGAGACTGTGATATACACATTTACACCTTGTTTTCTGTTTCATGTATTCAAAAAAAGTATAAAGTCATAGGATTTTAGTTTGTGTCTTCTAATTCTTGGTCCTCCTTATACAGTTTTCTTGTTACTGTGTTCTCCAGTTTCTAAGATTTTTCCACTAAGATGATCCTGGCTTTCATTGACCCACTTAATTCCGAGTAGCTATGTTGATCAAGAAACTGAGAACATAGTCCTTTCTGAATTATGTTACCGTGTGTTCTAGGAAACATACATTCCACCACATCTAATAATGTAGCTGTTGAAGAAGAATGAAAACAGAAGGTGTTTTCTCAATAAATCTATGTTTTTTACTCTAACTGATTCTACTTTGCCTAATGCTCCCTGGGAATTCCACACAACTCACATTTACTATCCCCAGAGGGTCAACAGTGGACGAATTCCTGGAATGGATTAGAAATTTGCAAGTATCTAAAGATCTTCATCTCAGCTCTGTACTCTCTATTCCCTTTCAATCTGCTTGAGAAGTGGAATAGTATAATGGACTCCTCAAAGCTCCCCTCATAGAAGATGCCTAAGAAGACCAGAGTATTCCATCCTGCTATTGATGTGCTGACTCTTCCTGCAAGAAAAAATGTAATCACATAAAATTTCTCTCCTTGTATTTTGTAATATATTATATATATTACACATTTATGCATATATGTATATACGTGTATAAATGTACATATATATAATATATGTGTATACATATAAATAATATATATGTAATATATTATAGGCACACAAAAATATATGTGTATTCATATAAGTTAAATAGCACTTTTATGAAATTACATATATGAAAATGTGTAATATTGTAATCTTTTTTCCATTTACCTTGGCTCTTTTTGCTAAAGACAGAAATACTGTTATCGTTGCTCTGTAGTGAGATTAACATTCCAAACACAGTCCACAGAGACCTTAACTTGCCACAAGCTAACATTTTTATAATCTACATAACAGACTACAGAAAACCAAAGCCATCTTTCACACAGTGTGATGACATGTTGCAATCACAGAAGAGTCCTTGGAAAAAGGAAGAAACTGAACAAACACAAAAGTAAAACTTCTTGTGAGTCTGTTTAGGTCTATCATTCAGGTTATCTGAGCATGTTTGCCATTTCTGTTGTTCAACAGTGGTGGAGATCTATGCCAGGGTTTGCATGTATTCTGCTGTGGTCTCACAAGTATATAGGATAGAAAACTGGTAGCAAGAATGTAGGGTGCTTCTGCACATTATAGGACCATAACACATCAATCACTATGTAAGCAACCACAATAAAAGCATTTAATCATCCAGATGGATTTATTGAGACTTTAGAGATAGATGGTTTGATTGTTAAAAGGCTGGCTGTTCATGCAGATGACTCAAGTTTGCAAACTGAATCCTACATTTGGTGGCTCACAATTAACTGTAATAACCACAGTTCCAGAAAATCCTAAATCTTTGTTTTGCCTCTCTGTGCACTGATATATATATAGCACACACACATAATAAACACAAAATCTAAACTTAAAACAACTAAACTTGCTATTGCTATTCTTGAGCTGTTGGATTCAACCCAATTTAGAATAAATGTTTATATTCATAATTCAAGAAACTTGCTCATTAAATCCATGAGCAGTAGGCAGTTTTTACTCTTATTTTTAGCAAAGTCGTCAAAATAGTATTTATTACCTTTCTGTGTGGTCTGTACACCACAGCATTATATTCTTTAACATAAGCTTCAATAAGTCATGAATCCCAGTACATCATGGATAATGATTGGTATATGGGCCTTGGGGACCATTGCAACTCCTCTAATGTACTACATTTGTTTATTTTTGCATTTTTTCTTTAAATGAGGAAAAACATTTCAAATTTTATTACTATTGTTTTTTTCTTCAAAGATGTTATAGTACTATTTCAGATGAAAAATGATAAAGTATATGAAGTTATTCAGTGAATCTAGATAATAAATAATTCACAAAATGTGTTTTATTGGGCAGTTATTATTTTTAAAGGGCCAAGTCACTAAGTGTGAGAACAAAATAATCACCAAGAATGTAAGACCTCACCTAGTGGGAATGTACAGAATGAAGACAGATATGCAATGATTTCATTTTGTTTGTAATTAGGTTTAACTTTTAAACTGATTTTTGAAAGGAGGTTTATGTTTATACTGTATTTTCTTTACACTAGATTCATAGTAGACATTTATATCTAAGTTACTTATTTCTTTCAACAAGATTTCATTAATGAACTATGGGTTCTGTTGATAGATGAAAAAAAACCTTTTATACCAAGATCAGTTATCTGTTTATATCCCTATCCACACAGAGAAATACATGTGCATATCTCTGCTACAAAATTCATGTGAGTTTAACCTGACATCTCCAATTCCAATTCCAAACCACATCTGTAAAGAAAGAATGCTTCATCTTTTCAAACAAGTGTCTCACTTTACTAACAAGGAAACTCAAAGTACTTATATCTTTCTATAATTTTTGTTTCATGAATTGCTCCATGAAAACTAAGATACATTTATCAGTATCTCCTATATTTCACTTTCAAGCATATATAACCATATATAATCTGATAGATGTAAAATAAGATATTCCTTCTGTCCACCAACCAATTTCTGCTCCTCTATAGGTATCTCATTTGTACACTTTGATCAGGACTACTGTACAGATAACCTCTACCCCTGTCAATATGCTTCTTTTCTTATCTCTCTTAATCAAAAGGCTGAGCAAGTCTTATATTTCCATGAAAGATATACCCTGGCCCCTGCAGTAACAGTTCTTCCTTGTGTAAAGCACCTACTTTCATGTTACATTCTTTTCAGTTCACATGCTTCTGACCCTATATCCCAATGACAGACACTAATAATGGATTTCTCACAGTGTTGGAAGATGTTTGATAGTGTGGGTGTATGCAGTTTTATTAAACAAAATATTTGCAAGGTTATAAATGCATACTGTTTATCTGAAGACTTGTATCCCAAAGACAATGATTTTGTTCAGACGAGATAGCAAGCAGAAGCAGTAGTTTGGGTTATCTAGGAAGCATCAGGGCGAGGTGCATATCAACAGAAACAAATGAAACTGAAACAAATAAAAATAAGGTACTATGTACTAAACACAAAGTAGACACTGTCACTATGGTAGCCAGACAACAACACATTCTTCATAGAAAAAAAATTGAACAGCACTTCTCTTTATGGAAACATCTACAACCCTTTTCCCTTCGAAGTTCATAAGTTGAATCACCCATGCAGATGTTCCAACCCTCCTCAGTCCCTGGAGATTTGTATTTCCTCAGAACACAGAGTCTGAAGATATTGCAACATATTACTGTCTTCAGTATAATGAACATCTTCCCATAGTGATACAAGTCATAATATAAACCCAAATGGAAACCAAAATGTGAAGCTTACTACAACTGCTTTTCTCTGTGTCTCTGTCTGCTAAGGTGTTTATTAGATGCATTCAGACTACAAAGGCCTCTGTGAGATTTTGAAGAAGTATATATATCCAGGAAAGATCCTTGCAGCCTAAATCTGCTCATCAACAACAGTACAGATACAATTTTGCCTCCTCTTGGACTCCTTAAATTCAGAGGTGACTGTACCTGAAACTTCTGGGTTATAGCAGTTGAAATTCATGTGTTAAACCAGAAGACACTATGGATTATATAAATGGGAACTTCTACCTTGGTAAATCAGATTACATCCTAGTCCTTAATTGAAAGCAATAAAGAAAGAAAAAGTTTTTGAAGAGCTACTCTACACTTGTAATTCTTTTGCTTTCCTCTTAGGTAGAATTAACTAGACAACAAAAATATGAAGTTCTGAAGATTTATCCTGAACATGCTCCATTAGTCCAAGGTTGAGTTGCTGAACTCATCTGAAACACCCCATCTGAAACACCATGGTGGTGATTTCAAAATCCTTACCTCTTTCCATGCATGAGCTGGAATACATTGCCACATTTTTCCCTCTCTTACACTTGACAAGATGAATAGGAATTTCTCAGCAGTATTCAAAAATATTCAGCAGCATGTTCATCACAGATAGATTGTTAGAGGTGTAAATCACTGCACAACTTACTAGAAAATTACATGCAAACAAGAATGATAAAAAGAGGAAAGGGATGAGTTCATTTGAAGATGAGTATTTGCAGATAATGTATTTCTATACATAAGAGACTTTAAAGAGACAACCTGTAAACTCTTAAATCTAACAAAAACTTTCAGTAAAATGGTAGGAAAATAAGTTAACAAAACCAGAAGCCTTTCTTTGTACTTATAGCAAATGGATATAGACAGAAACCAAAGAAACAAGTCCATCCACCCTTCCCAAGGCTAAGCAAATCTCTTAGAATAGTAGGCAGAAAAAAACAGCCAAATGATGGGAGAAATACTGTGAATGCTGTATTCTGCACAATACATGGCTGTTGTATTCATGAAGTCATAACTGCTGGGGTTACATAAAAAGCCTGCACAAGATCAAGGTAGTCAAAGTCTCACTACCTCCTAATATAAGCTGCTTTCTTCACAAACAGAAGTCCTTTTGTAACAAATGAGCAGAGAACTTTGAATGTTCTACAATCTACCTGTACAACCACTACCACCAGCTGCCCCCCCTTGGTGGCTACATATTAAGGAAATTGTTGGAGGCTGTGCTAAAATTTGTATTATATCCTTGATTATTAGTAACATTCCTGAAATTTAGTTCCTCCATTTCTGATTTTCCACCTCTAAATATCTTTATTAAAGAAATAATTTTAACATGGAGAATGTCATGTAACATCAATACAGTGTCATGCTTAATGGATTAGAAAACATATATTTTAGACTTTTTTATTGATTACTACATTAAATGGTCATTGTCCATACCATGTGACAGGGTCTGAGGAGCCCTCATATTGACACGTCTTCAGGTTCCCTGGCTGTATCAGAAGGAATAAGGAGATCATCAGTACAGCTAGAATCTTGCATGGAGGTCCACCAGTTGAACCTATTGGGTTGGTGCCAGCAGTATCAGGGATCAATTTCTAAGCCTATTAGTGGGCATGTGTTTGGTGAGTGGTATCCATGACTACTTCAGACTTGTGAAGATGAAGCAGATTTCACTCTCACTATTTGGAGCCTGAAGAATTGTCAAAAACTCAACTGCCTGCAGTTTTACAGAGTTCTTAAGACTCCAAATATTCCCTGTTGGTGGAAAAAGCTCTTCTTCAGGTCAGGGAGTCTTTGCTTTAACAACATGTTCCTTCTGCTCAACCATGGTTCTCCCTTAGTTCTATCAAGTACTTGTTCCTGGGTATTTGTGATGGAGTCAGTAAGTATTAGTATAGTACTAAGTAGATGAATCTGTCCTTAGACTCCTGCACAAAGACATCATGGTCAGTAGCTGTTGCCCTGCATGGACCCTGTTCTGTGTTGTACAGGAATTTCTGAATCCCTGAAACAGTTTCTAATAGGAATGGATTTATAGTACAGAGTATATGGAGGTTTAAGTGAACCTGCAAAAGTGAAGCTCCTCTGTTCACCCTGAGGTAGTAACTGCCTCTTGACTGTTGGTTAAATCACATTTCTCCATATGTCTCTTACTTTGCCAGGTTTCAGGTTCAGTACTCAGAACCTTACTTTCCATCCCATCTCCATTAGATCTGAAACTTTTTTTAAACTCATCCACTGTGCAAACTCCCTCTGCTGGCCACTGCCCCTTACCCTAGCTTTCTGCATTTTCACTGTGGGCCTTTGCTTTATAATTCTATTCTTTCCTCATTCTGCTTCTCTATCTGCTCATCACTTTCTTACCTTCTACTTCTCCTCAAATAGGCAGTGTCTGGAGGAATGGTGCCATTTGTCTCTGCTCTCAGTTCTGTTCACTATGCTAGATCCTTCACAATCATGTTTTTACATTTGAAATTTGATATCTATAGTCATGTATTCACCCTCATCATTCCTATGCCCACATTCCTATTGGAAACATGATCATTACATTTCTTAGAGTCTAAGAACTGCGGTACACTGTAATACAAAAGAAACAGTTTTAAATATAAGCACACAGAATTTAGATTCTTATGTGATTTGCCACCTGAAACAATAGATGGATCCCTGAAGTATTGCTAAAATCCAGGTTATGTACTTCAATTTGAGGGAATGCTTAAAGTCAGTCTGTATGCCAAGAATAAACATCTCCCCCAGAGATTTTATGATTCTGAAGACCAGGATTATTGTAGTTCCTTAAATAATAAAATAAAGTTACTGAAAGAACTATGATAGGTAAAGGAGAGGAAAAGACAAATAAGAGAGGAATACCACCATTAAACAAGAGGAAAATGTCTATATGATAGGCATTTCCTCGTTCTTCATCCCCAATTATTGCTCAAAAACTGTTGATGAGAATGAATTTCTGATATTTTGTTATTTCTGTTCTTCACATGATTGATGTTGCTTTCATTGTTTTTTTTTGTTGTTGTCTGTTTACATCCATGTTTCTCACTTCAGCTCCCCTTTCTGCTAATGATGAAAGATAAAATTGTTGAAAGACCAACCTGATCATTAAACAGTAATAATCAGCAAACAGCATGGATCTCACCTCCCCAAAATTTTCCTTACCTCTGGCAACCATCTGTCATTATTTGCTTTGTATTGTATGAATGAGTACGTGGCATCCATGTATCCCTCGGGAACAAATGTGTGCCTGATGTCAGTGGAGGTAAGAAGATGCCATCAGATCCTCTGGAACTGGAGTTACAGATGGGTGTCAAGCATCATGTGAGTGCTGAGAAGTAAACTCAGGCCCTCTGCAAAATTAATAAGTGCCTATAACAAATGAGGCATTGTTCCAACCCAGTAACTTTTGCTATTTGACAATATAATACAATTTTTTCTCCTATTACATAAGGAGATTTTTATATTTAACATGAAAAATGTCAAGCTATTTTGTATATGCTCAATATTTCATAATAATAAATATATAACTGCTGCATTGGACTGTTCTTAGCCAATATGTGACATTTTGCAGTTATAATAGATTCAGTCCTTGAGAGCACTAGGAAGACAAGAACTAGGAAATTCACTTCCAGGTCAAAGCAAGTGCACCCTTGTAAAGAATTATTCACATGACACAAGATTAGTACTCAACATTTGGGCTCTGTAGAATAACATATTCATTAAAGTAAATTATGCACATCTCTAATGTCTGAGAACCCTAAGCCTGAGCTGGAATATGGGAATAAGATATTCCTGAGGCTGTGTCCAGCCCTAGCGAGTAACTGATTATTTACATATGTTCAAAGTACAGGGAACGAAACTGAGGGATTCCCACTGCACTGTTAAACCCTGTGAATGAGACAGTCCTAGTCAGAATATTGCATGAACATAAGGGTCCCTCCTTGGCTCCTGCATGCCCTGATACTCTGTCTCTTAGGTAAAGAAGACCAGCACTGAGGTCTGACTCATTGCAATTCAGTTAACGTAACCAGGTTTTTCAGATAATTTCTCCACTAACATGCTGAGTACTGTGAATATTTGTTTTATATCTTCAATATCAGGTGCCATGTGACTCCATTTTCCATTTCTATATTTCTATGAGATGTTACATCATTGATCATCAGCAATCACATGACTAATGAGGACATTGTTACCATATTAGATTTTTATCAGCAGAAGAAGCAAGGGAAAACTTCCAAAGTTTTAATCTATTTGGAATTCAACTTGAAAGATCTTTTGAGGCTCATTCACAATGGGTCAGGAATAGAGTATTTTCTTACTACCAACATCCTGGAGCCAAAATATGTTGCAACATATCACTGTCAGCAGCATTCAGTTAATCCTTCCACAGTGATATAGATTACAACACAAATCCCTCAGAGAATCCAAAGTGTGAGAGTTGATTATACCAGATGCTTCTCTATGTACCTGTCTGCTAGGATAATTTCTGAAATGAAACAGGCATTAAAGAAGACTCAGTGATTGTAGCAGAAATGATAGAAAAAATCCTTGAATCCTAATTCTCTATTATCCTCCTCTGCCTAAGTTAGCTAGGGAATAGCTGTTCCTCTCTTGAAAACATTAAGTTTACTGATTGCTATGCCTGAGGCATTTGAGTTGCATCTTTTTTTCATTTCATACAAGAAAGCAGTTAGCAGTATACATATCAAAATTAGGGACAATCATGGATTCTGTACTAAATCCATTAAGTGGTTGAAGAAAGGCAGTGGCCATTCAAAGACTCTCCTTTAAATAGCTTAAAATTCTGATGTTTATATGTAAATCCCCCGAGCATTACTATTAGTGTGGCAAATACTAAGTCTCTAGAATATCATTGAAGAAGTCAAGCAGGGTGCCCGTACTCGTCCCAAATTCTGAACAGGACACATACGTGCAGGAAACACAGGTTTGTGTTGATATCTTAGCATGCCTTGCCCTTGTAGACTGTGTAAACTTCTATTGATGCAGATCCAGCCTTTCACAGTGGAGTCTACCTGCCCCTGCCATAGGAAGCAGAGACTATGTTTCATTTTCTTCAAACTAAGGTAAGATGTATGTCACATCACTTAAATGTGGTTTTCCCTCTGCTTGCTACTTTTCTCAGAGCTTCACCAACCAGAGGATTTGCATATTTCTCCTTAGGGAGAACCTCTCTTTGCAAATGCATTATAAAACCTAGGCCCCTCTTTCTGTCTTGAATACACAGGACTCCTCAAATCAAATTCTCAGTATGAGGTGCCCTGCTTCCCTTCTGGGCCTGCTTGTGCTCTGGATATCTGGTAAGGAGATGAAGGAGATTGTGGAGGAATAGGGAAATTTGGGGTCCTGTGGATGAGGATGTTTTGTCCATGTGTGAGATTGCCAGACTTGTTCTCCAGGAATGCGCTTGTGAGTTTTAGAGTGTGAAGAGAGGAGAATCTGTGCTCTTGTGACTATGGCAAGGACAGCAGTCCAGGTGATTTCTAGAGAGCCTTTCTGGTGTCTTTACATAGGTTTAATTTTACGTGGAATATTTGTAGACTATTAATGAAAGTCATGAATAAAATAAATAGAAAATAAATAAAGGGAAAAAAGTCACTTTATTGTACCATTATGTTTGTATATAACCTTTAATTTCTTTCATTTCAGGAGCCAGTGGGGATATTGTGATGACTCAAACTGCACTTTCCAATCCTGTCTCTTTTGGAGAGTCAGTGTCCATCTCCTGCAGGTCTAGTAAGAGTCTTGTAAATAGTAATGGAAAAACACTCTTGAATTGGTACTTGCAGAGACCAGGCCAGTCTCCTCAGATCCTGATCTATTACATGTCCACCCGTGCTTCAGGAGTTCCAGACAGGTTCAGTGGCAGTGGGTCGGCCACAGATTTTACACTGAAAATCAGTAGAGTAGAGACTGAAGATGTGGGTGTTTATTACTGTCAGAATTGGTTAGAATATCCTCCCACAGTGATATAACCCTGAACAAAAAGTCCCATGCTTGAAGTGGCAAAGCTGCCTCTTAAGTTCCTTCTTTTTGTGCAACATGCTGTAGTCAGTTTGGCTAAGTGCAGATATACTTTAGAGACACTCCTTTCTCTGTCCCTTTCAACTATGGGATCAATGAACTCCTAGTAAATGGGACATTACATGAGAATCTATGCTGAGAGAAGCAGTGGCAACAATTTCTCTGCTGTGTGGAGATTTCACACAGTGAGAAACATGCAGTCAGATATGGTCAGTGGTAGCAGGAGTACCCCATGAGCAGTACTGCTTCAGTGTGCGTATTTATGGCCTTGTGTTTAATCTTTCATCTCATTTCAGACTGCACAAGACTCAAATGTATTTGTCCTTCTTTCCAATGGGGCCATATTGAATAAAATTTTCCTTTTAAATTGGCTTATTGAGGGCAGATTTCTATGCCAGGATTGGGGCATAGTATGTTATATCCCATTATGTAGATATGGGAGATTCTCAGAGGCTTTGTGAGAGGAAAATGTTGAAATATTGAAAATAATGAGCATCTGACTCATCAGAACAAGTGGTACCTACCCATTCAAAGAGAACCTTTATTCTAAAATAGACAAAAAACTACAAGTTTAACCAATCAACAAGAAATCTAACAGCATAATCCATAAATGAACTAATGAAATAAATAATTCTGAAAATATTTAATAAGAAAGTATAATAAAGAACTTCTGGCTCTAACAATATTTCTGCACCATCATATGGTACTGATCTTTGAAAATGAGATGACATATAGATATCTCATTTGTAGCTAAACATACCACTGACACTTATTCTCTGCAATTTGACCATTTGTAACCTCTGGGTTATCCACCATCCAGTGCATAAATTCCTCTCTGATGAGGACAGAGAGCTGCACTAATACATGTATAGAATGACACAAATTTAGAGAATAATTTGACACAGTCCATTTAGCAAAGTAATATTAGGTTAGCTCTTTTGTCTGTGAGATACTCTATCTTCAGTTTTTGGCCAGATTTGTGTACCAGGTATGTGTTTCTTCCTGTGGGCAGGCCATAAGCCCAATTTTTAAAAAGCTGTTGGATAACCCCATATTATCTGTGCTCCTCTTTGTGACTTGAAAAAATCTTACATCCAAGGTTTTTAATGCAGTTCAAGATTCTCAGCTTGCTAAGACTGTTTATGGATTTTATCCTCAACAGTCCTCATAACATCTTTCATTAGAATGAAAATAAGACATCGGGGTCTTTATTTTCTACAGTCAATACTTACTTGAATTCCCCACTTCCTTTGTCAAATATGTGTATTGTCTATAGAAATAGTACTACATCATAAAATTAGGGTTGGGATCTGTCTTAGTTTGTGAAGTCTACTTGTTATAAACACCAAGGCAACAAGCAACTCATAAAATCAATGTTTTATTTGGATTTATGTTTCAAGAGGATTAGAATCCTTGATGGTAGAGTGAAAGCATTGTGGTTGGAGCAACAGCTGAGTTCACACATCTTGAACTACGTGAAGGAAGAAAGATCAAAAACAGAATGAAGCTTAGTGTGAAATACCAAATCTTTCCCACAGTGACATACTTCTTATAGCAAGCCCACATCTCCAAAATCTACAGTGGCCTCAACTGGAGACCAAATATTCACACATTCAATTATATGGGGTACATTCTCATTCAAACCATTCTTGCAACCAAGAACAATGACAATAACCTGTATTGTTTTGGGGATCTCCAGTCTACCTCTTATCAAGAGGGATGTGTCAGAAACCTGGCACAGGGCTTTTTATTTGACAGCCAACAGTTTCTGGGATGAGTGTAGTGCCCCGTAAAGGCCAAGACTATTTAGGCCATTTTATATTAGTAAGAATATATAGAAAACAAACCAAAAAATGGTTATTTTATGGCTTTTCACAACATCCTTAATGTAACTTTCCCTTCTCCAACTCTACTCAACTACATTCTCCCACCCATATCTACATTTAACCCTCCCTATCTATTATTCTCTTATCTTTCTTTCATATCACCAGTCTTCTGTCTCCCTCACTTAGGATCTTTCTTTCACTTCCTCACCTCAATGGTCCCTTTTTAGTTATCTGGATTCAGCAACTACTCCAAATTAAACACACAATTCTAAAGCTTACCTTATACAATACAAACTTTCCCAGCTAAGCCCATTTTTCCCTGAAATTTTATAATTTAATTTTTATTCATAGCCAAATAATAGAATGGTATTTTTAAGCCATAAAGAAGAAGAATTTATATTTTTGTTGGATGTTAGATGAAATCATAGTAATAGAACTAATTGAATATCAGAATGACTACTATCATATGGTCTCTCTCATTTGTGTTTATTAGACTCTAAATAGATGCAAGTAATCAGATGTGTGTAGAATTAATGTTAGAGGTAAAACTTTGTAGAGGAATAAACTGTTAGGCTTTAGATGTAGAGTTGTGGTTTAACTGAACACTGACATGGACTGCTGAAGACAAAGATATTTATAACAAGAGGTATTTGTGTTGTGGACAGATAGGGAGGAAAATAGCACTGTGGAGAATTTTAAGGGAGAGTTTCTATACATTTTTAGATTTGGCAGAGGTTTATAGAAAGATTCTACAGTAATGATTTCTTATTCCCAGGCAAAGAGGAATGTGGGACCAGGATTGCCTGGTGCCAATATTTCAAGGTCAGCAACTTTTTGTGTTATATCACTTCCTGTGTAAAAGCTCCAATATTCATTGAATCTATAGGGCCAGTGTCAGTATCCACTAGAGTAAGAATGCTCTAAAGGTTTTTTATGACTGATGGATATCCATGCAAACTGGAGTCCAGGAACAACTCAGTAACTAAGCTACAGAATTCTGTATTAAAGATTTATTGGAGATGAGGATGGGAAGGGATCGCAGCAGTCTCCTCAAAGAAGAGATAGAGAGAGCACTGGGCTGACTGTGATGATGTGCTTCTAAAGGGAGTGGATATGAAACATGTGCAAGGAGTAATTTGCCTTGGTCATTAAAGATAATGCAGGCCACTTGCATTGTGTCTCACTGAAGGAGGGAAAGGGTGGGCAATGTGTGGTTCTCTCAGCAGTTCTTGGTATGAACAATATTCATTCCTTTTGTTTATTATTAAAGATGAGGAAATAGGAAGGGGTGATTAGTGAGTTGGAAATGGGGTGCCATGCTCTATGGACTACCTCCTTCTGTTTGGGGCATCAAGATATTTGGGAAACAGTTGGTCCTCACATTCAGGGTATATTCAGAAGTCATGTCTTCAGTTCTGTGGCTGTTGGCAGTCTCATAATAATAACTAACTAATGGTTTGATTAGAGATGTTTTGAATTTTTTGTTGAAGAAACAACAATTTCTTTTCAATTAATAAAGCAGGGTGCAATTGGTAAAAGCAGGAAAACAAGAAGGATAGGGGTCACAAAGAGTATGGGGTTCTCTAAGGCCCAGGGACTAAAGGCATCGACTTGTTTCTTACTTCAAGAAACACTGAGGGTTACAAGAACTATTTTTCTCCCATAAACAGATTCTAGGGCAGAAATGACTTTCACCCAGTCTCCAGCATTTCTGTACATGGCTACAGGAGAAAAAATAACCATTTCTTAACAAAAACAGCACAATATTGATGATATGAACTGAACTGAATTGGTACCAGCAGAAGCCTGAGGAAGTTCCTAAGCTCCTTATTTCAGAATACAATACTCTAATTTAAGGAATCCCACCCCAATTCATCAGCAGTGGTTATGAAATATAATTCACCCTGACAATTGATGGCATGCAGTCTGAAGGTGCTGCAGATTACTACTCTCAACAAAATAATTGGCCTCTCAAAATGATATATCCTTTTACACAATCCTGCAGATAATGTTGGTGACATTGCCTAAGCTGCTACTGAAGATTTTCAGTGTGGCAACTTAGAGTCTTTTGGTGTTTCTACCCACCATGCTCATGAATTCTCACTTCCTTTATCATTTTCTGTAGTTTCCAATGTCTCTATTATCTTAAGTCAGAATGGGAAGGATGCCCATACAGTTAGGTTGGCTGAGAACAATAGTTCACCATTCAGGGTTATGGGAAGTAAGGGATGGTAAAGGTTGGAGAAAGTAGAGCCATCTTGGGAGTGGGGAGTCTGTTATGTGTATGGACCCATAGAAGAGCCAGTTATTTGTAAAGATGTAGCTTGAGAAGGGTATGGATTTGTAGTGACAAGGATGAAGGGCAGCCCAGGAACACTGGACCTTAATGGATATATAGATCCAGCAGCTGGATGAATAAGTGGTTTTGGCCACAGTTCGTACTTGGTGGATTTGGTATAAAAGAGTTATCCATATCTTGTACAGAGTTTAAAGGGAGAGGTGAAAGAAGAGTACATAGAAGGATCATGATCAGGGATACACGTGAAAAGTAGGGGTTGTGAATAGTTAAAAAGATTTTTCACCATCAAAACTTAAAGATGGAGGGGAATCCTAAATCGTATGAAGTAAGGGTGACCCATGCATGAAGCCAAGTACTGTAGTGCAATTGTGATAAAAGATTTCTTTGAGAAATTTTGCCTTACAGGTGCAGTTATTTGTCATGAGAGTGATTAGTTCTGCTGCCAGGAGTGCTGTACACCAGTAAGCTAGGAGAAGCGACATGGGGCTCCAGAGTATGGGAGGAAGGAAATAGGAGAAAATACAAGACAGAAGTAAAGAATTAGATTTGGTCTGGTATGAAATGTATGAATGTCCCTTGTAGCCAGGGTTCCTCTACAGCATACAGAAGTTTTTCTAGCAGATGTCTCGAGAACGAATACAGCAGTTGTAGGGTGAGAGTCTCTAGGAAAACTTATGTGAAAAATTCCTGGTCATGTATAGAGGGAAGTGAGAATATTTTAAGAGAGGTGTGTAGTAGGATTCTTTGAAGGAGATTTGTGTTATATGCAGCTTGTAGTTATAATTGCATGCTGCTTGGATTTCTGAGAATGTTGCTTAGAATATAGGGGAGAGCAGGTGTGGGGTGATAGTTGACAGTTGCTGGGTTGGTTTGTAGGGTGCTGGTCCAGCTCTATATCAGTTCCTGCTCTCCAAGATTCTGAAAGCCAGAAGGGGCAGTGAATATTTCTTCCTCTCTCTCTTTCTTTCAAGGCATATGAAAAGGCAATGAAGATTTCTTTCTTTCTATCATTCCTTTCTCCTTCCTGAGCTAGATGGTAAAAAACAGAGTAAGAATCTGTTACTGAAGTGGGTCTAGTAAGTAAAACATTTTAAAGGACAAGACAAAATCTTCAGTGTGAGCATAATAAGGAGGAAAGGAAGATCAAGGGGAGCAGCTATGCATGGAAGGGAACCAAATGCCCATCCCTAGGAGGAGGCTTCTCACTGAATTTTTTTGGTTTTTACCCTGGGTTTTTGAGAACCATTGCAAGTCCTTTGAATTTGTTGGTGAGGAAGCAGCATTACTCTAGGATGACACCAATCCCATCCTTAACAGTAGTTAGATCTCTGTATCTTTAATTTTGGATCACTGGAGCATCACACAAGGAAAAATGTTTGTTCTGAATATATTAAGATGGTCTGAATTTTCTTTAGATTTTTCAGAGAGATGGTAAGACAAAGCAGTTAATTGTTGCAAAACAAGCTTCAAGCTAGCTATTTTAGTCCTGAGTCCTAAAAAATGTACACACTGGCAATGAAGAAGTATGAGTTGAATTGACTCGTTTCATAGATCACCTGAAATATTGCCTTTAGGGGTTTGGTGGTGCAGGATCTCTCTTAACTACTTAAAGACGTCAAAAGGGAAGATGTGGAAAGGTCAGCAGTTAGGATGCTTCACAAGAGGATCTTTCTATGGAGCCACGATAAAACTTGACAGTTGGCAAAGATCCAGTAACTAAGACAACCATTTGGTGATATCATACATTTATCAATTATGCTAAGTGAATGAGATATTATATGGATTAGTTATGAGGAGCACTGAGAGATAGAATGTATGAAGGATTTTTTTAACAAGAAGATTAATATAAGTTTTGTTTGGTGAGACAAAAAATAATAGGAAAATTGGCTGGACTATATACTAGCGTTCTATACAAGGAAAAGGTAACCAAAATACACTGTTACATTAGAAAATGGCATAAGGGGAATCATAAGTGATCATTTTAAGAAAAGTGAGTTAAGTTGGTTTCTTAATTGACATATTAATAGAGACATAGCTTCTTTTGAGTCCTTTTATAATATTGTCTAGCAAAATTCCAAGGACACCATTTGTATATCTTACATAATTTGCCAAGCCTGTGAGTTTGATAACAGAATATCTGGCAGCCTCCTTTAATCAGGGAGCAAGAGGTTACAGTATAGAAGACACATTATAGCTGTGAGATGTACTCTTTTAGACTCAGATGGTGTTCCATAGTTGATGAATAGAGCTTTCATATTTGCCTCAGTATTTAAGTAGATTAACCTGTTTCTAAGCTTCAGATGGATACTGTAGAGCTGAAGTAAGCCTATGCAGTTCTTATCAGGAAAAGAATCACTAGTGAGAAATAATTGCCCAAGCAGCATTTCATATGGTTTAATAAAATGTCTGAGACTACAGTCTCTTAAATTGATAGAGAAACATACTGATCATCCTAATGTTGGTTGTACTTCCTGATGGTGCTTAAGACCAAATAGGTATCCCAAATTAGTTTGTTTAGTTTGTTTTTATACTGCTAAGACCAACTGAGGATCTGTATTTGGGGTCAATTGGTCATGTGAGGAATCACTGACTGACTCCTCTAGCCTTTCTTTACTTGTTGTCCATTAATATGCAAATAAGTAATAAAGGCCTTGGTTAGTCTGACTGTGGCTTCCCCTGGAAGCATAGAGAAAGTCTTTCCTCTAAGTTGACCCTCCTCTTTATAGACTGGAGCTTGGTTAGAATTCATTTAGTAGAGTCTCCATAGAATTTCTCCATCAGAGAACAGGTGACTTTCCAAAGTTTCAGGACTTATCTAGAGATGATACACAGCCCTCTAAGACTTACTGACCTTAGAGGACAAGGGAGAGAATGTTATGTCATTCATTCCCCCGACCACATCAGAATAGCCTTGAGTATGGTTATTAAACATCAGTTAGTGCATCAGTTACAGCAGTATGGTTCTTTTAACTACTGTATAATATTTTAATAGTCAGATACTTCTAAATAATCTTTGGAGATAAATTTTAGCCAATTTTTAAAATTGTTGATGTCAGACTTTAGAAACTAAGTAACATGCACATTATCTGTAAGTCTCATCCTCTGTGTAACTTAAATAATTTACTTAGAGCTCCCTAACTTGCAAAGGCTTTCTAAACATTTTTTTTGAAAATATATGTCTTAATCTTTATACATAAATCCTTCTTTATTAAAACTTTTTACATATTTACATTTTTATAATGAGTATGTATTGTGAATATAGTTATGTGTTCCTTTCAGTTAATTGTTCATGGCTATATTCATCCAGGAGATGAGTCAACTCTATGAAATGGTAGAAAACACCAAACCAGTTATAGGTGAAAATCAAAATCTCCTTGTTTTGTTTACCGTATACATAATATGAATCTCTATGTAGATTAGATTTTAAAATGAGTCTTTTGTGTCTTCACAAACAGGGAATGAAGTAGATTAGAGGTGTGACAGGGCACACTTCACTGTTGTACTATCACTACTTTTTTCATTTAAATCTCTGAATCATTGATTCCTCATATTATGAAATCTTATAAATCAGTGGTTTTCTAAATTGCTAATGCTGTAACCCTTTAATACAGTTCGTCTTGTTGTGGTGACCCTCCACCGTGAAATATATTTGCTTGCTACTTCATAACTGTATTTCTGCTACTATACTACTATATTTGCTACTATGACTTTTTATGAATTGTAATATAAATACCTGAGATGAGATGGTCTTAGGCTAGCCCTCTAAAAGTCCCTTCAACCTCCAAGAGTTATAATCTATATGTTGAGAACCACTGCAATAAATCTAGTGTGTTGGAAAATGGAAAAAAATACAAGGGAAAATGGAGGTGTGTGAATAGAGAAGAAATACATTGGGAAGAAGTTGGGGTGTGTGAATTAATGTGACCAAAATGCATTGTATGTCATTCCCAAAGTATTAATAATAAAAAGGAAAATTTGTCTCTTCCAAAATATTTAGATTCTCATCTACCTAGACAGCACAAATGTAATGGAAGTATTCAATTAAAGAAATGCAGGACTGCAGTGTGTACTAGATTCATGGATGGAGTCCATTTTCCCAGATGATGATGCTTTAAAAATTTGTGAAAACAGTGGGAGGATGACTAAGAAGGAAGATGTGTCACATAAGGGCTCACCTCTGAGGATTTGTTTTGCCCTCACCCTTTTGCTTACTTATTTCCTTCCCTCTGGTCTGTTATGGGGTAGGAAACATTGTACAAACACAGAGTCACTGACAAACTGTGCTGGTTTTGCAGAAATGGAAAACACAAAAATTATGGGGTCATGAAGGCCTCCTCCATTATCTCAGAGCAATGACTTTGGGTCCATAGAATTAATGGCATGTTTGAAATCCCTGTAGGTAGTTCCTGAAGGCTTTGAAAAGAGTTCTGAGAATGAAGCAAATGATGCAACAGATTTCCTAGGATGAAAGTGATTCTAAGAGCAAAAGTCATCTGTGATGAAAACTCTAGCAGGATATGGAGTCAACCCAAGACAGAAAACATTTGGTTACTGAGGACAATGTTATCAATTTAGGGCTGCCCAAGCTTGTTTGAGTTCATGTCAACCACTATATGCTCTCTATGGTAGACATGAGGACCCAGAATTTAATACTTACAATGTTTCATTTTGAACTTGCTTTCATTCACTTCTTGCTTGATATTTTTCCATATGTTCTTTTAAAAATGGGAACATTCACACCTTTCCATTGTCTGTTTCAAGTATATGGCTCATTTTCTGCTGTCTCTTTTTTCTTTCCTTTTTGAGACACAATCTCTCTATCAAGCACAGGCTAGATTCACATAGATTATCTTGCTCAATAAGTGTTACAAATTCAATGCTTCAACACAATATCCAACTCTTTTTACAGATTTTATATGATCTCACAAATAAAATTGTGCATTGAGTTAATTGTGCATTAACTTCTCTTTTATGAAACAAAGGAGTAAAACTGATGGACTCATAAATTGTCTCAGTGTATTCTGCATTGTAAGAGGGACATGAATGCTGTAGGACCAGGGGAGAATTGTTATATTTTCAGGTTATAATATTCTCCCAATTGCCTGTGTTGAAAACATAATCCTTAGCTGATTGTACCAGTAGGAAGTAAGAGCAAGTAAGAAATTGGATGATATTAAGAGAAGAACATCACTACTGAGGTCCTCTGAAGGATAAGTATTATTCATAGTACTTGGCCTATAATCTCTCACTGTCTGTCAATCTAGACCACTTTCCCTTGTTCACTTTTTAAATAAAGCTGTTCTATATCATGCACCCTATACTATCATGCTCTGTCCCATCACAGGCTAGAAGCAATTCATTAGAGTCATGATGTATAGACACCTAAGATTTTGTGAGATAAAAAGGTTTTTCCTTTAAACTAATTTTTCTGTTTTTTTTTTTCTCCAACAGTTATTTAAAGCTAACAATGTTTTATAGACAGGAGTAATTCTGGAACTCTCTCAACTTAAAGTCATTATCTCTTGTCACAATGACAGCAAATGATCAGAGTGCTAGAAATGCTTGTGTGGTAAGGAAATCCAAATACACAGATGTGTTAAAGACAGCATTTCTGGGACTGGGTTACTTTACTGAGGACGATTAATTTTAGTTCCATCTATTTGTCTGCAAAATTCATGATACCACCTTAATAGCTGAGTAATCATCCATTGTACAAGTGTACCACATTTTTATTATCCATTCTTCAGCAGAGGGGAACCTTTATTGCTTCCAATTTCTGGCTATTGTGAATTAAGATACTATGAACATAGTTGAGCAAGTGTTCTGGTAGTAGGATGGGGTGTCCTTTGGGTATATACCAAGGAGTGGTATAGCTGAGAATTAAAGTAGGTCTATTCCCAATTTCCTGAAAAATCACTGTATTGATTTCCATAGTGGTTGTACAAATTTTCATTCCAACCAGTAATGAAGTAGTGTTCCCCTTGCTCCACATCTGCACCAGCGTGAGATGTCACAGATGTCTTTCTTCTTGGCCACTCTGACAGGAGTAAGATGGAATCTCAGGGTAGAGGGAGATGGGGGATGAATCTGAAGGATAATAGAGAAAGGGGATCTGGCATATTAAAGGGAGTGAAGGCTGATGTCAAGAAGTATTGAATCAGAGGAGAAAAAACAAAAACAAAAACAGGAGGAAAGACTGGGAATCAGAGGAGATGGAAAACACCAGTAAAATATGTTCCACTGAATCAACTAAGCAGGACTCATGTAGGCCCACACAGGCTAAAGCAGCAATTACAGTACCTGCATGGGTCTACAACAGGTCTTCTCCAGATATGTTGTGGCTGTCAGCTTAGTGATTTTTTTTTGTTTTTTTTTCCTGGAACTCCTAAAAGTAATGACTTTCTGGTCTGCTCTTGTGACCCTTTTGTTTCTATTGGGTTAGCCACTCCAGCCTTGATATGAGGGCTTTTGCCATGTCTAACTGTATCTTGTTTTGTCATGTTTGGTTATTGTCTCTTGGAGGCCTGGTCTTTTCTGAAGAGAAACAAAGGGGTCGATCTGGGAAAAAAGGAGTTTCTGGGTAGTGGAAAGGAGAGATACTGTTCAGGATGTATTGTATAAGAAAATAATCTATTTTCAATTTAAAAAAAGTGTTAAAAAGTTGAATTGATATACTTTCTCACATTTCATTCAAAACAAACTAGAAAGTTTTTTTAAAGAAAATATCAGTCGTAATGCATAGCAGAATCATGCATTATGTAGCAGTGTTACCTGTTGTAGTATTCAAGTCTGTCATCACTAGGCAACCCTTCATGCTGAGGAATTGTGAGGAACAATAGTGAAAGCAAAAATGTGGCCAAATTTGGAGGATTTCAAATGGACAAAAAAATGTAACCCACTTATTCTGAGTGTATGATAGTACCTCCATTTTCATATGGTTCCAAGTAACACATGGGGTTATGATCAAGGTGTTATAGGTGTACGATTACTGTGTATTTGCTTATTTTGTACTATAATAAACATGACTAATCTGCTTAATCTTACTTTTTAATTAATTAAAATGATCCTGATAGTTTGTCCATTTTTATTTAAAGAAATGACTACTCCAAACTCACAAATACATCACAAGAGCAACACACAGTATTTTTTTAACCATTAAGAATTATTTGAAAGAGTTAAAGATGCAATAGTTCCTTCTTTGTTATATATTATCTAAGAGTAGAATTTTCTTCTATATTACCCCAAATATATCTTTGAAAGATATTATTCAAAATAGAATTCATGTATTAGAAATATATGTTTTAGAAAATTTATGTATTAGAAATTAGAAATTCTCAAATGAATTACAAAATTTCTATGATTTTTAAACCTTAAAAATAAATATATTCTCTGGAGAGGTATGTGTGGTCTGATCTATGGCATCTGGGGACACTGGACTTCTGCTAAATTACTGAGGTAAATAAGCTTTGCAGCTGTGTCCAGCCCTAGCATTGTTCCCCATAATTTGCATGCATTCACTGCACAGCGTTGAGGACTTCTTCATATATCAGTAACAGCCTGTGCTTTTGTCATTGCAATCAGTACTCAGCTTGGACATGAGGCCTCTGCTCAGTTCTTTGGGCTCCTGCTGCTCTGGCTTCCAGGTAAAAAAGGAATACAATGGGAACTTCACTGTTAGACAATGATTAGTGTTGATTGGCATTCCAGGAATATCCTCTACTATAATGCTTAACTATGTGGCTATTTATATCTCTACTTAGAGGTGTCAGATGTGACATTCAGATGACGCAGTCTCCCTCCTCCCTGTCTGCATCTCTGGAAGACAGAGTCACCATCACTTGCCGGACAAGTCAGAGTACTTATGGTTTTTTAAGCTGGTATCTGCAGAAACCAGGGAAATCTCCGAAGCTCCTAATCTATGGTGCAACTGGCTTGGATTATGGGGTTCCAACAAGGTTCAGTGGCAGTGGGACTGGGACAGATTACTCTCTCACCATCAGTAGTCTGAAGTCTGAAGATATTGCCATTCATTACTGTCAGTAAAGTTATGATACCCCACCCACAGTGATACAAGTCATAACATAAACCCCCATGGAAACAGAAGTATGCAGCTGCTTCTCCTCTTGAGTCCTCCATAGAAACTGTTTCACAGATGTGACAGGACTTTTAACAAAGCTCACTAAGAGTCATTCGGTTTTATAGTAGTGACTAAACAATTACAGAGGAAACAGTTTTTTTTTTATTTGAAGTGTCTGAGTTGTATCACCAGTTGGGACTCATAAAGAAATATGGAAGCTTCTGTGGACATTTTAGCACATGTTCTTCAAATACAGAAAACAAGATTCTAAACACCATAATTTAAAGGCAGGTAAATATTATTGATAGAATCTAATAGTACAAAGGATGTCTAGTTTCCTAAAAAAAAAAAAAAAGAAAGAAAATTAGAGCATATGTGTCAGAGAAAAGGAAGGCAGTCTACCCATGATCCTCTGCTGTGCCTTGAAATTATAGTAGTGAATATTGATCATCTCACTTATCTGAAGCACTTTATATAGAATTTTCTGGCTCCTGTGTCTACTGGTGGACTTAGAAGTACCAAACAACATTGAACCATAGTCATATGACTTTAAATTCCTCTGCATGAATGGAATATAGACTTGTCTATATGAAATCAGAGAGAACAAAGGGCTGTCTCTTTTAGATGTCTCATTTGTATACCTTTCTATCTGTCTACCTACAGACTTAATACTGTGTGTTTACACAAAACAGAACAATCAAGACAAAAGACATAATACCTCATTTCTAGGCTTCAGATTTTCATAGTCATGCTGTCATTTCACTTTCTACATAAATTATAAATTGACTGTATTAATTTTAGAAACTCCTCCAACACTAATAGTTGCATTACATTACATTTACGTGCCAATTGAGAAAATATACATATAAAAATGGTTCATGGAGAGGAAGAGAATTCCCCATGTTTAAGAGGATTTGTTTTTCTTGAGAAAGACTTAGGTTTGATTCTCAGAACCCATATGGTGACTGACAGTTATCTTTAAGGTCAATTTCAGGATATTCAGCACCCCCTTCTCAACTTTGAGATCACCAAGTACATAAAAAATATGTACTTACAAACACACATACAATACATACGTATATATATAAAAGAATATTTTTAAAAAGCAGTATATTATGAACAGAGATATAATTTCTGCTCATTTTTATGTCATTTAATGTGCAAGGTTATTCTACCATCTTTGGTGTATGTAAAGATTTTATTGTACCTACTTCTAAATATTTATATTGAGATTCTTTTTCTTGTGAATTTATGAAGTAATCTTTATAGCAAATATTTTGTTTCATGTCTTTCATTGATCATTTTTTACTACAGTTGGTGCCTTGTGCTATTATTTTAGGTATAAATGGTAAGAATAGACATTTTAGTCTTTTGTGTACTCTAAAGCACAAAATGCTGAATGTCTTTTTCACTAGGTATGATTTTATGTTTTCCTGAGCTTTATATACAGTTCGTGACAATAAGGTATTTTTGTCACTAAGCTTTGTTTCCTTAGAGATTTTTTATGAATATATATTGACTCTTGTAAAAATGATTTTAAGGCACTATGGAGTTAATTTTATTTTATAGTTTATCTTTTCAATTAACAAAATGATTAATTATATTGATACACTGAATAGTGTTAAAATGTCCTTTGTCTTGTGAAATACACTCAACTAGGTCATAATGCATCACTAGAGAGGGAAACAAGAAGGTGATTGTGGAGGATACGAGAAGGAAAAAGAGGAAAATGCAGGGAATGTGACAAAAAATAAAATCTACTTTGTTTATTTCCTCTATATCCTTGTCTCACCTTAATTATTTGTCAAAGCAACTTTGCTAGAAAAGATATTTTAAATAAAATAACAAAATGTCTCTATGGTGATAGAGATTATAATGCTGCAGCTGGTCATCTCTCAGGAAGTCATATTGGCCTATTTTGATTGTGTGTACACACTTCAAAGTTGAAAGCAAAATCAAACAATTTCACTTATGGACACCAATACTTATCACATGCAAATATTCCTTAAGAAATTCAAGATGAAGTCATTCAGCTTTAAGTCAGTAATAGAAACATTGACCAAAATCCTCAGGAAAAATAAAATAAAAAATCTCAGAAATGGAGTTTGAGACAAGAATGCAGCATGTTTCCTTATAAATTTCATGATATTCAAGTGAGGGAAAGCCTATCTCTTATGACAGGTGTAAGAAGCACTATTTCTTAGGTAGGTTATGTGATAATTAATAGCCAGAGAAAGAAGCATCTAGAAAATTGTAGGTTTGAGGCAAGCCCAAGTCACACAGTGAGTTCCCATCTACATAGTAAGACTCTCCTTCTAAAAACAAGGAATAAAGAAAATAGAGGAAATTAAATAACAATAAAAGATATTATAAAAGATCTAATAATTTCAAATGTAGACAATTATTCATCAAGAAAATAGAATATTTGTGATGATAATATCAGAAGTCTAAAATATGAGAGAAAAAGATGGGTAGAAATTAGCGCAGAGGTGGAGAGCAAAGCAATGTTATCAGTTCTGGACATCATCTTGGAAGCCAAACCAAATGCTATCTTTTGTGATAAATATTGTGTGAAATTACAAGTCAGTGGCAGAAGAAATCCTGAAAAATTCACAAATGTGGAGGAAAAATCCACAAATTTATTATTAAATTAGATCAAAGAAGAAATCTCAAGTTGTGTTATAAAGTATTCTAACAGAAATGAAAACACACAAAAAATATTAAAATTATGTGATGGAGCCAAACTACTGTGGCAGTAGAAAAGGTGACGCTTTGTAGCTACAGAAACACAGTATAATTCTCTCAAGTGCAATCTCAGTTTGGGGACCTTTCTACTAGGAAAAAGATCCCCACCTAATTAAGAGCTAAGTATTATTTTGCTACAAGTATTTCCATCACTTGAGGGACTCATATAAAACACAAAGTTCATTGACAGAAAAACCCACCTATGGAGGTGCAAGAGTAAGCTGAAGAATCTGGTCTGGAATTTTTCTAATCAGGTGAAACAGCATTCCCTCAGTTCATTGACAGTGGGTCTAATTAATCCACAAGATCCAGAAGACATGTATGCTGGTGAGTATTACAGGGACTCTTGGGCACATTCTGCAACAATTAATTCCTTGGGTCTCTTGATTATCAGAGCTAAATCATAAAGAATCTCATAGTAAGTACTAGCCAAATATGAATATATGCATTTAAATTGATATCAAATTATAAATTAAACACATCTGTTGCACTTGCTCAATGAACATACATGTCTTGTTAATGGTAGACACATGGTATAGTCAGGATATAGACATCATCTTTGCAAAAGAGCCTATTGGACAGTGATACTTTAAAAGTTTTTGGTTGACTACTCACAATTCAAGACATTTCCACCAGCTGTTGGCCTGCATGCCTTGGCGACTTCACATGCTTCCCCAAATTGTTAAGCTACTGTGATTCTCAAAGTTGACTACTTTACAGTTGTTTAGGGTGGAAGTCATGATGTGACACCGACAGATACAACTCACGAAATCTAATTCCTAGCCCAAGACTTGCCAGAATGATTTCTTGTTCAAAGCGAGTAATTTCTAAAATCTTTATTGGTGACTTCTCACATGAATCACTCTATAAAGTCTTCAATTGCCTTGTGACTAAAATATTTTCTATATTTTAGAATTTAGGGACTTTCTATATTTTAGAAAATAGGGACTTTCCTGTTGCTGTTTTGTCCTCAGCTAGATGAATGAATCATTAATGTGAGGGACTGTTTTTTTTCCTACAGAATGACTTTGTTGGATAGATACAAAAGGATCAGCTTCATTAAAAACTGTGATGAGATTCAGCCTTTGAAATCCTATAAAATACAATACCACAGTGTTATCTCAAGAGTACGTGATAAAAGGAATGACTCAGTTTCAATACTAAGAAATGGGTGACAATGTCCTAGGAGCCTGATCAGCTTGAACAGGTTCTATGATCTGAATATAGCTCTATGACTGGATCTGCATAATGCAGGACTTTCAAAACAACAACAAAGTTCTTTCTAAATAGCAGACCCAGTTCCTTTCACACATAGCATCTCCTTTGAATTTAAACTCTTGGCATAGGCACCTATACCTTGAGGTCCTTGAGAGGATCAGGCCACATTCCCAGCTAATAAGAAATGAACAAGGTCTGTTCTTTTTATATTGAGGAAGAAATAGGAAGTTTCTTTTGATTATTCTTTCCCATGAGCCCTGAAGTTAATATGGAGAAAATTCATTCCATGTAACAGCTGGTTACCTAGTGTTCCATATGGATATTCTAAGGCACAAATGCCACTTCTGAACTACTATATTTAGTAAAAAGTGATAATGTATTGCCTGTTAGCAAAGCACAGTGAACTGCCTTATGTCCATTCTGACTCCTCAAATCCACAGCAGAACTGATACCAACTCTTCCTCTGTGCAGTTTTCTCTTACAAAGCAGAGAGATATTCCCTCTTTATCTATGTAAAACAGACATTTTCTACCCACTGTCTAAAGATGGTGTTAAAATTGCTTCATTGAGGGCTAAGGGGAACACAGAGTACCCGTGTTCAAATCCCAGCACCACTAAAGCAGCTCACTACTGCCTGTAACTTTAATTCGAGGGATCTGACACCTCACACCAATGCACACAGAGTAAACTTAAATAAAACTAAAACAAAATTGTTTCATTGAATTATGACTGACACATAAAATTCTGTGTGTATATAAAAAGTGTGTTTGATACATATGTGTCAAATATGATTGGACATCAAGACCAGGAGCATTTCCATCACTTGAGGGAGTTTCCTGAAATTCACATGTTATTGCTAGTATTTAAAATTTTCATTTTTGTGTCTATGCATTTATGTTAAACAACTAATATCTGTCTTCCTAGTATTTTGGTTTTTACTTTTATGCTCACACGGACAGACTCATTTGCCTGAGGGAATGCCACTTCTGAACTATTGCATTTAGTAATAAGTGATAATCTGTTGCCACTTAGCAAAGCACAGTAAGCTGCCTTGTGTCCATTCTAACTCCTCAAATCAACCTCAGAATTGATGTCAGCTCTTCTCCTGTGCAGTTAACCATAGTTCATCTCCCAGAGAAAACATGGATATGTGTCTCTACTATCATCTCCCCATTGTCTCTGTAATGATGCGCTTATGGAGAATACCAGAGCCAAAAGCACTATATATCTTCTATAGGGATGATTTTTTCAACATTCTACTATGTAGCATTTTCAGTTTTACTACTTTCCCCTCTGCTTCATCTTATTTTGCAAATATAAGAACCCTACATAACTGTTTTACCTATACTTCTTTATTTCACCAAAGGGTTTGCATATGCTCTCTAGAGAGGACTCTACCATTAAAATATGACATAATAGTTCATCTTCAACCTTATTTTTACTAATCAATCTCCTCAATTCAACTCATAGAAATGGGGCTCCCTGCTCATTTCTTGGGGATATCTGTGCTCTGGATTCTCTGTAAGGAGAGACAGTACTGAGGATGGAGAATGTGGATGCCTGGTGAGCTTTGGGGCTGTTTATGTCCAAGAGTGAAATGGAAGGTCTTGTACTCCTGGATAGGCATGTGAGGCTTAGATCTGAAAGAGTAAATGATTTCAAATGAGATAGTACTGTGTTCTGTGAACATTCTGACACACTGGAATGAGGTGGTGTTGAATGATGCCTCCCTCTAATCCTTCTACACACTAGTATTGTGCAAAATAGCTTGATATATGAACAAAATTACACATGAAAAATAAGGATCTCATGTTAAAAAATAAAGGTAATCTGAGAGATTTCTTATGACATTTGTATATTACTTTTCTGTTTTCTCTTTATTTCAGTGTCCCGTGGTATATTGATGTATTGATGACCAGCATTCCTCTCTCACTGTATGTCAGCCCTGGAGAGACAGTCTCTATCTCCTTTAGGTTTAGTCAGAACCTTAAACATAATAATAAAATCATCATTTTTCCTGGTTCCTACAGAATTCAGGTCAGTATCCACATCTCCTCATCTAATAATATATTCAGCTGATATTCTGAGGTCCCAGACAGGTTCCCTGGTAGAAGATCAGACACTGATTTCACACTGTAAATAAGTAGAGTGGAGCCTCTGGATCTTGGAGTTTATTACCACTTGGAAGGTACACACGTTGCTTTAGTATAAGATACATTTCCCTGGTCAAGGTGGCCCAGCTTCCAAATGTGCTGCTCATCTGAAGAGCTCTACATATACCTTGTGTCTATGTGAGATGGAAATGCTGAGAACTCAGACACCTAGTTACAGCTGAGATTCCTGGAGATTGAGTGCCTTGGACACAACAAGTGCCCCCATTTCTGGCCTCATCAGTTTCAAAAGCTTTATTGTATAGTATCAGTCTAATGAGAATGGTGTGTACCAGTGGCATCTTAGCAACCAGTAATGATGTTAGTAAAGCTAAGTGAAAACATATCCTAACACAAAATTCCTTGACTACCTTCATTACTCAATTAAAATTATCCAGTTTTTCATCCAGGTAATTGAGTCATATCCCCTTGTGTAATTGATTCCTTTATTATATAATGACTTCACTGATCTCTTTTTAGTTTTGAACTTTATTCTATTTGACCTAATTACATATCCCACTTTATTTGTCTTCAGTTATGTATATTTTTGTTCTATCTTTAATATTATGTAAGAGTAACATTGCTGATTATTTCATAAAGACAAAGTTATTTTTTCAAATCAGCCTTTATAACTTTTTAAATGAAATTTTTATTTAATTTATTGAAATGTTATTCTTCTTTAATTTTAATTAACATATTTCCCAGTGGGCTGGGCTTCTAGAACTTGTGGGGCTTGATGACCTGTTTTGCCTCCAGGTCTAAGCAAGGCATATTTCAGGCAGATACAGCAGGATGAAGAGGTTGCTTCACTGCTTCTACACAGTGTGGAAGATGGGGATTTTCTAGTGTGTTAGGGTGGGAAGAATATTATAAATACATAAGTAGGAGCATCCCCTAGCTATTTCTATTCATATTGATGGATGTAGTCCTAAAATGTTGTTCTATAGCAGCAGCAGCTTGGGTAAATGAGCATACCACATGGACAAGCTGCTTTCTGTGGAGACATACAAGTAGTGATGAAAAATTATCACACTTCACTGTGTTGATCTCAGGGCTCTGAAGAGACAGTTCACCAGTCAAAAAGACTTGACTGTCTGTGGCATATATGGAAGTGATTGAGCTTGACTCTTACATTTATAAACCCATGGGAAATCCCCTTGCTTGAAAGTTGATCTCAAATGTTGACATGGCATAGTGAACACAGGTGCTTTATGAACTTTTTTATAATGTCATTTACATTTTTGGGAAACTTAGATTCTTAATTATATCTCAGCATACTCCATGAAATGTTCTAGTTGGGCAGGGTTTTTATTATCCATTTTGGTTCTGTTTTTCAGAGGGAAAGCATGGCAGATATCTTTTTATCAACTATTTTACTGAAGGTTTCCATGAGACTTAGTACCTGATGTCTGCTCTCTTGATTCTCTTCTCAGGCACTTCTTTGGCTTGAAGTTATTCAGTACAGTCACTTGCTGAAAGTAAACTTTATCAAATGGTGATGGGAGTGTTAGATATCCACATGTAGCAGAATGAAACTGGAACCTAGTCTTGCCCCATACACTAAAACAATTCTGGATGCATGAATGACTTCAAGGTAAATCCAAAGACTCTGAAATTTCTAGAAGGGAACTTAGCAAATATGCTACAACATACACATAAATGTGAGAATATTCAAAACAGGACTGTTATCATTCAAGAAATAAGCCAACAATTAACAAATACAATATGTTTTGAAGCTAAAAATCTCCAAGACAGCAAAAGGAAGAGGAAATTAAATGAAGAGCTCATCTTTGGAGTGGGGAGAAATTGTTTGCCAACTGTACATCTGAGAGTAGGAGAATATCTAGCATGCTCATAAAGAACTCACAAACCAAACAACTAGAAAACAAACAACCCAATATAATGGGCTACAGATATGAAGGAGCCACATGGACACTAATGATCTTACATCCAAGTGAAAACATAATTCCTTAAATTAAAGAAAAAATTCTAGCAGTAGATATCCTGTATCACTTGAAAACATTGTTCCCAGAATCACATTATTAAACAAACCCCTATGAAGGGGTGAGTATATCATTATGAGATTTTAGCTAAGGAGGAGCCAGCAGTAAACAAATAATAGCAAACCTTTATCTTCTTGCTTGTTCCTAAGAACTAGATGATAAGACCACCTTGCTGATGACATATACTTTGGGTACATTATATAGAGAACTCAGTGTGAAAGTGAACTAGAAGCTTCTTCACTGCAGGGTAGCCTTTATAGTCTGATAGATGTTATGAAGTTTTCTAGGAGAGCTAAGGCATTGATGGCTTAACCTTCTGGAAGTACTACCATCTACTAGCATAACCTGACAGGCAAGATGTGTACAATTACACAGTATTGACACGACTTTTATGTAATCACAATGAGAGAACATTGAAAAAGAGGGCACAGAAAGATTCTCAGGAGTGGGAAATATTGGGAAAACTATGAATGCCATCTTCTGAGAAAGACAGAGATACCAGAATAGCAATATCTCAGCAGCTGGGGATGTATACACTGGGTCTGTGCAAGAATGTACCTGACAACAGTTATTCATGGATGGAAGAGGATACCTGGAACACAGCACTTACTGCTGAACTGTTTACTACGGATAGATTCAGGGAGAAGAACTTTTGCTTTCAACTGTCTATCCAGTGCTGACCCCATCAGTCTTCAATAAATAGTTCCAAACCAATGTCAACACAGATGGGCCTGGGAAAACTGTCACAAAACAAAATGTCACTAAACTTGGATATGGACTAGAATGGATTCATGGTAGGTCTTGATAGCATTTGAGTAGGAGATGAAAGATTACGCAAGACGAAAATAATCATAATATATTCTGTATATATACAAAGTTTTCAAATTAGTCAAATATTTATTAATTAAATTAAGATAAGTAATAGAAGCACAACATACCTAAACCAATAAGGTATAGTAAAACAAGTACCAAGTGTAAATTTTATGATGATTTTTTAAAAAGCACAGAAAACATTTATATTTCTTAGTAAAGGCCACAAGTGTCTATCACACATGCTTAGAACATAGAATCTGCTCCACCAACACAAAATTTCCCAAAACTTCTACTTATTCCTTGTGATTTCTCTGTTTTCCTCTAAAAGACACTTTATGAAAATGTGGCTAACATAAGCAGACTCACATACGCAATGTATACTTGTGATGAGTTTGCAGGTTTGTACGTTTGTATGTCTTAGAGGTGAGGTTTGTACTTGCTCATGAAGCCATCATTAAATTCAATGTCAGAATCTGTACCTTAGCTCTGAAGATTTTCTGTGGTCATATTTATTTTGTTGTTTCCTTATTTATTCATTTTTTAATCAAACAAAAAAACCCTCCTTTTTCTTTAAAGATATTATTCATTGAATTCAGATGGTGGCAATGCATTTCTGTATCTAATTTACTAAAGTAATGATTTGGGATGATTAGGGTGGGTGAATTCCATGCAATTTAGATCACCCAAAACACAGTATTGTTAAATCAATGTAGTTACCATCTAGTAAGTGTCTTCATGAGCACAATGCTCAGGAAATACTCAGTTCAAAATTAATTCTGTAGGTTTAACTATCGATAGGTTAATATTTTTCTCCCTATTTAGTGACATCAGTGTAGCATACTGTCCCCTATGATCCCTCTCTGACCAAGGATATTACTCCTTATTAACCTTTTCTAAATGAAGACCCAGGGTAAGTGTAAGATAAGACTAACAAAGGTCAGAGACAACATTATCATGAAAAATTGTAACAGGAAATCCAATTCTTACATTTAGCCTCCTTTGAACTCAGAGTCATTGATTTGTATAAACTATATACTGTCTTTGAGACCTTAGATTCTCGTTTATACTTAATGTTATTAGAAGTTGTTAGAGCCTCACATTCCATGTTGAGGTGTTAGTAACTCTACAGAAAAGGTTTTTCTAAAAGCCAATGAGAAAACCAACAAACAATGTGACGTTTCCCAAGATGCGAAATGAGTCTTCTCCTTATGACACCTTTCTTGCTAATTAGATATTTGAGTCCTGTGGGAACCGTGGAGTACATTAGCCAGGTGAAGCAACTGCTTACCTAATGCTCCATAGTCTAGTGTATGGCATATAACCCTTTCAGTTTCAAATGGAAGAAGAGCTATTATCTCTATTGATATGAAGACAAATTTTCTAATATCTGTTGAAATCTTGCATTAAAATCATTTCATGTGTGTGTGGTTGCCACATTAAAAAGTTATATATTCTTAATGCATATAAAATGACATGCTTGAGACACAATTATAACTCATCAGTTCCTGGACAAGAGGTGTTTTCAAGATGTCTTCACATCTATTCATCATTACTATTATTTAAAGTTTCATTTCACTTTCATATTTTTATGGCAAATATTATTTTTCTTTCTAATATTTTTGCATTCTTTATGAATATATGGACCAATTCTCTTGTTCAGGAGGAGAGACATTTTATAATAATTACTTTAATATTCTTAAACGGTAAACCTGGTTTTGAATAGGCACTCAAAAACGTATGTAGTATCTTGTGTCTACCTTGTGTCCCTAGATCAGCACTAGGATAAATGCTATCTCTACTTCTGTGAGATTGACTACGGTAAGCATCATGTCTGTTCAACTCCCAGAGAATGAGCTGGATACATTTGCAGTTATTACCATATCCTCTGATGTACTTGTTATTTAAGCACTTATTAAAGGTGTCAGGAACAAAAATTCTGGGACTTCCATATGGATATCTTCAGCATCTTGCTAATCTATCAACCAACACATTTTATGTTATCAGTTTCAATGTTAACATAAAGTATGTTTTCCACTAACTTTTACAAATATAAAAGGCCCACATAACTCTGTCCTGGATCTATATTGCTTAAAATACCATTATATTTGCATATTGCTTCCTAGGCTGGACTTTCCTCTTGCTAGCCTGAGTTATAAAAGGTAAACTGTAAATTGCCTTGTCTAATGAGAAACTTCAAGTTATCTTCTCAAAATGAGGCTTACTTTTCAGTTCCTGGGGATACTAATGCTCTTGTTTTCTGGTTATAAGATGAGGAAATGCAAAAGAAAAGTGTGGTTGAGGGTTTGGTATGGGGATACACTGATCTCAAGTACTCTCTGTCCATGTGTAAGATGGTAGGTCTCATGCTCCAGGATTTCCATGTGGTGTTTTGGTCCATGACTGAAGATTCTAGACAAGATCCTGGTTCCTTGGATGATTTTTATTCAGATAGAATAGGATTGTGTACATTCTGTCTAGAGTCCTTTTAGGTCCTTTTACTCACTTTTTTATGAAAAGGGATTTATTGAAGGAACAAAAACTTCCCACAAAAATAAAAATGTCTTACTTTAAATAAATAGCATAAAGCAAATTGAAGGATTGTACATGAAGATTCCAAACGATTTTGTATTTGTCTTTTTATATTGCAGCTTCCAGTGGTGATGTTGTGATGACCTAGGCACCACTCTCCCTGTTCATCACCATTGGAGATGAAGCCTCTATTTCTTACAGAAAATAAATGCTAACATAGGAAATGCCATTTGAGTTTGTTGTCATATGTAACCAAAACCATTTTATGGTCAATTATAGATAATTATCAATTATCAATTACATAGTATACCTTGTCACTTATTTATATAGAGTAGCCACAATTTGTCACAAACTGGAAAGACAGTAGCAGAAAATGATGTTCATGTTAAAATACATAGACTAGACATAAAGTTAAAATTTATGATGAAAAATACAGGAAGATCTGCTGACAAAGTATGAACAATACATCTACATTTATATTTGGTATGTAGTTTCTGCATTATAGAGCAAAAAACAACATATTAAAATAATAATGCAATGATCAACTACCTTTTGTGACTATAAGAAAGTGTATATTGCAATGACTGAGAAGGGTTTGTGTTAAAAATCATAGACACTGCTGGACAAAGAAATCTGTAGTTAATGAACTCAAATAGGTTCATTTTTATATCTGACATGGAGATGCCAAATATACTTCTAGGTAAGTGATAAGTGGATAAACAGATAAATGAATAATCAAGATAAATGTGGTCACATATAATCTAGTACAAAGGTATTCGTACTGTCTTTATTAATTTAATTAAATTAATTAAAAATTAATTAATTAATTAATATTAATAATTTCTCAATGTAGAAAAATCAAAAAGATCATATGGAACAGTAAATGTTTTCATAACTAGAACATCCAGCAAATAGGTATTTATTATTTGGTTATTGACATAAATGAATGAACCTTAAAATAAACAACTATGCCCTGAAAATGTAGTTAGTCATTGATAACATGTGCTATATGTTTTCACTCAAATGAGATTCTAGATCTGAAAAAAATGCATAGTCTAAAGTGATTTTAAGAAGTTTAGCATTTATATGATCTAAACTAAAATGAAATTGATATAAAAGAATATTTGATATCATAAAATTGATTTGTATGTTTATTATGGTAATGATAATAGTATACTTTTCTTTATGAAATACACTCAAGTGAGTCTCTTTGGTAAAAGGTGAGATATCATCCTTTTTGCAAGGGTGTTTATCACCTGAAGGCCCTAAGTAAGGGAATAATGTCAATGACAGAAAAACTCACTTAGAATGCTGCAATCAGAGAACAAGTCAAGCTGATCTAAAATTTATCAAGGATACAGAAGATAGATCATCATCCCTCACAGCTAAATGATAGTAGATCTGGGTTGGATGGAGTCTGAAGCTGCTTCTGCTAATACTATAGCAGTGACTATAATGTAGAGCCCCTATGCAACAATTACTGTCTTAGCTATCTTGATGAGACTGCTAACTACCGATGCTCAAACAGCTTTGTCCCATGAGGTTAATAATAGCCACATATGAGAATATAAATTCTAATTTTGATTATATTATAATCTAGAAACTCCAGTTGTGTTTGCTACACTTCAAGTGCTCTATAGCCATGAATTTCTTGTAGTTAATGGCTGTTGTATTGTATAACTCACATAGAAATGTCTTTGCTGAAGAATAATCTATTAAGCAGTTATAATTTAAAAGCGTACTTTGATCATTCTCAGATCAAAACACAGACTCACTCCCAGTTTTTTTTTCTGTAAGATCAAATGATATTCCAACTGGCTCAGATCCTATGGTTCTCTGTGTTGGCTACTGTAAATTTGTCTTGGATGGGAGGGATGAGGCTGCCCTGGGAGATAGCACCAAGGAGTCACTGATACTTTGCCAATCTCTGACAGTTTGGTCTGTTATTCATTAGTAATGTTCTTAAAAATATACAACAAGCAAACAAACAGAGCAGTGTAGGTTTGATGCCTCCTACGCTTTTTCCCATGTGAATTAGCATGTCTATTGTTTTATGGCCCATGTTTAAGCTGTCATAATACTGAGAATTTATGTATATAGTTTCTGAAATTCCTAGGATACACAATCTTACAGCCAATATCCTGATTTTCTCTGGAGTTTGCAATCTTTTCATCCCCTCCTTTGCAATGACTCCTGAGACTTTGGTATGGAAATTGTATCGTAAATATATCCAGTGAGTCTGAGCTCCACAACTCTGAATTTTTACTGGTTGTGGTTATCTATTATGGCCTCCCTCTGTTGCAAAAAGAAGTTTCCTTGATGCAGACTGAGTACTACAGGCAACTGAAAAATTCTCACTGTGGGAAAAAGTCTTTTAGAGGGAAAAATAGTTCAAATCATGAGTCCTGAAAAATACATACAAGTACCATTATAAAAACTATGCAGGTTGTACTTACATATTTACATATTTAGATTGTGTTTGTGTACATACATGTATATACACAGATACATATGTGTATGTAACAACAATTATTTGAGAAAAGAGGTCATGAATTTCAAAAAGAACAAGGAGTTTTATGGGAGGGTTTGGTGTAAGGAAAGGGAAGGAGAAACAGTATAAAGTATATTACAATCTGAAGTTCCAGTGGATGACCTGCAGATGGCAGACAAACCCCAAAATATTCAGAATAAAATTGTTAGGCTACTGAGAAAGTTAAAGTGATACTGTCATTTTGTCCCTAATTGGTAACATTGATAATGAGATTGATCAATATCTGCAGTCTGATCAGAGCCCCATGGAAGACTATTTAAGGTGCTAAGTTGGACAGATCATCACCAGGAGGTCCTCCTGGATAAGTGAACAACCTAGCTCCTTTTTCTCCTTTTACACTGACTCTGATAAAGAAGAAGAGGTATGTGCAATGCTTCATTCTCGGTGTCTTTGCATTACACACCAGGATTTCCTTGCAGATGACTGTGTTTTCCTGATTAGCTGTCTGATTATAGTCATATCTATTGAATGAATTAATTGCTTGTTGTTAATGTTTGTGGAATCATCACCTAGACTGCAGTTGGGGCAGTACTATGGACACTGTCTTCAGTGACTTTCTTTATGCCCTAGTAGGCAGGGTCATTGTCAATTTTAGGTTAACAAGAATGTTAGTATTGCTCCTTCCTGGCATAAGTAAAATCCAAGCTTGGAGATCCAGAGCATTGTCTCATTCACTTAAGTTGAGGAACAGAATGCCTGCCTGGCCAGGGTGATGTGTCTGGGAAGCATGCATTTCTGACCACCAATTTGCCAAGATGTGCAAGGTATCATTCCTCTTCTCCACCCTGGGGTGTTAATATTGCCCCTGCAATTTATCTTACTCATTAGCTACATAGGGTATCATTTTCCTCCCAGAAATAAGTCTATAACAGCTCTAACATTAAATCAGTGAGAAAAGTACCTAACAGAGTTACTAAATGAAAATCCCAGTATTAGAGAAGGGTCACCTACTACCCTTTGATGTATTGTCCAGGAGATTCTTAAGGTTATTTTCACTAACCTTGCTTGAATACCAGAACTAGATGGTAATTCTTTATTGGTGGAGATGCTTTGGTTGAAACATGCACAAAAAATTCATATGGGTCCTGAGCTGAAAATTCTACCCAATTGGATTTTATACTACAAGAAAATGTGATGCTAACTACCAATTGTTCTCTATTGTTATAATACCAGGCAAGATGTGGTTTCTATTAAAATAGTGGCATGGCTGTTATAGTTATAACCTACTATTTTCCAATTAGTTATCTATGTATGTAAGGCAGATGATTTTGCCCTCTGTCAAAGTATAGTATTAAAATCACTACACGGTGGTGTGTTCCCAAAAATAAAGTCAATTACAGAGAAATTCATGTAATGTAGGATTCTCAAAATGAAATACATAAAACATAGTATTATATGGTCAAAATAAATTGTACATGGTTTGTCTGATAAGTACACTTAAGAAAACTGATCAGAAATGACTTTTCAAAGTTTCAAATATATTGTAAATCTTCATGATGGCACTAGAAACAGCATGAATGCTGTCGATTTCAGTGTATGAGGTTTTTATTTACTTTATTTAGTGTCTAAAATTTCACTGTATATATTCACTGTACAAGGTACATAACAGTCATACATTGTACCTTGAAATAAACTATCACATTTAATTAAATGCCCTTTTTTGTATTCATTTGTGAATGTGCTTTGGTCATTTAAACCAGAAATAAATCAAATAAAAATTTCATTTTTGAAGTTAAGAGTGAAAAACAGTAAGTTCAAGGGTTAGTTAAATACTGTTGTTTTATATTAACTATTGTTGCAGTGCATTAGGAATTACATGATCAAGAACTTCTGGGATCTTGACTTCTTTGTGATGATCAAAAGCTGTATCATTCGGCAAATTCCTGAGGTTCTATATAGTTTATTAAGGTATCTATAGAAATATTTTAGCCTTATCTCAGACTAGATCAAAGAGGCAATTTGTAAATATATAGTAACTATAAATTTCAAATAAATATCCAAGTTTAATATTTTTAACCATTTTATCTGAGTCCTAAACACAAGAACAATGATATACACACTAAATCAAGTTATTAAATATATAGATTTAAAAATAGTAAATTTTCATTTATTAGCTTTAAAATTGTATATCCTAGCTCCTCCTTTTAAATTAATTGGTACTTAGGGATTAAATTATTCAATATTTAACAGAGTTATATATTATTATTTGTATCATATGATATCTTGATTGACATCCAGTAACTGTCCTTCAAAGCCATGTAAAGTTGACATAATTCTTAAGTATTATTCAGCTTGAAATATCCAGCATGAGTTAGAGAATTGAGTAATTAACATTTTCTCCTGATTTGTTGAGGTTACTGAAGTAGACTGACTGTACTGAGTAGTCCTGACCCACCATCATATTTCCTAGTGACCATTTCCAAATGAAGACCAAGGAGACTGAAGGTCACATATACAAATTACTATTAGGCATTAAAGGGTGAATTTGGGTTTTGCTCACCTAGATGGAGTCCTTTGTGTACTTGGACTCCCTTGTGGTTACATAACAAAGAAGATTATGACAGGTACAGAGTCTCATTAATTGCTAGACGTAATCTAACATAGTTTACTTTTCCTTATTGAGGATAACTCTGAATGGCAAGAGATTTCCTGAGACTCAATAAGGAGAAGATACGGAACTGCACTTCATTCTTTCCTTTGATTTTAAGAGATTCTTTCTCTTAAGAAGCCTTTCCTGTTAACTGGATATAGGAGTTATATGATAACTCTAGAGGGCTTCCCTAGATTGATTTTAATTGTTATAAACACCATGACCAAATGCAACTTGGGGGGAAATGGGATTAGAACAGCTTATAGTTCTGTATCACAGTCTATCATGAAGGGAAGTTGGGCAGGAATTCAAGTAGGGAAGGAACAAGGAGGCAGGAACTAAAATAGAGGTCATGAGGCTGTTCTGTTTACTGGCTTACTCCCCATGTCTTGCTCCATCTGCTCTCTTAAACCACCCAGGAACATCTGCCCAGGAGTAGCACTGTCCACATTGGAATGGGCCTTTACAAATATATCACTAAGACAAACACTCCCAAAGTCTTTCCTTGCAGTCAATCAAATAGAGCATTTGCTCAACTGAAGTTTCTCGTTTCCACATGCCCCTAACTTGTATCAACTTGACAAAAGCACACACGAAAACAAACAAACCAACAAAAAACACCACCACACCACCAACAACAACAGGATAAGGGCTGTTGTCAAAATATGGTACTAAAATAGTTACATTGAGTGAGTTGGTGAAATTTCTCAACAAATAAAAATGGCTGTCACAAAGTCAAACAACTTGAGGTTGTGCCATGGTAGGAGAGGACTACTGTGTCCTCTATGATAGTTTTACAATCATGAGAAGCCTCTATACTGGAACACTAACCAGGGACTTTGCATACTGTTTCCTAGGGAGGACAAGCCTTTGTTAGTTTGTGATAAAAACTCAGCTGTCATCTTGTCAGTGACTGATCAGTCTCCTCTAGCTGCCTCCTCAAAACAAAGTTACCTGTTCAGCTGTTGGTAGTGTTGTTCTGGATTCCTGGTGAGGATAGAGGGAATTGAGAATATAGAATGTGTAGGAAGAATGAGCCTTTGGGTCTCACTGCTGATCACATGTGTTTGGTCCATGTATTAAAAGATGGGTCTAATCTTCAATTATGGGTCCTGTGATATTTACATCTGTGAGAGGAAGGTTCCAGATAGGGGAGAGCCTGTGTTATAGAAATGATTATAACACGGATGGATTGGTATGGTATGATTTATGCCATCCCCTTAGGACTTCAATTCACTTGCAGTGTTGAATAGGAAATTATAGTGAATAAAGAATTATATGTAGAAATAAATGTCTGAGTTTAAATAAATGTTTTTTAAAAAACCACAATGATTGTTCATGAAGATTCTCTACAATGTTGTACTTCTCTCTCATTATTTCAGGTTCCACTGGTGATGTCATGATGACCCAAACTCCACTCTTTCTGCCTGTCAGCCTTGGTGATCAAGTCTCTATCTCTTGCAGGTCTAGTCAGAGCATTGTACATAGTAATGGAAACACATATTTGGAATGGTACCTGCAGAGAGCGGGCCAGTCTCCACAACTCCTGATCTACAAGGTTTCCAAACTATTTTCTAGAGTCCCAGACAGGTTCATAAGCAGTGGGTCTGGCACAGATTTCACACTCAAGATCAGCAGAGTAGAGCCTCAGGATTTGGGAGTTTATTACTGCTACCACAGTTCAAAAGTTCCTCCCACAGTGATGCAAACCCTAACAACATCTTTGCTTGGAGGAGCCCAGCTGCCAAATATCTTAGTCTCTCTCTCTCTCTCTCTCTCTCTCTCTCTCTCTCTCAGTAAGAGAGAGAAGGTGGTGAGGAGGGAGGGAGAACTGAGAGAGAATTGCTGAGGAACTACAGATTATTTGTTGCAGCTGAGGTTGAACATGAGCTCATTTGCTACAACTCACTGGTCATGCATTTCTGGTCTTATCTACAGCAATAAAAATGCTGTTGGATCTGCCTCAGGAGAAAGGTGAACAGGTGCCCTCTTAGCAACCAGGAAGATGTGGGGAAGTCTGTGTAAAACCCATTCTGATCCAGTATGTCGGTCTGCCTTTCCCACTCAAAATTATCTAGTAAAGCAGACAGAAGACTGAGACATATTCCTTTGTTAAGTTTTCTCCTTTACTATATAATTACTTCATTTGCCACTTCTAAGCTTTTGATTTAAATACTATTTTATTGATATATTTACTGCATATACTACTCTTTTTTGTTTTCTATTTGTGTAAAGTATGTTCAGTGACTCCTTAACTTTTAGACTATTTCTTTACTCAAGAAGTGTTTCTTTTCTGATAAAATGATTATACTCTTTTACTCCATCAAGCTGTTATAACTCTGTGACTGAATGCTTTATTCCAATTACATGCACAGTTATCCATATGTAAGAACATATGCATACTAGTATTCACTGTTTTTTTTTATTTTTCTCTCTAACTTCCTATTTGTTTGAGGTTTGGTGTTTTAATATATTGATAAAATATCAATGTTCTTCATCGTTCGTGTGAATTTCAATATATCCAAATGTATATTCGGGTGACATTACTTTTCTTTTGTTTCCAAAGAGTGGTTATTTTTCTTTTATTTCTTCAGTTTTCTGATAATTGTATATTTTGCTTGGAAGATAACATTTTGCTGTTATTTCTGGCTGTAATTTTGCCTCTATTGCCTAATTCTCTCCTCACTGTTAGCTTTTAATTATGAAACCAGGTTCAGTCTAATCAGATTCTCTTCAATGTAAATTAGCTCCATTCTTTCTTTTCATGTCTCACTTTTTTCATGGATTTTATCTTTCCAGTGTTTTTAATTGAATTTACTTATGAATCATTTTTCATTGCACTTACAGGACCTGGATGTTCAGATAGTACTTTATTCCCTATGTTCTCTGTACATCCACCTATCTTTCCTCTTTCTGAAAACCCCATAATGTAATTATGTACTCATCAGTATTTCATGCACTATCTATGCTGTCCACTTTTTATGTAATTTTATGTTGGGGGTGAATGATATCCAGGCTGTGAATGTAATCAGCATGACAAAGATACTGGTTTTTCCCCTTTGCTAGGAGTCTGAAGCCCACTAACCTCTTTGCCCCTTTCTCATCTTTACTATATGGTGAAAATAGTCTCTCAACAATAATATCATCTATTTGCCTAATAGTTAAAACTCAAATCAATTCCTGGGCTAGCTGCCAGAAAGGACACGGACATCTCAGCTCTAAGCAATTGTAAACTGACCTTCAGGTCCTGGCATTTGTAAGAATTATTCAAGTTTACTGTAGAAATATAGTAAAAGTTTATTCTTGGTTAAACTGACCTTTCCATGGAAACAGAGCAATAATTAAGATCAGAAATAAAGAGTCTAGACAGTAGGTGAGCAAGCTTGAAAAAACAAATAACTCACCTCTGAATGCCTGCCCTTTTAATAGTAAGTATACAAACCTAAAATCAGCTATTCATTAATAAACTATTGTGTTAAGACTACTCATTAAAATTAACCTTGAAGATCAGAGGTCTGCAGCTGGAAGGGGATGAACACTCTTGCATTGCTTCCCTTTTTGATGTATGCTTGACATCTGCATTCCAATATTTAAGTAAACCTGCAGCTTTACTATTTAGCTAGTGCAAAGTCTTTGTCTGCAGGGGAGCCTTGTAATTTTTCTCCAATGTGTACATTGTTATTTTTTTTTTTTGCTTTTTGTAATTCTTAATTTTTCGAAGTTTTAATTCCTCTATCTTTTTATTATTAAAGGATGTGTATTATCATACAAAAGGTGTGTTTATGCATGTCGTTAAAGTGCTAAAAGTCTGTCACATTGGGTCCCATCGAAGAATGAACTACTCCATTCATTTGTCATAATTTCCTTCATCAGTCAGTTTTCTTCTGTGGAGTGTTCGTGGAACTATTGTGGGTGAAGGCTGGACAGTAACCCACAATTTTATTTCTTTTAAATGTAAATACTAATTTTTAAAAAAATTTCACTTTCCATTTTCCTGTTCACTTCAAACTTCCCTCCTTCTATGCCAGTTTTCTTATTCCCAACAACATCCCTCAAACTGTAATTTTTATAAAAATATTTACTCAGTGAGTTTATTTTTGTTTGTGTCCATGAATATGAGTTGGAGCGTACTTATTGGACATTTTTGTAGAAGTTAATCAATTGATGCATGGCTGAAGAGACTTGCATGCCCTTTCCCAGCGAGTGTTATCTGCTAATAGATTGTTCATGAGGAGTGAAACTCATCAGTCCCACCTCCACACATAATGAAATGGTGGTGTTTCCAGTCTTATATAGATTTTCGCATGTGACCAGCAGTAGTGAGTTCAAGAAAAAAGTACAATGATCATGGCCAAAATCATATGACTTATTGCAATCCTTGGTTCTTATGTTCTTTCTATATTCTGTTGTGAGATGATTCTTGAGTGTGAAGGAAATGATGTATAAATGCCATTAAGGTTAAGTGTGAGCACCCCACAGTTATTCCTTAAACATTTCAGTCCCTAGAATTCTCATTGTCTAGTTTCATATCACACATATTTTATTATCTCCTTTCTTCTGTAAAATCTCCTATCAATTCCTCTCTTATTAGACTTTATTTTTTAAACTTCCAACCTTCAGAGACACTCCAGATTAAACATTCAAATCTAATAGTTCAAATTTAGGATCCACTTATGAGAGTGAAAAAGTGACATTTGTCTATGTCACTAAGTATAAAGTTTACAGTTCTAGATATTTTAGTGTAAATTTCATGATTCTAGATTTTTTAGATGGATAAAAATGTATTGTGTATGTATGCCACATTTTCATTATCCATCTATCAGTTGATGGATATCTAAGCTGAGTATATTTTCTAGTTATTGAGTATATGCAAGCATATATATACATATACATGTATATATTTTGTTTATTGTTGGTCATATAAGCATATCCAAAAAAATTTACGCATTATCATCGGTATGCAAAATGAAATGTCAAGTACTGTAGTGCTTCTCTACAATTCCTACACTGAGAATCTGAAGAAAGAAGATTGTAAATTCAAGGCCAGTCTAGGATTCCTAGGAAGTTCTAGAGAAGCCTGAGATAGCAACATCAAGATTATGTAACAATAAAACACAACCCAACTAATGAATAAATCTACACTTGTTCCCCTATTTTGCAAATTCTCTGTGTTTGTTATATACAGGACATGTTTTCAGTGGGACTGAAAAGAAGGTGTAAAGATTCTGCACCCACAGGGCAGTGCTACCTGAGCAAGTGTGCAACAGGAATTTAGGATCACATCGCCATATATATCCCCTTCTTGTAGTCACTTCTGAAAATACAGGTTGTATCTCATGTTCTCATTCCATGTGCCCTGTGGATTACTGTTGTCCTGGTTACTTTTCTATTGCTTTTATGAAACACTATGACCAAGACAACGCATGAAACAGTCTTTAACTGGGCTTATGATTTCAGATGGCTAGTATATCATGGCCAGCAAAGGACTGAGAGCAGGTACAGCTGCAAGCTCACATCTGGAAACACAATCAGCAGACAATGAGAGCACAGAAGACTGTAGCAGGTATTTCAAACCTCAAAGCTCATTTTCATGACATACCTACTCCAAAAGAACCACACTTGCCTAATATATTTCAAACAGTTCCACCAAGGCAATCAAGTATTCAAACTTGATCATTTATAATGAATCCATGGAGGTCATCTCATTCAAACTGTCACACCTGTTTTCTATGAACATGGAAAAAGATGTGGGTGAAAAAGGAAAAACTCCCTGAGTTTAACTGAACTAAAGAAAAGGATAATTTCAAATTCCATCATTGCAGTTTACATCATTTACAATGTCTTAGTACATAAAGCTGTAGTAGACTATAATCTGCCTTTGAGCTGCTTATATTCGGGAGATGGGCTGATTCTGAGTGCCCAGCAAGCAGATAAGTAATGTAATATATATATTTGGTACAAAGTTGGACTAATTCTGACCAAAAAAGGGTAATTTGATCTCTGACAGTTTGACTCATTTGAACCAGTGAGTAATTGTTCATCACTGTGTAAGATTCAAATAAAACACAGATTGTCAGACAATGAATAAAGTATTAGTGATAGAAATAAGTTTGAGAAAAGTGATACTTGAAACTTGGGCTGGTTAGGACTATCTTCACAGGAGAGAAAAGAAAGTAGATAATACAGCAAGGAGTTCAGAACTAGTATGGGAGATAACAGAATTTGCTAAACCCATGTTACAAATGTTTCATATGATACAGGAGGGGGTCTAGAAGATCTGAAAAATTTATACTGGCATTAAATCTGGAAAAAACACCAACTAGAGTGTTTCAAACTCAAATATTTATCTCTAGATGTGACTAAGTGTCATGGGCATACAACCACTGCCTTTCATGTTAGGGCCTGACCATTCAGCAAATATTCACTGTAGTACCAAAAGGAAAATTATATGCATAAAACTGTAATTTTAAAGGCTATTGATGACAACTATGAACCAAATTACCATTGTGATAAACTCTGTGTATTTGTGAGCCTCATTTTATTGCTTAATGAAAATATACCTATATGGTGTCAGTACATGAAATATATATATGGTGAGCAGAAGGTGCATACTTTTTAGCTCCATTGCAGACTTTGATATTATTCCTCAATGCAATCAGTATGACCACATACTTCAGAATCACTAGTCATAGATTTTCTTTCAACAAGTTTCTTAATATATTTACTTATTTATTCTTTTTGAAATGTTTCCTGTGTCCATCATCATTTCCAGGCCCTACTTTGGTGTCATTCTCATACTTCCTAATCTCTATCTCCTATAGAATGGTTGACTGCACATGTAAGACCCTTCCCATTCATCCCCCTACAGAAACTCACAATAAGTCTGGCATATCATTACTTCCAATTGTGATAAACTGTAAATACAAGATTTAAGGAACCACTGTACATTCACAGACATAAATAATTATTTCTGAGAGAAAATCCATATTTCTTAAAGACAATAAATTGGGTTAAGAGGGGATGGAAGCCAGACAATAATCAGAAGCTTCACAGTAACATTGGGCTTGAATATAATTTCAGTTTAATCTAGGAAGCAAGCTCATATTCCCAGATAGAAGAGAAATAAACCCATAACTTCATCTGGCCTTGATGCAAATAGTTCTTGAGTAGCTGATATGTCACAAATAAGTAAGCCTAGATTGTTTGTTTGAAAACATGGGTTAGTTGCTTGAGGTTCTGTCCTTCCTTGCAAACTATGTCTTCAAGTATTATTTTATTACTCTTGTGGGAATCATTGTGATCAAGAAGCTACATGGTAAGTTATGAAGCTAAATCCCAATGAATATATCTACAAAACATTCCCATACCCAAGGCTCAGAAAACATTTTGTTCAATGGGGTGGAAGATGGCAAGAAATATAGGATCAGGAATTTGGTGTGAAATTTTTGCCTTCTATTAACATCAAAAGCTATACATGGTAATATACTGTCCAAATGTAAGCTGAACAAGGAGAATACCAACAACTAGGCCAAACTGGATACAGAAAAGTATATAAAATCTCAATTTTGTACAAAGAAGTATAGATAAAGAGTAAACCTGGGAACAGGTGAGGTGTTCCTCCCCAGAGAAAAGTCTCCCAGTTGATTGTCCAAGTGGAAATGACCATCCCTGAAAACATACATACAAAGTATTGATTTGCAGTTTATATTTAGGAATATCTATGTATATACAAATACATCATGCATGCAATAAAAATGTAATGAAAAATAGGCCATTGTTTGTAAGAGAATGTGTAATTGTTATGCTGCTGTGGTGGCTCAGCAAGGAGAAAAGGAGGCATTTTTCATAGATGCAAGCCAGGCCAAACCTCTGCAGAGGGAACCACCATCATGGCCAATGCCATACTGGACTGAGTCTGACCTGATGTGTTTTTATTGACTCCTCAGGTGCAGATTATAAGCAATCAAACATCCCCCATAGAAATATAACACCTGAAAACAATACAAAATGGAAATACCTCAGGAGACCCTCACCCAAAATTGCCTTGATTATTTTACACATGACTAAGAAAACCTTCTATAAAAGAGTAAAGAGGGGTGTAGAGGAAGAGGCCTGTATGAAAGTTAGGAAGGATCTATATTCCATAGTCTACATTCAGAGACCTGTATGATCTATATTGAATATTGACAAACCTTGAATCCAAGTAAATCAGTGGTAGCAAACATCTTCAAGCCCAGCATTCAGATAGCACTGGTGGTCCAAGCCTTTAACACCTGAAACAAAAGCAGAGTGTGCAAGCAGACACAGGAGGCAGAGCACAGAAGGAATCAGTGACACTGAAAATGATGTCTAAGATGAGTCAGAATGAAAGAAAGGAAAGTGACTAATCAGAGGAAGAGTTAGCAGAGTGAGCCAGCATGAGGACATGCCTAATTCTCACAAGAAAAAGGAGGGCTCTCAACTCAGAGGAGTAAGTTACAGGAATCAGTTACAGAGGCAATATAAGAGAGAGACAGTATGAGACAGGTAGTTAAATCAGGCAGTATGAAGCAGTCAGTTACAGCTGGAAAAATGGGGCAGTGAGAGCTCACAGAGACACAGAAGCATTTTGAAAAGTCTGAGTTAGAGGAAGCTAGTCAGGGTGTTTCAGACTACAGTGGAGGTTTAAATATTCTAGATTGTACAAAGGCTGAAGCTTTCCATTTCAAGTATTAAGAGTAGATTTTATGGAGGCTGAAATGCTCCAGGGCTCCAGTAGTAACAATCAGTGATTTAGACAAAGAATAAAAACCTTTTCCCTGAACCAATGTCTACATATGAAATGAATCTATACATAGGGTTATTGGGAGAATTTGGGAGGAAAATAAAGAAGAAATGATGTAATTAAATACAAACTCACAAATAAATAGGAGAAAAAAAATTTCATGGCCTCAATAATATTTACAACTACCTATGAAAGAATCCTGTAAACATTTATGTACTCTCTAGAACTGTGTCATATGGAGTATAGAGGGAAACACAACAAGAGAAATTCTACATTGAACATGAGAATTAAAATAAGATGCAACTCATAGATTAGTGCTGATTTCTGTTGCCCAAAGAAGTGCAAATTCCCTATGAATAAACACGTATTCCCTCTCTGATCTGAAACATAAGAGGATCACAGGCCTATAATTTGTCACTGACTTTGCCAGTCTTGTGGCTGTGTCCAGCTATTGTTGATTTGCATGTGCCCAGAGCACAGCACATTCACTGACCCCAAAACTTCTTCATATTTAGATTAACTCCTGTGCTGGAGTCAGCATCAGACAGATCATAGTACAGACATAAGAACTCCCTTTCAGCTCCTGGAGTTGCTGCTGCTTTGGCTTATAGTTAAGGAAAACAGCATTGGAAATTTATTCAGCTGAGTGTGGGACAGTGCTGCCTGGTCTCTGTGAAGGTACTCTACTAACAGAATTGTGTGGGAATTTAGTTTCAATTTTCCAATCTCAGGTGACAGATGTGACATCCTGAATACCCATTCCCCAGCATCTGTGTCTACATCTCTTGGAGATAGTGTCACCATACATGCCAGATAGCCAGTACATCAGCTGGAGTTTACTATAGTATCAGCAGAAACCAGGGAAACTTCGTAAGCTCCTGAAATATGCTGCATCAAGGTTGACAGATGGGGGTCCCATTGAGGTTCAGTGTCAGTGGATCTGGAACAAGTATTTTCTTAGCATCAGAAGCCTTCAACCTGAAGATGTTACATCTTATTACTATCAGCATGTTTTTAATACCCCTCCTACTGTGATTCATGTCATAACATAAATCACCCATGGGTGCAGAGGTGACATCCCAGACTGCCCCAACCTCTCCTTCTGGTGTCTCTAGCTGCTAAGAGTATCTGTTTTTGCCTGGATTTAGAGGTCAATGTGATGCTTTTTTATACAGATCAGAGAAACATTTCTGTCTTAAATCTCTCTCCTTTCTGAACCCTATCATTAAAAGCACAGGAATTCTTCTCATGACTCACATGAAAAAAAATAACTTTCCTGGTGGAAAGAGTTATGGTAACCTTCAAAATTTATTCAACAAAGATTTTCACACATACTTACACCACCCACATCCCCAGAAATACAGATACACCTAAACTCACATACATACCAAGTTGGAGTTATCTTGCCAAGAAAATTGTTGTCAAATTAGTGCATTAAAATTCTGAGGAAACAGACTGGGGATATTCCTTAGTGGTTAAGAGCACTGGTTGCTCTTTCAGAGGACCTGGGTTTGATTCCCAGAACTCACATGAATGTCTGTTACTCTAGAGTATCTGAACCCTTCTCATAGCTTCTGGGCATTGAACTCATAGGTTTCACAAACATATATGCGTGTAAAAGACCAATACACACAGAATAAAAATAAGCAAATCATGAATGTCTGAAAATTCTAAGGGGCTACTATTCAGTCAAAGTGATACTGGGTATAGATTATTCTTAAAATCTAGAGTCCATTTTAACTCAAAGTGATACTGGGTACAGATTATTCTTAAAATCTAGAGTCCATTTTAACTGGATGTAAGTGTTCCAGAACATGTGGCCTCCCATATCATATTAATGAAGTGGATGGGGGTTCTTTTGTCCATAAATTGTTTTTTAGTTTCTTTTTTCCTAGAATGGCAATTGTCTTAGTTACTTTACTATTGGTGGACAAGACAGTATGATGATAATTGATAAAAGAAAAAAAAATTGGAGGCTTGTAGTTAACATTGTAGTAAGTGTGAAAGCAGGCAGTGAGTCATGATTCTACGGCTTATATATTTATAACTTTGACTTTTGGCCCATTGAATCCTACAACCAATGACATGCCTCCTCCACAAGGCCTTACCTCCTGATTTTACCAAATATATCTAACAACTGGGGACCAAGCGCTCATATGTGTTAGCCCATGTAGAACATTTTCTTTCCAATTAGCAGAGCAAGTAAGATATCCAAGACAGAACACCATAGGGAAGGTCTGAGTCAGAGTGGGGCAAGAAGGTGTAGGGATATCTTAGCAACCTTGGATCCCGCTGAGTTTGAGTTATAGACACATTCTTTTTAAAACAAAATACTTATCAACCTGAGACCACAACTTCATCAATATGCACACAATTCTCCAAACAAAGCAATCAGATTATTCCAACTCATGGTTCCATAACAGCCTGTAGCATGATCAAATAAACCAAGAAACAAATAATGGAATAGGAGTAGTCAACCGATCCAGTCTGTAACCGACTTTGTACAGAAAACAATGTCCTTTAAAAAAAAGTTTATAGAAAATATTCTATTTATTATCTTACACTTATGCATAATATACCATGCATAAAATTACATTCAGATTTATCATGGAAGTATGATCTGTGCATCGATCAAAGCCTATCAATCAAAATAGAAAACACACACAATAAAGCAGGAAAGGATTTTATTTGGAACCAAAGTGAAGTACAGAATAGACACACTGCAATGGAGCAACAGTTCCTGTATAAGAGTTACTCAGTAGGTAATTTGTCCAGGAGGAGGTATTGGTTGATGAAAAGTCTAGTATATATGATTGTCTATTTCAATTATATGAACTACATACAAAGAACCTTATGGTCAGAGGCACAAAGAAATCACAGGCAACAGGAGTGAGGGCAATGAGAAGAAGTAAACAAGGATCAGCAAAACTGTTATTGCCTGCCACCTGAAATATGGAACAAACAAACAAAAAAACATTTTGAGTCTGGGGAGGATGCAAACGGGTATACTTTTACCAATGACATGATAAAATTAAATAGAGTTTTGAGGTACAGGGCAAAGGAAATATTAATCTATAAACTGTACCTTTTCAATCTAGATTTCTCTCTCCTTCAAGTTTATGAGCTGTGGGGCTTTTCTTTGGGAAAAAAATGCCTATATGTTTATAATCATGTAATTATATCATTTCCATGGCCTCCTCTTCCCATTTCAAATATCCTCATGCCCTTCCACCACTTCCTTTCAAATTCATGATGTCTTCTTCAATTATTATTGTTACACACACTAAATACATACAGACACAAAGACACACACACACACACACACACACACACACACACACACACACAGAGAGAGAGAGAGAGAGAGAGAGAGAGCGAGAGAGAGACAGAGAATGCCATATAGTTCCTGCTGGGGCCTTTCAATAATATTCATATTTATATGTGCTTAAGCCTGATCACTTGGAATTGGATGCTTATTAAATGATCCTTCATTGGAAAGACTCGTTTCCCCTTTTTTAGCAGATATTAACCCTCATCCATACTGTCTGGTTAACTGGTGTTGCCATTATGCAGTTTTGCTTGACAAAGGGAAAAAATTTTTTAAAAACTGGATGGGGAAGTGGCATATAACTTACATTAGGGTCAAGAATAATATTCATGGAACTTCAGAGGAGAAAGGAGGAAGGAGTGATGAATACAATAAGCATGTTTGAAGAAGTCATAAGGGAAACATACTGTTTAATGCTAAATTAAAAATACAAGATCCACTAGGACAAAGGAAGAGCAGAACACAATTCCAAAGGAAGGAAACCATGCCTGATATTGCAGGGCAAGCCAGAAACCGGAGACTGGAAAGTCAGGAGATAATTTATAGTAATATTCTGCTCACCTTATAGATTGGTGCCTAGCCCAAACTTCACCAGAGAAGCTTCTTCAGGCAGCTGATGGAAACAGATGCAGAGGCCCAGGAACAAACAATATGCAGGGCTCAGGAAACCCCGTGAAAGAGGAAGAGGAAGGATTGAGGGTACTACAGGGATTGAGGACAGGAGATTATCAATCCCTATGGAGTCAATTGTCTATCACTCTTGGGACCTCATAGAGAGTCATTGCATACATGTATCTTAATTTTCACTACTTCTAGTGCTTCTGTAATGCAGCACTTACTGAGTGTTTAATGTTGCCAAGACTGACAATTTTTAGCAAGTTCTTTTTTTTATCAAGAATCACATTTTGTTTCACTATTGTCACCCTTGACAGAGAAGATATTCTATGTGACTTTTACATTCACTAAAAGGCTGTGTGTCTCTTCCGTCTATCTATACTGCAGTGCTAACCAAACCCTTTGCATATTTCTCCCTAGGGAGAATCCACAACTGATAGTCTCATATAAAAGCTCAGCTGTCCTCTTGCAGTGACTTATCAAGTCTCCTCAGGTGGCCTCCTCAAAATGAAGTTGCCTCTTCAGCTGTTGGTGCTGCTGTTATTCAGGATTCCTGGTGAGGACAGAGGGAAATGAGAAAGGAGAATGGGTAGGGAGGATGGGCCATGGGTCCCAATGCTCATCACAGGTGTTTTGCCATGTCTGAGAAGCCATATCTTATTGTCTAGGATGGGGCCTGTGATGCTTACATCTGTGAGAAAGACATTCCAGATATGAGAGGACCTATGTTATAATGAAGATTATGACATAGATTGAATGTGGCGGTCTAAGCTATGCCTAAAATACCCTGATGGCTTTCAATTCACTTTTTATAGGAATTGTATTTTATAAAGAATAGTATGTAAAATGAACATCTCAGTTGAAACAAATATCAAAAAAGAAATGGCAAAGAGTAATCATGAGGTTTGTCAATAATTTTGCATTTCTCTCTCATTTCAGAGTCTAGAGGTGATATTGTGATGACCCAAACACCACTCTCCCTGCCTGTAAGCCTTGGAGATCAAGCATCTATCTCTTGCAAATCTAGTCAGAGTCTTGTGGATAGTTATGGAAACACATATTTGGAATGGTACCTGCAGAAACCGGGTCAGTCACCACAGCTCCTGGTCTACAAGGTTTCCAACCGATTTTCAGGGGTCCCAGAGAGGTTCAGTGGCAGTGGGTCTGGCACAGATTTCACACTCAAAATCAGCAGAGTGGAGACTGAGGATTTGGGAGTTTATTACTGCTTCCAAGGTTCACATTTTCCTCACACAGTGATGCAGACCCTAACAAAAATGTCCTTGCTTGGAGTGGCCCACTTGCAAAATATGTTTCTACTGTGTGTGAGAGAGAAAGACAGATGTGATGAGGAACACCAGATTATTGTACGCAGCTGAGGGCCTTGGAGCATGATGGCTTTGTCTACACATGAACAGTCATGCATTCTGGCTTCATCCATTGCAATAAATAATGCTATTGCGTCTGCTTCAGGAGAAAGGTAAACAGATGTCCTTTTGGGAACCAAGAATGATGGGGTAAAGCTGAGGGAAAACCCATGCTGATCTAAGAAAACTTGTCTGTCCACATCATTCAAAATTACTCAGTAAAGCAGACAGGAATTTGAGACATTTATTTTTTAAATTTCCTTCTTTACTATATAATTAGTTCATTTGCCACATTTTATTCTTTTGATTTAAGTTCTATGTTATTAATAAAAATATTGCATATCCTTCTCGCTTTTGTTTTCTATTTGTGTAAATAGAAAAGTTCATCGATTCTCTAGTTATCAGACTTAGTAATTTTGTCTTTACTGACAAATAGATTCCTTTTTCTGCATACATCTCTTCTAACTATTTTGACTCTATGTTTTACTTTAATTCCATGCACAGTTATAGATGGGTAAGAATATATATATACATATAGATATTTTTTTAATTGTTTTTTTCTGGTTGTTTTGAATATTTTTCTTCCTCTGTTCTTATTTGTGGTTAAGTGTTTTTAGATATTTATGAAATTTTATTATACTTCTTCTTAATTTGTGTAATTTAATGAAAACCTATTTTCAGGTTAAGTTACAATCTTCTGCTTCCCAGAGGGTAGTAATTTTTCCTTCATTTCTGAAGTTTCTTGTAATTGTATTTTTGTCTTGGAAGGGAACATTTTCCTGATATTTTTTTGCTATAACTTTGTATATATTATCCAACTCTCTCTTCACTGTTAGATTCTTATTAAGAACTTCCTGGCAATCTAAAAAGATCCTCTTAAATGTAGCTTAGACATTTGTCTATACTTTTTTTAATGTCTTATATTTTTTTCTTTCGTGGATTTGGTCTTTTGGACTGGTGTTTTGCATTTGATTTACCTAAGAATCTTTGAACTTACAGAACCTGGATGCTCAAATAGAATGTCATTAAGTTTATTTTCTGTGTGCTCATCTTTCTCTTCTTCATCTGGAAAAGCTCATAATATACATATATATTCACTTAATGGTGTCCCATATACTGCCAATGATATTTGTCCCTTTTTATTTTCACTTATTTTATTCTTTGAACATTGAAAAGCATAAATAATGATTTTTTAAAAATTATTTCACTCCCAATTTTTCTCTTCTATATTACACTGAAACTCTGATTCACAACCATCTCCTTCCAACTACATCTAATATTTTTGACTCAGTTAACTTTCTTTGCTTGCATGAACATAAGTTGAGGTTTATTTACATATCATGGAACATATTAGCTTACCAATCATTACAATGTTTAAAATAATGGCATACCCTTAGCTAGCATCTGCTATCTAATTAACTGCTAATAGCCTGCTGATGAGGTAGGTCATGCTATCAGGTCATCCTGCATTCATGATAAAGTGGGAATAGGTTAAATGTTGCACAGATCTTGTTCAGGTAATCACAGATGTGAGTTCATTAGTGCAGTAGTCATGTCCAGAATCCACTATTGCACAGGACTCCTTGTTATTATATTGTTATTAAATTCTCCCTAAATACTCTTTGGTATGTCCCTGGAGCACAAAGCAGATGGTATACATGTCCTATTGAGGATAAGGGCAAACACTCCAAAGTTAGCACTTTGAAGATCTGTGAGCTTCTACATTCATTGCCATTCACTACAAAAAAGAGTTTCTCTAAGGAAGGCTGACAAAATCATTAATCTATAGGTATAAACACAACTATGTGTAAGCCACTTTAACACCCTGCCTATTCAGCAAAACTCAAGTTATAAGATACCTTTGTAGGATATATGTCTCCCTAACCATTTTCACTTGACTGTTTTTGCAATACTAGACACCGGTTTTCTTTTTTTACCAGAGAGCAGATCAAAGGTCAAACCAAAATATTAGATTACCCATATGATAGATATAGAGGAATAGGCCTGAGCGAAAGCTACGAAGGGTCTCTAATCCAGGGGTCTATATGAAGGAATCAAATTCAGAAGTCTATGTGGTATAGATGGAATATAAAAATAATATTAAGAATGTTGGCACACAAAATTAATCCACGTATTCAGAGGCCTTTAATCTGCAAAACAGAAACAAAGTGTGGAAGCAGACACAGGAATCAGAGCTCAGAATTAGTCAGTTTCAGAAAGGATATAATGTCTGAGATGATTCAAAATGAAGGTCAGGCAAAATGGCCAATCAGAAGAAGAGTTAGTAAAGTGCTTCAGAGTGTTGACATGTACAGCTCTCCAGATATAAAAGCATTCACTCCTCTGAAGCAGTCAAGCAGTAGGAATCAGGCAAAATGAAAAAGACAGTATGAGCCGAATCTCCTGAATCAGGCAGAGGACGAGACAAAGAGACAATGAAGCAGACTGACAGACGATAAGGTAGAGAAGCAGAGAGGCTGACTAAGACAGTATGGAGTAGTGAGAGCTCTGAGAGACACAGAAAGACACAGAGCAGTCAACAGAAGTCAGTATCAGAAAGAAAGAGTGAGTCAGTTTGAAGTCTTGCATAGCAGTTTAGTCAGAAAGGTTGCAAGATTCAGCCAGAGTCTTCCATAATCTGAAGAGTTCAGTCAGAAACAGTCAGCAGGGTCAGAAGGTCGGTTTGAACCAGTCAATTTGAAGAAGAATTTGAGCTAGAACAAAAGTGAGTTGAACCAGATGAGTGAGAGTTCAGAAGGAGCTTGTCACAGTGGTTCAGTCAGCAGTAAGTCTCAGAAGTTGATTAGATTGTACAGAGGTTTAAATGTTCTAGATGGTATAGAGGCTGAAACCTTGTTAGTTTTTGTTCTAGACTTAAGAGTAGATTGTACAGAGGCTAAAACACTAGGGATCCAGGGCTCTAGGACTAAGACTGATGGTGATTTAATTAGACAAAATAATAAACTGTCTTTTCCTCTGAATCAAGGGCTACAAATAGGGATTATTGAACCAGTTAGAATTCTGTCAAGTAGACAGCTATTATTGTATATTATAAAATCCACAGACTTAGCAAGACTTGCTAACTTTCTTTCTCCACTAGGAGTGTTCGGAGCTCCTTCAAGAAATGTGAAAACTAGATAGCCAGCCAGGTGCAGACTCTCAGCTAAATGCCACCATCATTTTGTTTTTCTGAAAACAAAATGCATAGTGTCTTTATAATAGAATTTATTACCTAGTGCTTTTGTGCAAGCAAGAAAACAGACAATAGCCTGTTGTGTTTCATGGATTTGGGGCCTTCCTCATAAGAAGAATTTCCATACATAACATTCTGGTCTTTGTTCTATAACCTGTGGCTTCTAGATGAGTATCAGCCATAATGAAATGTGCTTCATTTATTCTCCTTTTAAAATAAAGTTAGAAAATAATGTTTCCAGAGGCTATTTGTCATACACTCTTACTTTTGCTTCTTCAACATCTTCTCCCCTTTCCTATTCCCTCTTTTCTCTCTACTTTAATTTTTCAACCCTTCATATTCTTACTGTAAACTTTCACTTCACACATATTTACAAGCTCATCCTCACCTCAAGGTCTCCTCTCACTCCATCTCTTATCAGAGCTTTCTGACATCTCTTATCAGAGCATTATAGACAATCCAAATTAAATATTTATATCTATCAATTCAAAGTTAGGGTACCCTTATGAGAGTGAACACATGGCATTTGTCCTTGTCATGCAATATAACTACTTTGGTCAAGACATTTTCTTGCAAATTTTATGATTTCAGTTTTCTTTGTAGCTGATTAAAATACACTCTGTATATGTACCACATTTTCATTATCTATTTGTTAGTTGATGAATATATAGGTTGATTCTATTTCCTAGTTGTTTATAATATGCATATGAACCTAGAAAGTACTTTCACTTAAATGGTCACCTGCAATTTGTGTGAGTGTCTGTGTATTTGTGTCTCTCTATGTGGTGTGTATGTGTGTGTGTGTGTGTGTTTGTTTGTGTGTGTGTGTGTGTGTGTGTGTGTGTGTGTGTGTATTATTGGGGTCAAAGCCAGAATCTTGTGCATGGTAAACATGCACTATATTATGAAACCTAGTGTCTTGTCTTTGAAGTTTTAAATTGACAAATAAAATAGTTTAAATTTATTAGAGTAATGTACTCTCCATGTTCTTAAGTTCTTAATACAGCTTCATGTATTATGTGAAGTATTTGGATTACAGAGTTAAGGAGTTATTAGGAAATATGTATTTTAATTAGGGCCCATACCCATTATTTACAACAGCATTTTCATAGCTGTATAGATGGACCCACCACTTTGATTTTTATCTTTCAACTTGCACAAATAAGTTTCTCCAGAAAACATTGAGGTCATTTGCAAAAAGGACCTAATTGTTCACAAACAATTTATTTGACATGCTTCCACATCATCAAAGGAAGTCAGGACAGGAACTCAAAGAGGGCACAACATGGAGATCGGAGCTGGTATGGAGGTCATGTTTGGGGTGCTGATTATTGGCTTTGCTACTCATTGCTTTCTCAGCCTAATTTCCTTTAGAGTCCAGGACTACCAGTCCGGCGGTGATCCTACATACATGAGCTGAGCCCTCTTCCATCAATTAGTAATTAAGAAAATGATCTACATACCTGTATATAGCCCTATATTATTGAGAGGTGTTTTCTCAACTAATGTTTCCTCTCCTCAGATGACTTTAGCTTGTGTCAAGCTGACATGAAACTAACCAGCTTGGAGTCAAATAGAACTAGAAGAGATAATTGATATTGGGACTTTAGGTTTGTGGATTAGAATGATTTTAAGGATATACTCAGTCTGCAGATCACCTCTGCTTCTATTGGGTGGGGCAGCTTGAGTAAAAAGGATCATTATCAATTATTTTCATCCCAGAATCAAGGAGACACTGATGTGGGAATTAATGATCTCAGAGTAAGAGATGTGCCAGAGACTTTCAAAAGGAAGAGAAAAATTAAGTTCCCTGTATAGGCTGAGTGAAAGGGGCCTTGAGAAATAGAGGACAAATTTCCCTTATGTGAGTGTGACAATTTGGTTATTACATTCAGTATCTGGGTCCTTCCTTACAGATCATTATACCATGTTTCACACACAGTATTTTTACCCTTGTTTACTTTAATATATATGTATATATGTATGAGTTTATATTGATCTCTTCCCTGTTCTATGTATCTATGTATGTATCTAACTTTCAGTCAAATCATTTCTCTGTCCATCATTTGCCCTGTTGAGTTATCACACAAAACTCCAGCAAACAAAAGGAGAAAACTTTGGCAACAACTTAAATTTCTTGCAGAATCTGAAGAATTAAAACTCAAACTGTCCATCTTACATCCAAAGTTAGAAAGTAGAGGATAATTTTACCCATTAAATGAGCAAAAGAACACTCTACTCAAAGGACACTAGATTAATTACATCCTGTATATAGGCAAAAACACTTTCTCAGTGGCAAATTTGGGTCTCTTGGGAGGTTCCTTGTAGACTTTGAGATTTCCTGTATTAACTGACCTTACTAAACCTTTCAGCTTTTGTTAGGCCAGAAAAACTTTGCTGATTTGCATGTGCTCAGAGCATATATGCTTTAACTGACAGATTCTTAGCTGGCTGTTGCCAATCCTTGAAGGTGTTAGTCCAAGTCAGGAATCAGTAAGGAAATGAAGACTGCTGTTCAGGTTCTGGGAATTTGGCTACTCTGGCTCTCAGGTAAGTTGCCTAGTACAGAATAATTATTCAGTGCAGAGTAGTCAAAAATTCCCTTCTAATCAACAGATTCCCATAACATTGTTAATTGTGTTGTTTGTTTTATTTTTCTACCGTCAGGTGCCACATGTAACATTCAAATGACTCAGTCTCCATCTTCACTCTTGGTATCTCTAGGAGATAGAGTCACCATCACTTGCCTGTCAAGTCAGGGCATTAGTAATGACCTAAACTGGTACCAGCAGAAATCAGGACAAGCTCCTACACGCTTGATCTATTATGCAACCAATTTGCAGTCTGGTGTCCCAACAAGGTTCAGTAGCCAATATTCTGGGAAAAGTTTCACTCTAACCATCACTAGCCTGCAGCCTGAAGACATTGGAACTTATTACTGTTTACAGTATTACAGTACTCCTCACACAGTGATACAAGACATGCCATAAACCACTGAAGGAAATGGAGGTTAGAGGTTGTGCTGCCCTAGATGTTCTTCTTTGTTTGTCTATGTGCTCAGAGTCCTTGAATGTCAAGAAGTGTTTTGCCATAAAGTGCACAGCTATCTGCATATTAATCCTTCTTTCTCTGGTTCTCTGCCAACATTGAGTGGGCTTCTACCACACCAGAAGGAATAAACTGCCTAACTATGTGATACTTTGATAGTTCTAGGAAATCCATGGGAGGTACTTTTGATGCTTCGAACTACATGAAGCACATCAATGGCTCAATCCTCACCTCATATTATGGTTTACCAAAAGTGATGATGGATGGTGTAAATTTTATCTGTTGACTTGAAAATTGAGGGAGGATCTTTATAGAGCAACACTATAAGAAACATAGGAAAAGTAAAGATAAACAGACAATACCCTTCCAGAATTACTCTGTGGGCATTTCCAAAAATTATTAGATCACAAGAGATCTGCTGTAATTAACAGAGTAATTCATTAATTATTTTATTGCAGGAAGGCATCATGGAGATGCCTTCATATGATACCTGAGACTGGGAATAGCTTGAACATCATTTCCCTACACTGGGATTGTATTTTTGGGAGATATATAGTTGCCTAACTATTTCCACTCCATTCCTCTTGTGAGTCATGGTTTAATAGCCCCTGTCATGTGCTCACACCAACATAATGTTCTGTCTTACAAAGTGTCCAGAACAACAAAACTAATGTGGATTAAATCTCTAAAATTTTGTTTTTGGCCAAACCTTTGCACATTTGGAGGTATATTAATACGTAGTACACCTGCATGCATTTCTATCCACTCTCTCTGGAAAGTGAACATTCAAAACAAGGTTCGTTTTGCTCTTTGGATTCATTAAGGATGTATTGTTTGTAAAGTGAGTCATTGTACCATTCTACTGATGTTTTTGATTCCTTGTTATTAATTTGTGTCAGTAATCTATTAACTATTCCTCATAGAGGACAGCAAAATCTGTTAACACTTTAAGGAAAACTCACAGGGCAACCAAAATGCCTCAGGGGCATATTAAGAAATGAAAACAAAAAACTTTTTTGTTCCAAGAACTAATCAGACACACCAAACCAAGGAAAATGTACATCTTTCTCATCTAGATCCTACAAATAGGTAAACATCTAACACCTTAAAGAAAATAGCAGACACAAACCTATCATATGGCCAGTTGGTAAAAGTGTCGGGTTACTGACAAGCAGAAAATCCAGTCACGTTTCAGAATACAAAATCAACATACAAAAATATTAAGAATATTGCTATATGAGAACAGTGATGAACTGGAAAACTATTTTTTTAAAGAGGCTATAGAATTGAAAAAACGAATAGGTTAAAGATAGAGGAGAGAGACTTAGGAATACATTTAGCAGAAGGAGTAAAATTCCACATTTTCGTTAAGTTTTTGTTCATATGTTGAATACTGTTCAAAACCAACTTGGAAAGGAAAGATTTATTTGGTTTAAATGACCAGATGGGCTTACAATTTATTATTGAGAGAGTCTGTGCAGGAACTTAAGGAGGAAACTGTAGACAGAAACTGAAGTATTGACAATGGAAGAATGTTGTTTACTGACTGCTCCGCATGGCTTGCTCCTAATGGCTTGGTCAGTTTAGTTTCTTATATCTTTCAGGATCATTTTTCCAGATATGGCATCACTCTGAGTGAACATGGACTTCCCACATCAGTCACCATCAAGAAAATGGCTCATAGACTTGGCCATTGCCAAATCTGATGGAGGAAAATCCTTAGCTCAGGCTCTATTTTTTTTTGATGAGCCCAACATGCATTAATTTAATAAATTAGCCAGCATGTGCTTATACCATGAAAAATATAAAACACTGAAGAAAAATTCGAAAGTATTGGACTAATCAGTTCTATTAAACATGTATTTACTACCAAAAAGGATTTACAAATTCATCACAATTTTTAACAACATAACAGTGATACTATCCACAGTACTTGTTAAAACAGTTTAAAATCATATGAAAACACAAAATATTCTGCATGTTCAAAGTAATATTGAGCATAACTGAAAATCCAGGAGATCTGGTCTGCCTTACCTACTTTAAACATACTGCAATGCTGAATGAAGTAAGTAACAAAGCATTGTACTGACATAAAATAAATACATAGGCAAGAAGTAACCTGTCATTTGATTTTTTAAATGAATAATCTACAAACACCCAATTTGTGAATAGACCATCTTTTTAAAATGAATTAATTTAAATATTTATTATCTTTTAATTATGTGCATGCATGTCTCCTTGTGTACATGAGCATATGTGTGCAAGTACCCAAGAATTCCAGAAGAGGCCACTCAATGCCTGCAGCTGGAGTTTCAGGTAATTGTGAGCCACTAAATGTGGATTCTGGAAAACCAAAAACATGTCTTCTGGAAAAGTATCATGCTCTATTAACCACTGAGCCATTTTTGTAGCCCCTATGTATTCACTTAAAAAAGTATATTTAGCTAGGTGGTAGTAGTACATGCCCTTGATCCTAGCAATCAGGAGGCATAAGCAGGCAAATCTCTGTGAGTGCAAGGCCAGCTTGGTCTACAGAGGAAGTTCCAGGACAGTCAGAGTTAAAACAGAGAAACCCTGTCTTGAAAAACCAAAAACATAAAACAAAACAAATCAAAACTATTAACATATTTTATGATGTATTAGAGGATTACATGCCACAACACACATGGGGACATCATAGAATAACCTGTAGGATTCAGTTCTCTCCTTTCACTAAGGTCCAGTATTCAAACTCAGATTTTCAATCCTGGCAAAAAACATTTTTGCTTATACCTTTATCTGTTGAGAAATCTTTCTGGCCTGCAACAAATTTTTTATTCTTGTTTTATTTGTTTGTTTGTTTGCTTGTTTTATTTTTATTTACTTTTCATTTATATTTTTTTCTCTGGTACAATACAACCTGATCCCAGCCTCCCCAGCCTTCACTCTTCCCAGCTCCTCATTATCTCTCTCTCCTTTCCCCCAGATTCATTTGGTCCTGCTTTTCCTCAGAAGACAGCACACTTACTAGGATCACCAATTGAACAGAGCATAATAAGATGGAACTGGGCCAGGCATGAACCCCTATATCAAGGCTAGACAAGGTAACCCTGAAGGAGTGCAAGGGCCCAAAGGGCAGATAAAATGGTTAGAAGCTACCCACCTCCCACAAACATCCTTCAGCTTTTAGGAATCCTATAAGAACACCAAACCAGACAAGCATAAATTATATAAATTATAGATATATATATATCTATCACAGACCCATGCAGGCTCCATGTCTGCTGCTTCAGCCTCTGTGAACCCCTAAGAGTCCTGATCAGTTGATTCCATGTGGTGTGCTCTCCTGGTGTCCTAAGGTCCCCTCTGGTCCTCCCCCTGTTCATTAGGGTTTGCAAAGCACCTTGAAATGTTTGGCCATGAGCCTCTGCATCTTCTCTCATCAGCTGCTGGTAGTAGCCTCTCTGATAAAGATTAGCCCAGTCACAGATCTAAAAGCATAGTAGAATTGCATTAGGAATCATGTCCAGGCTATCCAGTCTCTGTTTCCTGGCCAGTCCTGCAGTGTCAGGTATGGGGTTCCACCCTTACCTGTAGGGCTCTCTCCCTTCATTGGCCCATCAGATCCTTCAGGCAGGATAGGTTATAGATTTAAGGTTTTGTGGCTGAACTTGTGTCCCAGTCCCATCTCCAGAAACCATGCTGGTTATAGGAGATGGTCTTTTCAGGTTTCCAAATATCTGTTACTAGGAGATCTTGCTAGGGTGCTTGGATAACCCTTGTACATTCCAGAGATTTTTCCACTCTACTAGGTCTCCAGATCACTCCCTAAATGTCCTCTAATTCTAGTTGTTTTATTTTTTAAAGAAATATTAAGAAAACTAAACATTTACTAACAACTTAGTAAAAATACAAATAAGAACTGATATCAAAGATAAATAACTATGAAAATACTAGAAGAAAACAAAGTTGAAATACTTCAGGATATTATTTTTTCTTGCACAAGACTCTAGAAGTACAAGAAAAGCTTTAGGTTTTCTTCCATTGTCTCCTTTCTTTTTAATGCACATCATTTCTGTACTGCCTCTGCAGTTATCTTGGACACCCCTTCCCATCTTCAATTTACATAAAATAGCCATACAAAGGAATTTGCTACTCCCATTGGACATTTTGTGGTGAGCATTGGTTATCTCTTGCTCTTTCTGCCCTGGGTCCATCAATCAGATAGTTCCCCAGAATGCATTGATATTTGTGATGTTCAAAAACCTGTGTCAGGTGACACATGGGTGAGTTTCAGCAAAGCTTCTGTGCCTCAAAGTTGCAACAATTCTGTGCGTCCTTTAATGTTCATATTTAAATGAAACAAATTGTGCCATTAGAGGAGACCAATTCAGAGTTCTAAAGTTAACTCATATCCACTTCTACATGTACCACAGAAAAAAAATATGGTAAAAGACACAGAATGGGGGCAGTGGCTGGAAAGGAAGAAGCCACTCTGGGAGAGTTTCTGAGATGGAAAGAAGGAGCCTAATCAGCTTGTACAAGGAGCATTCAATCTCTCTTATTCCCCACCACTCCAGTCATAACTGTCCTCAGGCCCTTCTCTATTTTTCCAAGTCACATTTCTACAATATCATGAAGAAAACAAAACCTAGACCATTCTCTTGTATTGGAAAATGTTTGTTCATCATACACTTTAATGTCCATCATGAGTTAAGTCAGCACAGGACCTGAAGCCAGGAATCTGAAGGCAGAAACTAAAGCAGAGACAATGAACTTCTACCTAATATAACTTTTCCAGGAGTGCTATTGCCCATAGTGGGTTGTGCCCTCCCACAGTGACCATTAATCAAGAAATTACATATGATTGCCCACCAGCTAATCTGATGGATATACTTCTTTAAAGTTTCCTCTTCTTAGTTGCCACACTTAACCTGTCCTTTCCATTGTTTTCTTTTCCCCTTTCACACACTTGTGCTCTGTCTTCCCCACTTAGGATCTTTCTTTCCTTTCCCTACCCGAATGTCTCTTTTTAGTGTGCCTAGATTCAACAACTACTCTAAATTAAGCACACAACTCTAAAGGTTATCTTATAAAATATACTTTTTCCCAGCTACACCTATTTTACTAGACATTTTATAATAACATTCTTTATATCCAAATAAATATAGACTTTTAAACCATAAAGAAATGAACATTATGTTGCTAGCAGGAAATTGGATGCAACTGGGGATAATTATATTAATTAAATCAAATGGATATCAGAGTAACAACTATCACATAGTTTCCCTAATTTGTATTTATTAGAATCTATATAGATCCATAAAAATCACATGTGTTTAAATGACATGAATTGTGGGGCTGTCTCCCAGCTAAGTGGGTCCAATGGCACTTATGTCTTCTCATTCTGAAGAGCTGGCAGGATTCTGGCCCCTCCCCTCTGCAGCCATTGACAGATCACATCCACAAGAGGACACTGTCCTTTCTAAGGGAGTGCAATGTGGCAGAGTTATTAATCTGGAGTCAAAACTAAACCCTTCCATATAAGTTCTATCACCCTGGTCGAATATCTAAAGCATCCCAACATGCAAGTGGGACTGCCTGATCTGGACAATGAGCTTTCATTGATGCTCTTGGGATATGGGGATAATTTCTCTGGCTATAAATATGTAAACACTTTCCCCAATAAATGAGTCAAGCCCTCTACCCTTGATTCCCAAGAATGATTTGTTCTTGTCAGCTCATAGATCTCTCATCTAAGACCAGATGGGTGTGCTGTAGAACTACACCACTATGTCCAGCTTCCTGCCCATCTGGGAGCTGCTGTCCAGTGGAGCTACCTCTTAGAAACCAGAAGCTAAGGGTGGAATAGTTTATTTATTTTAAAACAATTAATGAGAAATAAAACTTTCTAAAGGAAGACACTGTTCTTGGATGCTGCAGTATCATGATTCAAGAGGTCACTGAGATGGATAATTTGCAACAATGTATTTATGATAAGAGTTCTTAATACTGTAGACAGAGAGTGGAAACCAGAAAGGTGGAGTTGCTCCGAGTGTCCAGACCCTAACACCAGAGAGAGATAGCATTTTGTGGTGTCTACAGGAACCAGAGTCCAAATAAAAGAGTATGATCTGTTTCTATACATTTTGAGAAATGGTGGATATTTACAGCAAAAGTCTTTAGCTAAAATTTCTGATTACTAATCAATAATATGTGTGGATCCTAGAATATGTCTGATGCCAATACCATAATAACAGCACCCTTTTGTGCTATCTAATTTTCCACATGAAAGCTCCCATATTAATGTTCCTGTAGGGCAGCTGTAGGTATCCACAAGAGTGGGAGGTTTCTAGATTCTATCAAGCTATCAGGCTGTTTCTAGATTATAACATCTCATTTCTGTAGGAAAGAGACTAATAGGAAAGGGAAGAAAAGGGAATAGGGAGGTCAAAAAAGATGGAATATAATCAAGGACATCATATGCATCCATGAAATTTTAGCAAAATATCTTTAAATGATGTTTGATCTCTGTTATTGGATAATTTTATGATATCACCTATTATGTGTTCTTATAGAGTTAAATTTAATATGTTTCACAGAATGACTATTTCTAGTATTTGTTTATCATATCCCTTCCCTTATCTTGGAAGTAAAAAAAATCAGAAATCCTCTTAAACTTGAATTAATGCTTTACTGAATAAAATCTATCAAACATTAATATGAGATTGTGTGTTTGCTGTACTTTTGTAGATTAAGGAAGCATCCAATCAGATTTTCCATAGCCTTTCCAAAGATTGTCCAATACATGTGCTTCTGATATTAACTAGGAGAGCCATGGACTTGTACACACAAGGAGGCTTTGAATGCCTTATTTTTTAAGCAACCATATTTTTTTCTTTCTCTTTTTTGGAGTTTTTGAGAAAGGGTTTCTCTGTGTAGATCAGGCCTCAAACTTTGAAATCACCCACTTATCTCACTTATCTCCTAAGTGCTGGGATTAAAAGTCTATGCCACCACTGCTAGGTTTAATATATTCTCTGCCTTTCTCCCTCTCTGTCTCTTTGTCTCTTTTTCTCTGCCTCTGTTTCCCTCCCTGTCTTTGTTTATCTTTCAATTTCTACTCTCCTTCTCTGAAACAGTTTCTCACTAGATATAGCCCTGGCTGTCCTGTAACTTACTATGTAGTTCAGGCTGGCCTTAAACTCATTGAGTGCTGGGATAAAATGGGTATACCACCCCTTTGGCTATAGTGAACCATGTTTTCTTTTAAAAGTATTTGTTCTATTTATGTATATGAATGTTTATCTGCTTGTCTTTATGTGAATCTGGAACTGGAAACCCATCAAACTAATCAGTGAAGTCATGTCTATTGGAGGAGAATTTACTTTAGTAAAATAGCATGATATCTAACCATGATCTATAAACCGTTATCCACACAGATATGTGTAGTTCCCCCATCATGGAAACTTCTCTTTGCAATAGACAAAGACCTCTACAGAAAATCACAACCAACCAATATTTAGAGTTGTAGAGCCTAGTCCAAGTGGATACATCTCGAAAACATCCCCACACCCAATTCTCAGGGAACATTACAGAAGAGGAGCCAAAAACATTGCTAGAGCCTGATAATCAGATACTTTGCTGTGAGATTTTGCAGTTAGTGATACCATAAATTGCACCTAAGAAGTCTCACCAATATGAGTGCCAAAACATGAGCTGAATACACAGGACACCAATGATCATACCAAAATGCACAGGGAGGGGGAAACGCACAAGGCTTCAATCTTACACAAAGAACTATAGGAAAATGAATAAGGTTAGGAGCAGGAGAGGTAACTTCCCCATTCTGTCAGTTAGGTCCACACATATGAAAAGAAGATGATTAGGAAAATAACTGCTACCAGAGGAAATGTGGGTGAATCTGTTGTCATAAGTAACCAACACATTTCTACAGAGACCTACATTATATATCTCTTTACTTAATAACAGCAGCAACAATTTTCAAAATCGAGAAGGCAGTAACAACAAATTGATAACCTAGAAAAAATAATAATGAACAGTGAAAAATGCAGGTAGAGCTGTGAACAAAGTGTAAGACAGATGCATCCACATGTATATTTTGAGGTACAGTCTCAACAGTATTAACAATGTAAACACTAAAATAAGAATGCAGTGATTGAGATCTTTTGTGACTATGAGGAAATATGTCAAAATGATTGTAAAAAGGATGTATATTGACAAAGCTACACAAAGCTATCTATAGTTACTATAATCAAATATTTTTTTATTTGACATGGAGGTAGCCAAAATCTCTCCTAGCTATCTGCTCAAAATAAATTGAGATATGTGTTCATATATACTCTGTTACAAAATTATTTAAAGTCCCTTTATTAGTAACAAAGTAGAAAAATATAAATGTCCATCCACAGATAGAAGAATAAATGTTATCATCACAAGAGGATTATAACATCTAGCAATAGAAGTATATTATTTATATTTTCACAGGACATGGGTGAACTTTTTTTAAAGATACAGTTATGCTGTGACAATGAAGAAAATGTGCTGTATAATTTCATTCAAATTATATTTGAATACTGAAAAAATGCTAATTTCCAGTAACAACAAGAAGTTCAGAGTTTGTCTAATATGTAAGCTTTATAGAAATTGATAAAAAAGATCATTTCAATGTTATGAAAATGATGTGTATATATGAAAGTACCTGTATTTCATTGTGAAGCAATCAAAACTTTAATAAATTACCTTGGTTATAATTGAAATTATTGTTTCTAATATGGACTAAGAAAACAGTCAGTAAGTTAAAGAGATAATTGACTGGCTTGCTTTCATCTTGTATTCTTGCAGTGCATTAGAGACTATGAATGAGCACAAATATTTGGGAGGTCATTTCATCCTGACAATGTTGAATTCTGTGCCTTAATTACACTACCTAATTCTTTTGTGTGTATAGATAAAATTTAAGTAAATTTCAAACTAAATGACAAGACTAATTTGTTAATCCACATTTACAATTGATTTGAACTACAATGTCAGTCTTTTAGCATGTTGCTACAACCAGTTACTATGTTTTGTTTTATTACTTTCACTCTTGATAAAGAGGAACTTTCTATAATTTCTTTCAAGTGTAAGAAGTCCACATAACGGTTTCCTCTATGTACACTACTATATAAACCACAATATTTACATATTATTCTCTAGGGAGGTCCTTGCCTTGTTGGCTGAAATAAAACTTCAACTGTGCTTGTGCCTACACGGATAACTCTCCTTAGGTTTACCTGATCAAAATGGCATGCCCTGTCTCATTCTTGTTTCTGTCAATGCTGTGGATTCTGGGTAAGAAGAAAGGGGGTAAAGGAGATCAGTAGGGATGGAGGGTAAGCCTTGGCTGCCTATGTCTGCTGTCCATGCATGATGAGGTAGGTCCCATTTTCAAATGGGCATGTGATGTTCAGTTACATGATAATTAGAAATTCCATATGAGACTGGAGCTGTGCTAAGATGAAGATTCTGACATAGATGGGATGAGGGTGATGTAGATTTTTTTCAGTCTTCAGAACCATCAAATCACTGTTTTTGTGCAAAAGAATTTGATTATTTTAATGTCACAAAATTACAAGGGTCTCATTGTAATAACAAATAACAATAATGGAATTCACAAGGATTGCTAAAGATGTTTGCACATGACTTCGTACTATTATAATTTCAGGAACCAGTGGTGATATGATGACCCAAATTCTACTCTCTTTGTCGGTTACTGTTGGACAATCAGCCTCCATTTCCTGCAGGTCAAATCAGAGCATCTTATATAGTGATGTAAAAACCTATCTCTATCTATTGGTTCCTACAAAGGCCAGGACAGTCTCTATAATGTCCAATCTATCAGGTACCCAAACAAAATTCTTTGGTCTCTGATAGATTCAGTGGCAGTGGTTCAGGGAGAGATTTAACACTCAAAATCAGCAGAGTAGAAGCTGATGATTTGGAAGTTTATTACTGCATACAAGCAATACATTATACACAGTGATGTGGACCCTAACAATGTTTCTATCTTAGGATGGCTCAGCTGACAATGTGCTGCTTGACTGGAGAGGAACAGAGAACCATAAGTCATGAATTTTCCTGAGTAATGATAATTAAAAACACTATAGACTCATCCACACATCAAAAGAAATACAAAGAGTAGATGGAGAGAGAGTTTCAACTGAAGCATTTGGATTTTTCTGAAGACTAGTAGGAAAACAGAGCTGATATATTTTGTTTATTATGTACAGCAAAGAAGTTAATTTAACAAGTTTATAGGGCAATTGTAAACAATTTATGTGCATATAGAGACACTATATCAATAGATTAGAAAACAGTGATATGTAGATATATAAAGAAAATTATGTATGTAGAAAATCAATCTACAGTAAGACAAAGGATCCAATACAATAAAATAGGGGTCTATAGCATTTCACTTTCACCAAATGATCATCAAGAAACAAAATCAGAATAAGTGAACATTACTAACCAAAAAATCCTAAAAAAATATTTGCAGAATGTTTTTACATGTTAGTTTCAGAACATACTAAGTACTAAGAACATACTAGTAAGACTAATGTCTTACTAGTAGAAGGGACATTATCCAAAGTATAAAGAATGATACACCAGAAGATAAATATAAATTAAACATCCCTTTAGAGCGGGCATTGAGATTAATGATTAGCAAATAGGGCCTCATGAAACTAAAAAGCTTTTGTAAGGAAAAGAACAATGTTTTCAGACAAATTGGCAGTCCACAGAATGGGAAAAGGATTTTTTTTGCCAATTTCATATCTGATAGATCACTAATATCTGAAGAATATAAAGAACTAAAAAAAAACAGATTAAAAAACCGAATAATACAGTTTTAAAATGGGATAAAGATCTAAACAGAGAATTCTCAATAGAGCAAATTTAAATGGCTAGAAAACACTTACAGAAATGTTCAATATCCTAGTCATCAGAGAAATTAAAATCATAACTACTTTGCGGATCAATCTTACATCTGTCTGACTGGCTAAAATCTATGGCACAAGTGACAGCTCATACACTCATCCATTACTGATGGGAGTGAAAACTTGACAGCCACTATGTAAAATAGTATGACAGTTCTTCAGAAAAGTGTGAAACAATCTACCTCAAGATCCAGCTATACCACTTTTGAGCATCTACCCAAAAGAAATTTCACCCTGCCACAAGGACATTTGTTCAACCACTTTCATTATTGCTCTATTCACAAAAGCCACAAACTGGAAACAAACCATATGTTCCTAAGCAGAAGAATGGATAAAGAAAATTTGGAACATTTACACAGTGCAATATTACTCTGCTAATAACAAAGTGACATCATGAAATTTTGCAGGCAAGTACATGGAACTAGAAAATAATCACACTGTGTGAGGCAATCTAGACCTCAAATGATAAATATGGACTCACTTCTATGTTGATATTAGTCCTTAAGTAAATGTTAACCAAGTACAATCTGCAATTCAGAGAGAGATATTAGATATAGAGGAAGAAACTGGGGGGTAGGCAGGGATCATCTTTGGAAAGGGAAACGAAATAGGTTATATGGGAGGACAAGAGAGTTTGGAGTGGGAGAATCAGGTAGTGAGGTAGAGGAAAGAAGGGGTTGAGAGAAAGGATGAAACCAGAGGCATCTAGAATTGAGGGACATTTGAGGGGCAGCATAAAAACCTAGTTCAGTGGAAACTTCTTACAAAAAATGACAGATATATTTGTAATGTACTTTGAAATTTCTTTGGCAAATATATGCAAGTGTTCTTTCACAGACATGATCACTGTAATCCTTTTGTCTCATCCAATGTTATGTTCCCCAAGAAAAGCACATAGGATAGGAAAAACGTAAATGTTATTTGCATCCATTTTTTTTTGCCAAAGCTAAAATTCCATTTGGAATGATTGGATCTTTTCAGACAAATCAAGTCATCCTGCATTTGTTCCTTGAAGTGATGAATTAAAGACAGTAAAGATGTCAACCAAGTAAGCTATTTTCTTCTATTTATTTTATCACTGAAAAGTGATTTGAATTGAGGTCTTGCTTCTTGGTTAAGAAACGTTTGAGTTCATCACCAAGGTAAAAATCATGTTTCAAAACTTTTTTGGATAACCTTATCACTTCAGTGTGAAATAGTAGAGCATTGCTCAGCAGAGCAAACTCACTGCACAGCCATGAAATCAGTTGTTTGTTTAAAGGTTCCTGCCTTCCCAAATTTGAAAGGTCTTATGAAACTTATGATTATTCTTGTAACTCTTGTGGTAGCATCTTCATTGACATTTTTGCTGATAAATTAATTATACAGTAAGTTCCAAAGACTTTTGTTGATTCATTTAGTACCAAACATTGAAATCCAGATTGACATCATAATGTAGCTGGAGCATTATCTGTGCAACTATCACAAACACTTTCCAGAGAAAGCTTATGCTCTTTCAGAAATGAACCGATGGTGTCAAATGCATCACGTGCAGTAGTTGTCATTTAAAGAGATTTGCAAAAATGTAACTCAATTTTTGTTGCCAATCAAAGTTGGCATCACTAACATACTTCTAGAAAACCAGTAACTGTGAAGAGCTTGTAACATCTGTAGACTCATCAAGCTGGATACCAAATGTTGGTAGTTGATGAGATTTAATTTCCTAGATTACCGGATCAAGAAATCACAGATATGTCATTCTTCTGCGAATTGTGAAGTTATATAAGGAAATTGAACTCAGTTTTGTAAATAATTCGTCTCAATGTTTTTTGCCACTGGCAGTAGTAAATCCTCATAAAGGGTGTGGGGTTTTCTAGAACTGACCATCCAGTAGGAAAATTCAGCAATTGCTGCTTTTGTGCGTGTTTGTGTGTGTGTGTGTGTGTGTGTGTGTGTGTGTGTGTGTGTGTGTGTGTGTGTTACTTGCCACCAGTGTCAAGTCTAGCTTTCTTGAGACCATCAGCTTCACTTCTAAAATAGTTAGTATCCTTGCCAGGAACACTTTGATGCTTGATTTCCAAATGGCATTTAGATTGTACAGCTTCATGGATTGGCTAATAGCACTTCAGAACAAGTAACACATTGTAGTTTCTCAATTCCTGCTGTAATTATTGAGGTAAAACCATACTGTAAAATAACATCACTGTATTTTCTTTTATGAATGTTCTTATTTGTATGACCCATTGTCTTGGGGTGATTTTCTAATGAAAATGATATATAACATTAGCTTTAATAATACAAAAGATGATGCATGACATAGTTCAGTCAATACAGTTGTTTCCTACAATTTATATTCTCTCTCTCTCTCTCTTTCTCTGTTCTCTCTCTTTCTCTTTCTCTCTCTCTTTTTTACAAAACTGTTACTATCACAAGGTAGCAGTATTCAAGTCAACCACAGTTGAATATAAAAAGACTGATCAGCATCCATTATGAGTGTAACAAACAAATGTAGAGCTTCCTTATTCATTCCCTTATAGTTCTCTATTCAAGATACTTGATCTCCATTGCCCTAAACAAAGCAAACAGAGATCTGGGTTATCTTGGTTACTAGGAAAGATTGGTGATGGTAGAACGTTTTAGTGAATGTGGAACTTTAAAAAATTGAATTGGATTATTAGAAGGAGAACCTACATTTTTGAAGTAAATAGCTTATGATAATAGGATATAAAGAGCCCAGAGCAGGGATTTTCTGTACCTAAGAATACTAGGAACTATTGTGTGTAATTGCAAGAGCTAGAAAAGTATCTTATAGTACCCAGATAAGAACAGAAGATACCTAACATTGGAGAGCTTTGATGGAAGTTATGGGAACAGCATTGATAAATTCAGAAAAAAAGATAGTAGGACATGAGAAAACCAATCATTCCTTTCACATAAATCATAGCACCCCATTTTTAAAAAACTGGTCTTCAAGTTCACATTAGCAGTAAGAACTTACTGGATGAAACAATAAGTTATTTTGTGTTTAATAATACCATGGAAAGAAATGACTAAGACTGCCACAGATTTCTGGGATTCTTTCAGAAGTATGATGCTATCCTTGATGGAGATGAGCAGAAAGGCATGCACAAGAACAGGAAGTGATAAAAATAATGCAAAATATTTCATTAATATTGTTCTTTGACCCACAGAGAAGAGCATGTTATCCTTAAGCAAATGTGTCTTGTACTTGTTTGCTTGGATATCTGATGCCCTAGGACATGTGCTAAGAGCCTACTATGACTCAAAACACTCCTGCAGCTATGTCTAGACCTTTCCAGATCTAGTGATTTGCATATTCTCAGAGCACAGCTCAGTGCCCAAGAACTTCTTAATAAACTGTTCACACACTTTCAAGTTGTCATTCCAGTTAGGACGCAGCATGGCAAGATCCTGCTCAGCTACTGGGACTGCTGCTGCTCTGCTATCCAGGTAAGCTAGACAGTAGTGGGAATTTTTATATCTCAGTAGATTGAGAGCTGAGCAGACTTTCAAGGAATTCATCTTGCAATGTCATTTAACTTATTATTATATTATTTATTATTATATTATATATTATTATATTAATTATAAGTATATTGCTTATGTTTCCAACAACAGGTATGAGATGTGACATTGTGATGACTCAGTCTCCATCTTTGCTGACCACATATCTGGGAGAAAGAGCGACTATCACTTGCCAGGTCAGTCAAGGAATTAATTATTGGTTATGCTGGTATCTGCAGAAACCAGGGAAAGCTAGAAAACCCCTGATCTATCATGTATCCAGTCTGCAAACTAGTATTCCATCAAGGTTCAGTGGCAACTGATCTGGGACAGATTTCTCTCTCACCATCAGCACTTTGGAGTCTGAGCATATTGCCACTTACTATTGTTTACAATATAGTGAGTACTCTTCCATAGTGATATAAGTCATAGCATAAACTATCCTGGGAAGCAGAAGTGTGAGGCTGGATTGCCTCAGCTGTAGCTATTGTAGTTTGCAATTGCTATAAGCATTTTCAGTTTGATTTTATAGCTTGATTTGGAAGGTTTCTATAGGGTTTGAGTAGGGGAACTCTTTTGCCTCTTCTTCAAATCAAGAAGCACAGCCCTGATTAAAGAAGTACTCAAATCTTTTCTTGCAAAGTATCTGGAGTATACATGAGTCATATTTATACTCCTACTCAACAAATAGGAGTCAGTACAATTTTTACTTTTTGAAATTGTTTTAGATTACTGAATGCAGTCATTATCAGTCTAAATGTCTGTCATAAACTGGACTGAGGTATCTAGTAGCCTAAAAGTTTATGGTAGGAAGGGGAGATATTTGGACTTTCCTGAAATCTCATGTGATTTAAATACTGGCTTCTTCTAACTCTGCAGTTCTCAGACCTAGTTGAGAAATCCAGAGTTTGGCTACTGATTGTTTCAGTTTTCTATGGCTCCTTACCTGACATTCTGTGTACTCATCTCTGTCCATGCATCTGAGTTCTAAATCTCATGGAAGCATCCTCTAATTTAGTAATTACATGCTATAAGTCAATAAAGGGATAGGGATGTCTAACTTCTAACAATGTATATCTATTTTAAGCTGAATTTTTTTATTTGTGTGAATGTGTTGCCTGCAAATATGCCTATATACTACATGCATACTGGTGTTTACAAAAGCCAGAAAAGGATATGGGATTTCCTGGAATTTGAGTTACAGGTGGTTGTGAACCACCATGTGGGTGTGTGGAATCAAACCTGGGTTCTCTAGAAAAGTAGTGAATGCTCTTAACTGATGAGCCATCTTTACAGTCCCATAGATCTCTTTTCACTATCCAGTATTCTAAGATTAGTAAGTACTTTGTAAAGAGATACTAACGTTAGTCAAAAAAGGCTATAGTATTCAAAACTTATAATTTTCTACCATGCTCTCAGGTGCAACAGTCCCACAAAACTAATTCTCAAGTGAAGCATTTCAAATAAATTCTAAGAATGTTACACTCAAAATTATGGTCTTTGTATACTTTGACAATTTAGTCGACTCATTGAAACATCAACAATTCTATTCTTTTCTATGAGTAAAAAGTTGATTTTCATGTGTATGTCAGAGAGAAACAAGGTATATTTTACCTTCCTGGGCCACTCATGTTAGGGAGAAATGGGACCCATAAACAGTACAGACATTATAGACTACGATTATTCCCTACAGAAAGCATTTCTCCACAGATCTTTGAGGCTAATTTTTAACCATGTTCTTCTTGCTCTGTTTCAAAGGTCTAACCAGATATCCAAACATGTTTAAATATTTTTATGCATAAATATAAGAGAATTATCAAACACTCAGATCAAAGATATCCTCTGAGCGTATAGAAGTTCCTATTATCTCAGATTGGGTACCCTATTCACAAAGCTTCCTATACACTCAGCAAATTTAGAAGATGCAGGAAATCCTGAGGGACAGAGGAACAGTCAGAGTGCAAATGAAGATGGGCAGTAAAGACATGATATCAGGTGAGCTACCCACAGGATGAGTAGAACTGAAGTACATCATCAATCAAAACAAAAGCCTCTGAGCTATTCTACCTGTGAGAAAGGAGCTAGGGTCTGTATGTGACACTCTTGGCATTATTTGTTGATTTATGTCCTGTAGCACGCTCATTTTAGGGGATCACTTCTGTCTGAATCATATACATACCAGTTGTCATCTACCTTGTGCACCCAACATGATACCCATGTGGAGATACCTTCTACACTCCATTTTGGTTACAGCAAGAACATGGAGACCTTCCATATTTACTTCTGTGTAGTTTTCAATTCACATACCTTTATCTCCACTGATATGAACACAGATATAAAGATCTAGGTTCTTTTGGTATCTAGGACAGATTAGGTGATAGTAGAATATTCTAACAAAAGTGGAATGAGCTTGTTAGAGGGAGTACCTCTATTTCTAAAGAAAATGGCTTATGATAACAAGATACAGTGAGAACAGAGTAGTAGTTTTTAGCATCCAAGAACACCAGGAACTGATGGATTTAACCACAAGAGCTAGTAAAGCACCTTTTGGTACTCAAAGCCAGGTCTGCCTCTCTTTGCAGTGTTCATGCCTCATTCTCAGAGTGGCAGCTCCATCCTGGACAGCTGCAATTGGGTGGCCAGTTTGTGGTCTGAGCCTCATTGTCTACCACATACTCTTCCCTCTCAGGTATGCCTAGATCCCTTGTCTTCCATCCAAAGTTCATGACTTTATCTCAAGTTCAGGATCCTCCATGTACACCCAGCCCATGGGCTCACTGTGCTATCTTTCCTCTCTACCCATAGCTAACTTACCTTCCAAGTGTGTTACTGACTCAGTGTTTCTACAACTCCCTTTAATTCACAAAGTTCATCCTGACTGACTAAACACCAGTATAGTTTTCATGGTCCATGAATAAATGAGTAACTGGGGGTGACTTAAGTAGGGTTGATATACATTGGCCAGAGCCCTGTCAAATGTTACTTACTGCCCATCACCATTTTCAGTTCTGTCTGTGACTCTGATCCTCCATTCCAGACTCCCTTCATGGTCTGCCTCCATGTCTTGGGCAGCGCAGCACCTGTTGGCTGAGTGGGGGCCCTGACCTTTCAAGTAGCTATGATACGAAGCAAGACAGCTCCCATATCCCTCTGTTGTGGTTTCTCTCCCTCTTGTCTATTCCTGACTCTCCTCCAGGTTCATTACTCCATGCTATTAGTGAGACTGGTGGGGTAGTGGACAGAATCCAATGGCAGAACCTGTGAGGCAAGTGGGAGTCCCTTCCCTACCTTGGAGGCAGCGATATGGTACAACAAGCCTGTCCTGTAGATGCGTTGCTCTACCAGACAATGATCCCCAGTTGCCTCTTCCATACCCTGTGGGCTAAAAATGCCATCTTCACAACTGTCAGAACCACTCTGGTTTCTCATAATATTTTTCACTGGACTAGGTACAAATGTGGCATCTTCTAGTCCAGGAATATGTGAGGGGCTGTGGATATCTTGAGTGGGGATGGTAGGGGCAGCTCCTGGATCCCTAATGGACTCTGCTTAACCCTCTGCCACCATCTTGAATCCCTATGACTACTTCTTGAAAGTCTGGCCATACTCTGATAGTCATTACTACTCAGGAAGCAGCATGAACAGGAGAGTTCCTGGGTTTGTTGTTGTTCTGGCTAATAAGTTAAGAAGGACAAAGAAAAGTATCCATCAGTGTGAAGTCAGTTCTGGCTAGTATCTGTGAAATTCCTCTTCTAAGAGGATTAATTGCATGGAAATTTGCTTTGAATTTTCTCATTTCAGGTGCCAGATGTGACATCCAGATGACTCAGCCTCTCACCTCCCTATCTGCATCTCTGGGAGAAAGTGTCACTATCACATGCCAGGCAAGTCAGGCTATCGGAGAGTATGTAGCATGGTAGCAGCAGAAATAAGGGAAACCAACTAAACTCCTTGTCTATGCTGCAACTGTCTTGGTTGATGTGGTCCCTTTCAGGTTCAGTGGCAGTGGATCTGTTACACAGTTTTATCTCAAGAGATTAAATTCAGATGCATCATGGGGAAGATATATGCATTGAACAAAGGTTAGTAAGCAAAAATAAAAGATAATCATATATATTAGATCCCTGAGCAACAAGCACCTTTTCCTACTGTATGTCAAATAATACCAAACAGAAACTGTTAAATTTATCTTGAGTAAATTTCATTCAGGCACTGCTGTTTTACTGCAATGTATCTGTTCTGTGATTCCTATTAAAATCCTATCCTGATTTACTAATAAGTGTGCATCTTCAATTCTTTGAACAAGAAAACAAGAACCTGAGCATCCCTAAGTACAGACAGATTGCTGTCAACATATGTGAATGTAATTGAAAGAAGCAAACAAGAACCAAGTCAAAATGTTAATTACAACTGCCTGAAATTTGAAACAAATAAAGAAAATTCAGTTTGAACAGTTTGTGTTTTACCAATGAAACTGTACAATTTGTTTGAGTCAGTAGGATATAAAGAAGAGACATCATTTACCTATAAACTGTGCCTTTTAAATCTAGACATTAGCTTTTTCCAGTTTATGAGCTGTGGAGATTTTCTATGGATAAGAGTGCTTATATGGAAATAGTCCTCTATTTATATCACTTTCACCCCTTCCTGTTCTTGTTTTAACTACCCCAATGTCTGTCTACCACTTCCTATCAGATTGACAATCTCTTCTTCAGTTATTACTGTTGAACACACACACACACACACACGCACACACACACATACTTATATATAGTGTCAGCTGAGCCCATTTAGTATTGTACATATTATATATTTGTTGGGGGCTGACCACTTGGGATTGGATACTTATTAAGTGGTTCCTCCTTGGAGAAGACTGATTTTCTCTTTCTCAGTAGTCATAAATTATGTATAGATCTTCATATATAGAGGTATGGACTTCTGGGGATTTTCCCTATCCATATTGTCCATCAACTGGTGTTGTCAATGTGCAGATTTATTTGGGCAAAGAGAAAAATGGAAATAAGCATAACTAGGAGGAATAACTTAACTAGTATCATTGAAATCCAAAGCATCAGGCAGTTCTCAAACACACACACACACACACACACACACACACACACACACACACACACACACGGGCCTTACTATAAAGAAATAAGAAAACATTAATAAGGCATAAATCATATAAGCAAGGTGAAAAGTATGAATTCCTATGAACGTATTCTGTCCCTATTCACAGCTATTATGTCTTACAGTGAGGAAACACCAAGTAAAATCATGCAGATCTGAAATTCTGTAAGTTAAAAGTTTATTTGAGACACTTACCTTAATAAATATCCTAACCTGAAATGTGCTCAGGAACTTACATTGATAATAGTGGTAAGGATCATCTAATATAAAGCCGATAATCACGCACTGTTGAATATTGCATGCAGTTCATTATATATGGTACACTATAGTGTACTTCTGTTTGAGTCATTGATTTCTCCCACTAATCAGCAATAAGGATGGAAGTTTGCAATTTGAAATAAGGTTTTTACTGATCCTTTAGGCTTTTGGAAAATTATGAAGAAAAATTGAATTGAGCCATTGTACGTAGTCAAATAGGAAATTGAAACAAGTGTATATGTGTTTGGAAATAAAGGTGTGCATCCAAATTACAAAATTTAAAGAGTTGATAAAACACTTTTCTATTTTATACCATAGATTGTAGAGATAGCTATGAATAAATGAGTAACTGCTAAAAATGAATGTAAAATAATAATTGTGTTGAGTTTTACAAATTAATAGGGAACATGAGCTTTGGGCTTACTACAAGCTTCTCTAAAAGTCAAAAGAAATGAACACAGGGAAAAGGTAACATCCAAATAAAACTTTAAGAGTTAAGTCAATTAGCAGCAAATAATACAACTTTATAATTAGTTTTATTGTTAAATATGTCAGAGAATATCAGCCTCTTTGATTAGGTTTGCTATTTCCCTCTTTTTCTAATATTGATTCCTCTGCTAGATTTCTGCTACAACACTGGGAAGAGGTATAACATGTTGTGTACTGAGGGATGACTTAAGACATATATATGCACCTATAACTTGATATTATATATTTTATAATATGTGAAGAACATTGCTTTTGTCCTAAAATATATGTGACACACAGTGGCCTATTTTGCTAATGTTTTCTATCATCATTATATGTAATTTTCATGAATGTGTTGAAATCCTATATTATAGGTCAAATATGACATAAAATAATTATGAATTCATTCAGTTTCCTCAAGACAGCCATTGAGAGTCTGAGAACTGAGTGAGATTTAGTGATGATGGGATCTGCAGGTTAAGATCTACCAATTAAAGAGGAGGTTACTGAATTGATATAAGAGCCAAAATGCTGTATGTAATGATATACTGTCTTCTAGACATGACATTAACTGTGATACCTGTATATGACTTGTTCAGAATCAATCCAACAAGATCTGAGAGTGATCTATCTGGTAGTACTAATTGGACACAGTGGTAGGGGAAGAGGTCATGAAGGGTACAGAGATGTGATGTTGTTTGTCTTGAGTCTGTGGATATTTTTTATAAGAAAAATGTGCCTCTGAGGATGTAAATTAATATTTACAGGGAGAGATGTCACTGAATTAGCAAGCTTGACCTTATCCAAAAGGAAATCATGTGTGTTGGGAAGGTCAAGTGAATAGGATCGAGGTACACTGCATACTGTGTAAGACAGCATCAAAGAATAAATATGTTAAAATGTTGATATTTTGCTAGGTGCACTGATACAAATGAGTCTATGCCATGGAGAGGATCTTACCTTCTGAGCACAGAGACTGTTTTAGGAGGTAGGGGAAAGCTGGTAACCTAAGTATTCAGGTAGCACCAGCCATGGATTCATGTGATTAAGCAGGACCTAGTTTGGTAGAACAAGAGCTTCAGGAGGGAAGGGAGAAGACATAGACAATGTCAGAGCCATGCAGAGAAGATAGGTAGGAGAGGAATACTTAGAATTGATTACAACTGATTTGTTATGCAAGACAGATATTGTTCTTCCTTGAAAGCCTCTCACTATGACTTTGATTCATATTAAACTTCACATTAAGTACATGTGGGAACTACAGCCAAGAGAATCCTTCCACAGCTTCAGGAATATTAAACTATGCCAAATGAAATGGGTTAAAATACTTTTGCAATTTCTAAAACTGTGGGATGAGGAAAACGAAACACGCTTAAGCTGGAAAAGATCAAATGGCTATTGGCTTTTAGAAACTAGAGTTATGCTGTCCTTTAGCACCCACAGAAAAACATCTTTCCAGCAGGGAAATCTACACTGAACTGGTAAGAATAACTAAATTTGGAAAGACTGATCCTTTGCTTAGTAAAGTGATGAACCACTTTGCCATTATTCCGTTTATGCCTACCATGTCCCGGTCTGTGGGGTTCTGCAACAAAAGCCCTAGGAGAGGGAGCAAGGATTTGGGGGACAAGGAGGCATGAGAAAGGAAAGGCAAGTCTGATTGATATCTGATCAAGCCTTCGATTTATTGAACACATAGTACCAGTATTTATAAGAAGTTCTCAGGTGGGGAGGAGAGAGGGGAATGCATAAGCAGGTATCTGGTAATTCTACCTGACAGGAGGACTGGTCTATTCAGTAAGTTAAGAAATCCTAGTGTCAATGGCCTCAGAGCAATAAGGAAGTCAATAAGGAAGTACTGTGAAATTTCTCTAGGGCTTCCTGTGTAAACTATAGGGGTGGAAATGTGGAATGAGGAAGCAATAGGGATGAGTTAGTTAGACAGTTTCCCAGAACTGGGCAGCTTTGGGCTATCTGACCTTGTCCATACTCTGTCCATTAAGGCCAGAGAGAAAAAGTGGGGTGCCTTGTATTTCAAGCTAGCGCATCCTGAGGGGACTGCTTACTACAGATTCCCCCTTTTCTATTTATTGAAGGCAGAAGAATAAAATTGCTGTCAAGTAACATTTAGCCCTCTATTACTAAACCATAGATATATATGTTCCATGTGTTCCAGGATGTCCTAGAAACATATGAATTAGAAGTATTTCTTGAGTTGCTATGGGGGTTTCTAATTTTTTTCCTCAATTTTCCACTTTATCCTAATTATTAGTTTCCCTTGATTCGGCTTCATAATGATCCTTAAGTTTAATGGTTAAAGCTGCTAATTTATCTACCTCATTATTATATTTGGTTTGTAAATTGTCCTTACTCTGATGGTCATCTACATGATACAATATTAAGGGTATTCTCCTGCTAATATCTGCCAGTTCTTCCCCTGCTTCTCTAGACCATATATCTTTTCCATCTATTCTTCAATTAATAATTTTTCATTTGCCAGACCAAATAGCTAGGCCATTGGCCACACACCATGAGTTGGTGAATAAGCGTAGAGGTTTGTTCTCCTTTAAAGACTGTTAAGTTGCCAATAACGCAGCTACCACCTCTGCATGTTGTGCAGATTTTCCTTTACCCTGGTCTGTTATGGCCATTCCAGCCCCTGGTCTCAAGACTGCTGCCTTCCAGAGGACAACATTGTTCCGGGCGATTGCAGAACCATCCGTAAACCAGGCATTAACCAGAGAGGGGGTATATTGACCTGTCCCCCATTTTCTAGTGAGTACCTGTTTCTGGGGAGGGTTGGTGTCTCTAGGTAGCACAATAGCGCCCTCTTTAGCAGGCGTTAAGCACAACACCTGTTCTGGCACCATTGGTACTAACCCCTTTGCAGACAGGTATGCACCTCTAAGGACCTTAGATAGGTACCATTTCCATTGGAGGATATTTCCTTCCATGGGTACCCCATCCCATGTCCCTGCTGGTGCCTTTACCCATACTAAGATGGGCACGGTAGATCTGAGTACTACCGGGTTCCATCTTAGGAGAGAATGGCAAGTTCTAAGCGCATCATACACAGTCCAAATTGTCTTCTCAAAAAGTGAGAACTTGTTATCTGACCATGGAAAAACATTTTTTACAGTAAAAAGCCAATTTGTAATAGCCTATTGGCCTTGGCAACTAGATTCCAAATCCTGCAAAAGGCCATTTGTCCTTGGTCAGGCCTTGATTGGCCTTATCTAGCCTATGGTAGTGGCCCTGTATGGGTTTCACTTGAATGGCACAGACCTGCTGTTTTATCAAATTGGTCAGTTTCTTAAAGCCCAGGGCCTAAAAGATATTAAAAGGAGTAAGCCTATCAGATCCTAGCAGAAAAGGTAGGAGAGATGTTATCCAACTGGGGATGGAAAACCAGTTTTGGAACCAGTTGTGCTCTTGCTGCCTTTGCCTTTTGGGCTTTCCTAAGACTCTCCCTGACTTCAGCCATACAAACAGCATTCCTCCCTGAGGGCAGCACAAAGTCTGCTCTGCTGGAGAAGAAGGAATTCTAAGCCTCACCTATTCTGTGAGACCACCTCAGCAAAGTGAGGGGTTGGAGATGCAGATTCCAGGTGTTCTAGGTCTTTGTCAATTGACAGGCAAATATCTGAGTAATTCTTGTTGGATAAAACAAGAGAGGTTATCCCACCCCGGGTCCCATGGCTCTCAGGCCTAGGAGAACTGCTAGAGGGCAGAAATAGGCTCTCTTTTTGTTCTTAAAAGAGGCTGTGGTCATTTTTTGGGTCCCATGTTAGGGACAACTGCTCTTCTGTATAATACTTTAATCTTGGTATAAGCTGTACCAAGATGTAGTGCGTGGTTTGTTTTGTTTTAAGGAATTTAGCAAATACACACAGGGAAAAGCCATCAGGGGCAAGAGATAAGAATTATCTTGGAGGATAGCATGGTTTGATATGGTGATATCACACAAGTATTTATGTGACATGGGCATGTCTCCCAGGCAAAGGCCTTTTCCTGAGACCAACTTTAAAGTTAGTTTTGAAAAGCTTTGTTCCTGAATGTCTGGCTTCCCCTTTTTTATTATTTATTTATTTATTTATTTATTTATTTAATTTATTCAAACATATTTTTGAGCATGCAGTATGCTCTTTCAACAATCCCCTGTCCTTGAGGATGGTAGGGGATGCCAGTAATATGGGTAATCAGAAAATGTAAGTATCATCATATGTAGAAACTTTAAATTACCAAATTCAGGAACATGAGTAACATCAATCTGCCATATTTGAGTAGGCTTTAAGCTTCCAGGATTTACTCCATACCGAGGTATTGCATGATGTCATGGGCATGAGATGCATTGTTTAACAATTTGACGAGTTGCATCTCTGATAACATTGAATTGTTTTTGAAGACTGACTATTTTGATGATGCATAGAATGCTATTTTAGTCCAAGTTCCAATTGTGTAGAACTGTAGTTGGTAAATAAGACTATTAGCCAGCCATACCTTGAGGAAGAACTTTTCAAAAATATCTTTTCATAAGCTCTTTAAAATTAATATAAGGCACACTAAAAAGCAAATCCTTTACAATTATCAGGAGCAAGAGGAATAGTGTAAAAATAATTTTTTTAAGATCTCTAATAATTTTATAATTATCTATAGGAATAGCAGAAAGAGTGGGCATTCCAGGTAGTAAGGCTCCCATTAATTCTATGGTCTCAATCACTTTTCTCAAATCCTGTAATAATCTCTGTATCCCAGATTTCCTTTTTAATAACAAAAATAGGAGAATCTTATCTGTTTGTATTTAGAGGCCACTGTTCCACTCACATAGGAGTGTAGCATCTGCGTAGTACAGGTTGGTTGGTAGCTTCTGCTAAAATATATACTTAAGCTGAAAGGATTTAAGAAATATAAAACCTAGGAATTCACCTGAGTGCTAGCAGTCACATATAGAAGGAGATGCCTCCTATTGAGAGATGCCTTCCCAAGTACGGCCATTAACAGCAGTCTTCAGTCTCCTCCCCACCACAGGGAAATAACCATTAAGCTTATCAGCAGGATTTGTCCTTCCCTGGCATACCAGGCGCCACCCTGTCTCAAGAACGGCTAGTCCAAGGGCACGGATTGACCACCCCCCTGAATCCCCATGCCCCGCAAACTCCTGAACAATTACTCTAACATAGAGAGCTCTGAGCCAATCAGAGCTGCACAAGCCCCCATCCCCAGACCCCTTTCCGCTGAACCACATAAAAGTGCCTCAGGAGAAGGAATCAGGGCCTGCCATGCTTGACCTGTGCGGGACCCGACGAGCGCTGTTTAACAATAAAGCCTCGTGTGTTTTGCAGCGGTTCGACTGACTTGTGGTTCCTTAGAAGTCTGCCGGCTAGCCCTAACAAAGCTATCTCATAAAGGTCTTTGAGCAGGAATTAAAAGTTACTGTATACTTTGTCCCTTAAGACCCAAATCTTGATTAGATATTACTTTATCATTGGGGCTATATAGATATACTTCCATTTCTATTGTAACATCTTTTTCCTATAAATTTATAGGTAATCTTTAACTATGCAAGTATAAAGTGTTAACTGATGCCCTTTAGCATCCTTCCAATTTGGAATATTACTTTGTTCCAGGTATTGGTTCTGTCCTATTCCTTGTTAGATATTAACTTTTAAAACTAATTCCTGAATTGAAACTTCTGTTAAAAACAAAACTTTTAACTTATAACTATAATTTATAATTTATAGAGAGACTAGGCACTTTCCTTTCCTGGGATTTTGAGAATCTATCATTCCAGAATATTGTAAAAAATTTTTTTTTACTTTAATTATCAAAATAGCTAAGGCTTAACAAAGCTAGCAAAGACAAGCAGATAAAACACACATCTTTGCAAGGACAAATTAAACCAGGGGTTCTTAATCTTTCTGATGTTATGACACTTATAACACAGTTCTCATTTTGCAGTGATTTCCAATCATAAATTTAAAATACCTTAAAAAGTCTATTTCCTTAAACTCTATCCTTGTAAAATTCCAAATTTTAAAAGTAGTTTAAAGCCTTTCAGCTGTGTGCCTGCAGCACCACAAATAAAGTTCCTCTGTTGTAATGCACATTCCTTCTGTCACACCCTCAGCAGCAGTCTGCCTTCCAGGCCTGTCCGAGTTGGCTCTGGTGCAGAAGCAGTTCAACTATCTTAAAAATCCTCTCTTATTTTTAGTATAGAAAAAACCATCACATGGCCTCTTGAGCTCTAAAGACAGCCAGGTTGTTTACTCAAACATCACCTGTCTTGATTTACTTTGTTTTAATCCCGTAACTCTCACACTGAAAAAAATTGGCTATGCACAGAGGCATAGCTTTGATATCTCATTAAACACTGTTCTTAAAAATCCTATCTTATTCTTATCATAGAAAAAAACATACAAAATCCAATTTAGTTTAAAATATCTTAGATTTGTTGTCTCCTTGAATGGCAACATGCGACTACCTCCACTTAAATGGTGGTGAAGTCACATGGCATTCGTCCTCTTTGACCCTGGAAGAAATGGCAGCCTTCACGTGGTCATCCTGCCAGCCATGTGGCCACTTCCTTGATTTCTATAGTCTTATGAAGCAAAGGCCGTTCTGTTGAAGATATTCCTTGAAACATCCTTTCCATATTTCTAGACATAGCTAGCAGAGCTGTATAATTCAAACCGTCTCCACCATCTAGATCAGAATACAAATAGTGATCTCTGACAAACTTGCTCTGTGTTTCAGACGCATCTCCTGAATCTGATTCATGATTATCTATGTCTTCTGTAAAAAACATAACTTCCTCAGTATTTTTAGCCTTTTTTTGTTGCCACTCTGCATACCCTCCATTGTCTAAGCTTTCCATAATCAATCTCCATATATAAAAAATATCAACATGTATATTCTGTCCATCATCTTTTTCATGGTACTGTTGTAATTCCTCACATAATTTTAGTCAAGTCTGTAATTATATGGTTCCTTCATTTGTCAGGAAGTCACATGTAGTCCACATCACACATGCAGTAGTCAAGATTATTATCAACCACATGTAATAAGTTTTAATTCAATGTTCTCTTTTTAGATTTACACCAGAAAAATGCATCGCCATAAACACACACACACACACACACACACACACACACACACACACACACACAGAAACTTTTCAGAGACATATAAAATCAAGCCCAGAGAAACCTCAACACTTCTCTGAGGATGATCAGCTGCTTTTTTTACAGCCTATCTGCTTAAGCAGAAATCAGAAACAGTTCAGCCTGTGCCTTTTAAAACAGTCTATCTCTGTACCCATGTGCACAAATGGTTACAGAGACGACAGGGACAGTGCATAAACCATTCTGAAATTTTGGCTAGTAGTAGAAACTGCTACAAGTCTCTCCTCTGAGTTTGCAGCAAGAACCATTTCCAAGGTAAACCTTCCCTAGATCATCTTGGCCATCCAGCATTCAGGACAGTGATATTCAAATGAAAACAGAACAACGTACATTTCCACACATTTAGACACCAGCCATACACAAATAAGAACAGATAGGACTACAAAATCAAGACATTGACAATTGATGATGATCAAAAATTAATCAGGCCTGAGAAAAAGGAAATGAGTTTTAAAGAAAGGGTGCACCCAGGAAAAAAAGCAGAGCTCTCTGAAGTTTCAGGGCAGCATGCATGCCAGTGTTAATGAAGTATAACCTTTAGTTTTTATTCAATGGTATTGGAAATGAAACTGGAAGCACTTTCCAGTATCCAAAAAATCAGATATATTGCCAATGTGAAGTACTTAAAATCTATAACTAAAAGAAATTTAAAATCTTGAATTTGTTCCTGCTAATAGTATGATCAGTTTATCAGAACTTTACAAAAATACATATATACATTTTATATAACTTCTTCTGACCCTTACTAATCACTTAGACTTTCACACCCTTTCATACCCTCAGACCTGTAAATTTCAAAGCATTTTTAAATAATTTACTAATTAGTTCAGGTGGAACAGATTTTAATTGTGCCTTCTTGGTCGAAGCAGGAGCTAGATTGTTACTTTAGCTTTGCATAAGAGGCAGAGGTGAGGACTCTGCCAATGGCTGAAATGTAACTAAGGCTGCATCAGCTGCTGTGATCGCACAGACAGCTATGGATCTGCTGGCAGCTAAACTGCACAAGCAGCTGTGGTGATCTCAGTGGCCTAAGCTATGACCGTGGTTGTAGTTGTAGGCTGTGCTAACAGTCGTGGCTGTCCTCGAGACTGTGGCCATGCCAGTAGCTTTATCAGAGGCGGGGACCGAACCATCAGCTAAAACTGAAACAGTGGCTGTGGCTCAACAGCTTAGCTGCATCAACGACTGAGATCATACTATCATCTGTGGCTGTGCCGGAACTGAACTGGAAGCAGCTGGAGCGGCTGTGTAGACAGCAACAGCAGATTCCTGTACGGGCGGCAGTCAGAGATAGATAGGAGTGGAGGTGGACTTGAATTTCTGTATGGTCTTTGAGGAGCATTAAGATGTACTGCCTCCTTAATTCCTACAGCTTTCTGAAGTGAAGGCTGTTCTGTATCATGGTATCTAGCAGCCTCATTCCCTCTTGGATCTAATTGATCATCATTCCACCTCCTTTAAAAGACATAACCTCCACAATATATTCAGCCTTATCTCCTGTTGTTATTCTGACTACCTCTGGCTCTAGAAATTCTTCTAAGCCATCCTTAATCATTTCCCATAGGTTCAAATCATCAAACATATCTTGCTCCTTATTTTGTTCCTGGTATTGCTGCAAAGCTTCTCCTGCTTTTAACCTCATAGATCCTTTATGAGGAAACCACAGACACACTTCTTTTACAAGATCATGCCTCTCCTGCTTGGCCCTTACTGTCACCTGTACAAGTAAAAAAGCTACAAAAAGAAGCAATATAAACAAAAACAAATAACTTTTCTGCTTTTTAAGCTTAGTTTGAGCTACTCGCGAGCTACTTTTCTATCTTTCCTTTTAGTTTGAGCTATTCACAAGCTACTTTTCTATTTTTCCTTCATTCGAAAAAGTTAACTAAATCAACTAAATCTTTCTTTTAACCCTTACTCCTCGCACCTTTAATTAAATCCTTAAAGTCTCCTCTGAGCTTTTCCTGTACACTTATGCCTTGCTGTCCTTTTACCTCTGATCTCTTCCATGAGGCGGGTGATTCCATGGTGACCCCTTTTTCACCTGCACTGGCCAGTGTCTCCAACCTGACGACCCTCCTTCACTGAATCCCTCATTCCTTGGGCCCCTCGCTGTGGCACCAATTGTCTCGGTCTGTGGGGTTCTGCAACAAAAGCCCTAGGAGAGGGAGCAAGGATTCGAGGGACAAGGAAGCATGAGAAAGGAAAGGCAAGTCTGATTGATATCTGATCAAGCCTTCGATTTATTGAACACATAGTACCAGTATTTATAAGAAGTTCTCAGGTGAGGAGGAGAGAGGGGAATGCATAAGCAGGTATCTGGTAATTCTACTTGACAGGAGGACTGGTCTATCCAGTAAGTTAAGAAATCCTAGTGTCAATGGCCTCAGAGCAGTAAGGAAGTACTGTGAAATTTCTCTAGGCTTCCTGTGTAAACTATAGGGGTGGAAACGTGGAATGAGGAAGCAATAGGGGTGAGTTAGTTAGACAGTTTCCCAGAACTGGGCAGCTTCAGGCTATCTGACCTTGTCCGTATTCTGTCCATTAAGGCCAGAAAGAAAAAGTGGGGTGCCTTGTATTTCAAGCTAGCACATCGAGAGGGGACCACTTACTACACTAATCCTGATGATTTGCATGTGCCCAGAGCACAACCCACTAACCTGAAGGCTCTTTGAATAAACTGGTCATAAACTGTGCAGGAGTTAGTCTCATCAAGATGCAGCATGGACATGAGGTTCTCTGTTCAAGTTGTGTGTCTGCTGAGGCTCTGGAGCACCAGTAAGGAAGCAATGCTGTGAATTTTCTGAAATCAATGGTCAGTACTACTTGCTCTCTTTAACCATCTTATCATATTATTAATAATTATTGTAATTATTAATTAATCCCTCAGTCTTAGATTTAAAATGCCACTGCCGGTCTCTATCCTCTCTCTCTGCATCTCTGAAAGACAGAGTCATAATGAATTAGCAAGCAAAGTCAGGGCATTAGCAATACCTTATACTGGCACCAGCAGAAACAAGGAAAATCTCTTAATATCTTGATGCAACTAATTCACTATCATGAGTTCCATCCGTGTAGAGACTTCTCCCTACTCTCTCATCAGCTTGTAATCTGAAGATGCTGCAACTTAAGAAAATAAAAATATTATCATGCTACCAAATATTCAGAAGAAACAAAATGAAAAGTAGTTTATCTTAGACTCAAACTTCCCCAGGGAAGAGGATCTTGGATTCTGAACTCACAGACTCTCCCCTCTCATATATTTGACATTGATTAGCAGAAAGCTGAAAATCTACACCCAAAATGCATTACTCTTCTCATCATGACATCTGTTTTAAACAACCTCTTTAAAGTTACTAGTGGTTTCTGAGGATTAAGTATGTGAATAGCAAGGTATAAGATAATCAGTTCTTGGCTTATAAACCCATGAGGTTATTTATTTTGGGCAAACATGGTCAGTCCAGGACAATGTTTACTTGTAGATATTATGCTGATAAGGAAGAAAATTTCTATGTTTTTCTTTTCCTCCTTGGTCTTGCATTTATCTGACCCAGGGTATTGTTGATGTATTTTTATGAACTCTGGCTTAATTTGATTTGCCATGCAAGTAAAATTCTACTGATCAACTTGAGGTATATTTCCCCCAAACAAAGCTGTGTTCTTGATGACTGTTTATACTGTACTTGGAGAACATTTAATCCCCTTATCTGCTTCCTATTTGCTTGGAATCTATTCAAACTGAAAACTTATTTAGCCATTCCATCATAGTCAGATGAACTTGCCCAGAGAGTATTTGGAAAATATGGAACTCAGGAATTTCAGAGACATTTCTGCAGTAGTCGAGCACTGATGCCATCCCAAGGAGTACAGAAACCTCCTACTGGTACTGATGGACACATTGGTACTGATTTTGTAGCAACTATCTATTGTTTATGGCTCTACCTTATTCTGGCTTTAAGAAAACCCTGGTCTTAGAGGTTCATGAAGACACACTCATCTGAGTAACCACCAATTTTAATATGAACAATGATCTGTTACTGTCTAGTTTTTGATATATTATTATCTGAGAATAACTGAGCATACTTTTCAAATGAATGATGTATTAATCATTGAAGAGTGACAGCTGCTGGGGCTGCAAATTCAGGTAGAATTCTGATAAAAAAGTTTTATTGTAGCTCACAGCAAATTTCAATTCTGCTTTAAATAAATGACTACTTTCCATCAAGATAATCCATGGTATCATATTTTGGTTTTTAAGTTTAGTAGTTAGTTGCTAGTCCTATCTTTGTTCCTTTTGAATGAAATAACTTCCATTATTCTATTGAAGATAGATTTTATATTTCATCAGTAATCATCTGTGGTATTATATAAAACAAACAAACAAATTAGCAGTAGATTTAATTGTTAATCAAAGAAATTGGTCAATGAGTTTCACTCTGGATAAATGATAGGATCCCTACATCAAATCAGCCCTGAAATTAGTGTTTTGTCACAAAGGACCCCCAAAATCAAAATAATAATTGTCCTATTGAAATTTAGGAATAAACAATCTTTTGTTTTAATTTGTTTAGATTTGTTTTTATTTTTTCTAAGCATATGAGTATGTATGTGTTTTGTCTGCACGTATATATAGATATCATATGTGTGTTCGGATCACAAGGAAGTCAGAAGAAGGCTTTAGAACCCCTGAAACTGGACTTATGTATGAGTTATTGTGTGAATGTTGGCAATTGAACCCAGGTCTTCCACAAGAACAAGAAGTGTTCTTATCTCTATTCCCTGGGATATCTAATCTTAAACTTAATGTTCATTCAGTTTCCTCCAATCAGATATGGTACTATGACTACCACAATTTTCCAGTGGAAACAAATCCTACCTAATAAGGAAAAACTGTTGCTAGAAGTTAGAGGTCTGGGAGAGGCTTGTTAACTCTTCTGAAAATAGTGGTCTTGCTTTGTCACCAGTTTCAATGGATTAATTGGTTGCGGTCAGTGCCAATATATCTTTCAACAAAGTGAGCAGTGCCTTGGAGCTCCTCTTCAGAATCAAGTGTATCAAAAGACTAGAGACTTCTTGGTGTTTTTTTAGTATTACAGTGATTACAGATCAAAATCTGGTGATATTGACTGGATAGATATGCATTAGAACTGCTCTCCTCTGGTAAGCTGGTCAAAATGAAGACAGGGTTAGATACTGTCTATTTTGGAGTCTAAAGGAACAATATTCCATTCACAGTGATCAGTGCCAAATACCAATGTGCTTAAAATAAATAATTTTAAAAAGCCAAGGCTGGGGCTGTTATTTTGTTTCAGTCTTCAGGACGTCAAGGAAGAATAAAGCATACACAGTCACAAACGTGCACCCATGCACTCCAATTCCTGTCAACATGAAGGAAAGAAACATCAATGAGACAGTGTTGAACACCACTGCAAATCAGTTAAAGTGTATGAGTTCTTTCTAAATCATTAATCCATACTCATAAATATCAAATACTCACTGTCTTACAGTGAAATTACAGACAGCTGTAATAATGTATAAGATACTTATGATAACAATAGTACTATTTTAATATAAATCCTTTATATGACAAATTGTTGAATATCCTATACAGTTTCAGAAGGATGATACATTGTGGATACTGCTGTTCCCACTTGTGATCATATGGCTGCTTGTGAGTTGTAAAGTGCTACTGCTGCTCAACAAGGACAGGCTCCTAAGCTGCTAAACTCCTGAGCTTCCACAAGACCCTCTGGGTTCCTTGATCATTGGCTTCATTTGCAGTGAGTCTGCCAGTGATTTTACTTTCACTATGAGCACTGACCAGGCTGAAGACATGGCTAATGTTTATTGACAAAAATGGTGTGAGTTTTCACACACATTGCCTCTATTTCACACACAAATCTCTTCTCTTTATTCCCTTTTTAATGAATAAATGGCTACTGATAGGTTTGGAGGATGAGGAATCAGAGTTTTCAGTTATGAAACCAGTGTTCCCATCAGATTCCATTAAATACCTACAAAATCATAACTACATAGTTAAAACAAAAAGCACAAAGAGATCATTTAAAGTATTTAAATATAAAATATTTTGGATAAACTCTCAATGTTTCTAATTTCATAAAAAGATATTCTCAAAATATTCATAAGAATATTTTTATTTACACTTGTCTCCTATTTCACAATCTTCAGACATCCTGCCTGGGTCCTAAGCAAAACATGACCATTTCTTACTGTGAAAGAATTGGGCTTTACTGTGGAACGTTTTCTCTTGCTCAAGTTACAACCAGATTTCTAAGTTATCACAAAGCAGTTAACCTGCCTAGGAGAGAACATATACATTCTAGCACCTTCACTTAATGGAGGCATTAGAAAATTTACATCAACATTTGATGTCTCTGGTCCAAAAGTGTTTAATGACATGTTTTTATTCATTTATCTATTTTATCAGTATTTGAAAGATTTAGAAACTATAAAGTGGGAAGACATTTCATCATACACTACATCCTATTTTGCTCTTGTTTGTTAAATGCATCTACTTCCAAAATTATACAGTGTCTTAGGTTTTCTGTTGCTGTGATAAAACAACATGATCATAAATGACTTGGGAAGGAAAGGTACATTGTGCATTCACTTCCATATAATAATCCATCATCAAAGCAAATCAGAAGCAAGCAGAACTCAAGCAAAGCATGAACCTAGAGTCAAGGACTGAAGCAGTCACTCAGGGTTCTTTGGAGGAACACTGCTTATTGACTTCTTCATGGATAGGTCAGCCTGCTTTTTTTACACCACAGGGACTATAAGTCTAGGAATGGTATCATCCATAGTGAGATAGACCCTCCTACAACAAACAAAAATAAATAATATATGCAACAGGCCAATCTGATGGGAGTATTTTCTCAATTAAAATCTTACTCTTCCCAAATAATTCTGATTTGTGTCAAGTTGACATAAAATAGTCACAATATACATTGTGAAAAATATATACTATTGTAATGCAGTCAATTTTATGAAAAGAAAGACAATGGAATGGGAAAAATATTCTCACTCTGCTATCCTTTATCTAAAGATACAGCCAATCTCTCTGATAACTGACTAGGACCTGGAACAATGTCCTTGATTTTCCTAAAACATTCCTTTCTAAAAACGTCTACAAAATTGAAAAAAACCCTGGGTACCTGTTTCTAGCTTTTCAATCTATTCAATTCTACTTCCTTTTGTAGAGGAACTGAATTTACTTAAATGAAATACAGCCATAGTCCAACTGCAAAAAGTTGTGGATTGTGTCATCTGTTAGTCAGACTCATGATGCTAATCCATTCATACTGGGGGACTCGGTTGGTCCCTAAGAGATGAAAGGATTTTTGTTCCAGTTTGGATCATTGTTGGTGGTTAACTGTTAATCTGTTTACAGTAACAAACTGCAGCATCTTCATTCTCCATACTGTTGATTGTGAGAGAATAAATGGTCCCAGAGACACTGCCACTGAAGTGAGCTGGATTCCAAAGGCCAAGTTGGATGTTACATTAATGAGCTTGTGAGGGGATCCTGGCTTCTGCTTGCACCAGTGCAAGCAACTTGTTGTTAAACTTGAACTGGTCTTGCATGTGATGGTGATCTTCTACCCTTGAGTAGCAGCCAGGGATACTGTGGAATAGGTGAACAAATTTTTCCCATTGGACACTGATCTTGAGAAATACATGAAAAAATAAATGAGTAGAAGTAGAGATGCAATATAATTTTATAATGTATGAAATGCAAAAAAAGAAACACTAGTTTTCTTTTACTCAAACTTTGATAAGGAAAAGATCCTGGATTTTGAACTTCCAGCATCGTCTATTTCCTCTGACACTGAAAAAAAATTAAGCTGAACATATGGACCTGAAAATTCATCTTGTTCTCTCCTCCATTTTGGATCATTAAAATCATCATGAAATTATGTATGAGGCAGATATCTTAAAGAGGCAATAGATAAATTTCCATGCTTCCATCATGATGTGTATATATTTGTGTATACACACACAAATAGGTATGTATATGCTTATGTATATTGAAACCATATGTGAATACAATATAAATTTCATATAGTAGTATATAAACTTTTCAACACCCTTCAAAATATTTGGTCAGATTCTTACATGATTTTTCAGAAATAGGAAATATCATACTTTAATAATTAAAATGTAATTTGAAAATCTCCTCTGGCATTCTCAGATAATGTTACTTAAAAGCCAGCACTTCTGTGTCAGAAAACTCTTCATATTTATGGCACTTATTTAATGTTAGTCTCTATTGTTGTAACTCATCAAACAGCATTCCTTTGAAACTACCATGGGTTTGAACACAAGATAATTTGTAGTAGCCTCAAGATGTCTTTTTCCATTTCAGAGAAAAGGGCTGATTTATTTTTCCGTTCACCTCTAAATGGAATCAGTGTTTAGTCTGAACATACCTGGGATCCATGTTCCAAGCTGGTAGGATAGTTTTCCCAGTAATCTGAGAGCTAAAGATGTTTAATTAGACTGAGATTAATGAGGATGCTGTCAAATGAAAAGTGAAAGATAATTTGGAGTTTGAGTTTTCTTAAGTGCTGTTTTAGTTATATGTTGAGAATACACACACATATACACACACACAACACACACACACACACACACATATATATATGTGTGTGTGTGTGTGTATGTGTATATATATATATATATATATATATGCCAAAAGAAAAAAAAGTTTGTAAAACTCAACATCGCATTCATGATAAAACACTTAGTGACATAACTAAACATAATAAAGACAATTTAAAATAAGCCCACAGACAACATTGAATTAATTGGAGAGAAACTCAAAGCAATTCCACTAAAATCAAGAACAAATCAATGTTGTCCACTCTGTGTATATCTTTTCATTGTAGTACTTCAAGTTCTAGCTAGAGCAATAAGATAACAGTAGTAGTTCAAGAGGATATGAATTTCAGTAGAAGGAATCACAGTATTATTTTTTGCAGATAATGTGATACTGTACATAAGTGATCCCAAAAATATTATCTGGGAAATTCAACAGCTGATAAACACCTTTAGTGAAGTAGCTGGCTATATGGTCAGCTAAAAAAAAAGCAGCTTTCCTATATACAAATGGCAATTGGACTGAGAAAGAAATCAGGGAATAACACTTTAACAATAGTCACATATAACATAAATTATCTTGGGGTAACTTTTAACCAAACAAGTGAAAGATTTGTATGAAAAATCATCATATCTTTGAAGAAAGAAATCAAAGAAGATCTCAGAATATGTAAAGATCTTCTATTCTCAACAATAGATACAATTAACATAGTAAGAATGTCCATCCTTCCTACCAAAAGCAATCTTCAGATTCAGTGCAATATCTATGAAAAGCTCAATACAATTCTTTACAGAACTTGAAAGGACAATACTCAACTTTAAATGGAAGAACAAAAAACTCAGGATCGCTAAAACAATTCTTAACAGTAAAATCTACCAGAGGAAATGCCATTCCTTATTTCAAGCTATTCTACAAAGCTATAGTAATAACAGCCAACTGGTATTGGTATTAAAACAGACAAATGGATTAATGGAACCAAATTCAAGTTTCAGACATAAGTCCATATACTTTTGGATACCTGATTTTTGATAAGGAAACCAAAAAATTCAATGAAATAAAAAAATCATCTTCAACAAATGTTGCTGGTCTAATCAGATGTGTACATTTAGAAGATAAAAAATAGATTTGTATTTGTCACAATGCACAAATATTCAAGTCCAAATGCATCAAAGATTTCAATGTAAAATCAGGCTACAGTGAATATGATAGAGGAGAAATTGGGGAAAAGCCTTGAATGCACTGGCACAACAGACAACTTCCTGCACTGATGGCACCAGCACTAAAATCAGTGATTAGTAAATGGGAGCTCATTAAACTAAAAAGCTTCTGTAAGATGAACGGCACTAGCAATAAGCCAAAATGACACCCTACAGAATGTGAGATTTTTCACCACCTCTACATCTGATACAGGGCTAATAGCCAAAATAAATAAAAAGAACTCAAGAAACTAGACATCAACAAAACAATACAATTAAACAGGGGATTTAATCAGAGAATTCTCAAAAGAGGTATTTTAAATGGCTGAGAAATATTTAAGAAAGTGTTTGGCATCCTTAGCTATCCAGGAAATACTAATCAAAATTAATTTGAGATTCCATCTTACACTTGTCAATGTACATGCCAAATTGACAGTGTCTGAGGGCCTTTACGTTGACTCATCTTCATATTCCCTAGCTGGATCTAAAGGTTAAAGAGGAATATCAGTTCAGGTAGAATAATTCATATAGATCGAAACAGAAGAATTTCTTGTCTTGGTGGCAGCCTATTACATCATAGGTATGTTCTCTGGCATATGGTGTGCCTGACTACTTTGGAGGCAGTGATGATTTTACAGATTTATTCTTACCATTAGAAACCTTGAGAGTTATTAAATTATTATTGTCAGCATTGTGAGAGAGCACAGCCACAACCCCATGCATGGTGTTCCCCCATGGAGGAAAAACCTCTTCCCCAGGTGATGAGTCTGGCAGTCTTTTCTTCTGCAAAAGCTTCCTTCTGATCAACCATGGCTCTTCCTAGTTGGGTCAAGTTCATGAACCTGCATAATTGTGAAAGAGTGAGTTTAATAATTAAGTAGATGAGCTGCCTGTCTTAAACCTTCTGCACAAAGAGTCCATTGCCAGGAGGTGGCACCCTGTTGTTGCCCCTGCCTTACTCTGTACATAACTTTCTGTATCACTAAAACAGTTTCTGATAGAAAAGATTTTACTCTACTTTGGAAATGGTCTTTCAGTGAAGCTGTGTATGTGTGGTTCATGAGTTCTTAACAGATTAACTGCCTTTTCTCTATTGTTTGAATCAACTTGCCCCTGTATATCTACTACTTTGCCAGGCTTCAGGTTCAGTACTCAGACCCTTTCTTTGAAGCTCTCTCCAATAGATCCAAAACTCTTTATTGAACTCATGCCCTTTGTAAACTTTCTCTGTTGGTTGCCAACTTCTACTCTGGCTTTCTAAATTTTCACTGTGGGCCTTTGTTTTATACTTTTATTTTATCATAATTTCCCCTATCTACAAACCATTATCTTACATTCTACTTCTTCCCACATACACAGTGTCTGAAGGAGTAGTCCACGATTCCATTCGCTTCTGCCCTCAACCTGTCCTGTTCAGTATGCTTAATCCATTATGTTCATGTAACATTTTAAGTTCAAATTCCATAGGCATGTTTTCATTCTCATCTTTTCTGTGCTTACATTTCTTTTGGACACATGATCATTGTATATGTTGGGGGTTCTACCAAGGTGGCAAACTTTTCTACATAATGAATAGTTTTAAATATTAGCATTCAGCATTTGGATGTTTTCCTTTTGCTAATTAATTATCAAGATAACAGAAGAATACCTAAAAAAATACAGATTACCTAATTCAATTTTTGGGAACACTTAAAACTAGTCTTTATATCAAGAATACATGTTTTTGACATAGCTCTTATAATTATTGACTCCTAAAACAATAACTATTGAAAGAACTATGTTGTATAAAAAAGGAAAGAAAAAGACAGGTGGACCATATTAAGTAACCCTCAAATGACTATAACGAGCTATTTCCTCATCCTTCACCCCCAATAATTGCTCTTTGATCTTCTGAATTTTGTCTATTTTCAGGACCTCTCAAGAAATACAAAGATAATTGTGGATTGTTATGAGCAAAGCTGGTTCTATCTCCCAAATCATTTGAATTATTCAGGAATAACTATATAATGTACTTGGAATACAATGTCTTGGATAAGTGAATTCAAATTTGAGGGTATAAACGTAGCAACAATTATGTTGCTTTTCATGAGCATTCAATATCTGTTACTCTTTTGATGTATCAGACATATCTAGTCACTTACTACATTTGTTACACTTACTCCAAGGTTTTTTTTTAATTCATGGGGAGGATTTCTATAACTTGGAAGTTTCCTCATTTTTCTTCTGCTTAAATTATCTATACTCTCTCTATCATATATTGCATAGTGTGTAAACTTTATTGTTATGTACAAAATAATGTATGTTTTAATAAAATTACAAAACAGAAATGAAAGAGAAAGTGCATGTTTAAGGATCATAAAATATTCAACAGTATGAATGACCTTATAGTAGAGAAAGAACTCTGCTCATGATAATGCTCTGGGTCAAGACTGGCTAATGAATAGAAACAATGCTCTGAGTGACCTTGTAAACATCAGACCCTCGTGTGTATAGCCAAAAGCAGTCTATGAAAGGAACTCTAACTCCACACATGGGAAGCAAGGGTCTATAACTTTGGCTGGTAATGTAATGAATGCAATAAGTTACATAAACTGTGTGGAGGTGACGTTTGTGACTGCAGGTCCTGATCTTAAAATTCAGTTGTGTATTTTATGCTGATTGTTTTTGCTGCATCTCTCCTACTTCATAGTAAGAGGAACAGGGAAATGGAACAAAAGGAAGACACACTGTCAACAATATTTCCAGGCACCAACAGAAGAGGTCTATGAAATATCTTTCAGGTCTAAGGCTGTGCCATCATTGACAGATCTTGGATTAGTTGGAAGTATACCAAAGACAGCATTGAGGAAACCGATACTCAAAATTATATACAGTATTCACAGGATATTGGGTTGACACTGTCCTTAAGCTTCTCAAGAAAAATACTTTCCCTGTCAGAAAATCTATGCATAACACCTTAGCCCTGAAATTGGCAGAGACATCTGGGCCTTACTGAACTACTTAGGCAAATCAGCCAACCACCTGTGCCAGACCCCAGATGATTTGCATGTACTGAGAGCACAATCCATTGCCCTATAACTTCTTAATAGACATGCCATACACTACAGTACTCAGTCCCAATCAGGACACAGGATATTCATAATGGCTCCAGTTCAGTTCCTGGGGCTGTTGCTGCTCTGTCTCCCTGGTAAGGGGGACAATATTTGGAAGAGATTCAGCAGTGTCCTTGATGCTTCAGAAAAGTTCTATTTTTAATATGATTAACTGTGTTTATTTGATGTGTATTTCCAATCTCAGGCACGTGATGTGACATCCGGATGACCCAATCTCCATCCACCCTGTTTGCATCTGTGGGAGACAGAGTCTCTGTCAGCTGCAGGGCAAGTCAGAGCATTAGCAGTTACTTAGCATGGTATCAGCAAAAACTGGGCAAGGATCCCAAGCTCCTGATATATTCTGCAGACAAATTGCAATCTGGGGTCTCATCAAGGTTCAGTGGCACTGGATCTGGCACAGAATTCATTTTCACCATCAGCAGCCTAGAGTCTGAAGATATTGCCACTTATTACTGTCAGCAGTATTCTAGCGGGTATCACAGTGATATAAGTCATAACACAAACCACCCGGAAATACAGAAGTGTGAGGCTAAGTTTTCACAGTTGTTCTTCCTGGTTTCTTTAACTGCTGACAGAATGTCTCAGATACAACCAGGCTTTTAAGGACACTGAGAAGTTTTGTTATAAGGAGGCCAGATGGATGCTCTGTACCACATTTTTTCTTGTATGCATCAACAGCACAGACATAACTGAATCTCTCTAGATTTCATGAACTATAGAGGTCATTATACCTGAGGCACCTAAGTATCAGCCTCAGCATTTGTATAGTGAAACAAATGCCATTGTAGATGTTAAAAAGCTGATTGATATTACAAAGGTAATTGGAGACTACAAGAGAGTTATTGACTAACTTTGGGATGGTTGGAAGGGGTGGTCAAGAAGGTTGTTGTTTAAGATAGGGAGTATTTTGTTATCCATTTAGAATCCAGATCAAAGCTGTCCATCAAATATGGACTGTCTAAGCAAGTGATTCCAAGACCTGTTTCAATAGTGCAGTACAAGGATAGTGATGCTTTCAACTGCATGTAAAGATACTCTCTTATGTAGTCCACACTCCATCTAACTGCCCGTAAGTGCTAGAAGATTTTTCAAATCTGTCTTCTACCTTATTGATATTAAAGGTAATCCCATAATTGAAAACTTGTATGAGCAACCACAGAAGATGAATGGGTTATTTTTCAAACTGAGTACAAAAGCCAGAAAAGCAGTGTTTTGATAAAGGTAATTGTTAGAAACAGAAAATAGAGGAATGGGGAGATGGTTCAGTGGTTCTGAGAGCTGACTCTACAAGAATGGGTGTGGGACTGTCCTAAGAGCCAAGAGCAAGTAGAAACTGGCTTTGAACCCCACATCATTCATAGGGATAAAAACAGAAGGCATTTGACTGCTCCTCGTGTTAATTTGGTAGCTTCACAGAAGCAAAGAAACGTGGTTGATACTTTGTCTGGCCTGTAACTGAAAACATAGGGAAATTTAAACTCCACATGCAAATGAGCTACTCCCAGTATCCTTGCATCAAACAATGGGTCCCATTCTTGGGGTCAATGACCCTTCTCTGCCCAGGCTACATTGAAGTTGAGATTGCCCCCCCCTCAGACACGTGACTGCCGAGTTTCTGTGTGTTCTTGCCGACTTACTGGGCACATTTAAAGACCAGAGAGATGCAGTAAAGAACCACAGCCTCCCATGTCATGTCCCCATGTGGTTTCTCCAAGTGGAGACACCAGACTTTGGGCAGACCTATAGGTGAAGGAACTGCCACTGGAAAGACGTGAGTGAGAGAGAATTCTCAAATACAACAAATGGAGACTCGTGTTCAAATCCATAAGACCCAATAAAAAGCTAATTGAGTCCACATAGGCCTGAAACTTCACTTCTGTGAATTTTCTGGCTATAAACTTGCTCAAGGATCAACAAAAGACCCCATCTGAGGAGAATGACATAGAGAATGATAGAACATGCTGCCTGACATTCTCCCATTGCCTCTTTGCATGGAATGATGCATATACCCTCATATTCACATGCATGCATACATATACAAAGCACAAACACACATATGCAATCATAAGGAAATAAAGAAAGAAACCAAAAAGCAAACCGTGGCTTCTGATAAACTATGAGCATCAAGACATTTACATATCAATACAAGGAAATTTGGTTTCTTTTGATGACTAGAGTAGATTTGTCAATGGTAGAATACTTGAGAAAACATGAAGTATTTAAGTAGAGTGAGCACTTGTTAGAGTCAAAGCCTCCATTTCTGATTACAATAGCATGTGTTAAAGGGGAGAGAGTGCAGGAGAATTGATCTGAGGGATCTAAGGAACACCCGGAATAGACTGATAAAATTCATAACCTCTAATTTTTTATAATTTTCAACACACACACATACACACTCATACACACATGTATGTATATTCCTAATTACATAAATACAACTTCCTCATTCTGTATAATGTTACTTGTATGTATATTTGTGGTGCTATAATCTCAAAAATAGAAGTAATATTATTCTAACGTGAAAAGAGGAAATAATTATAATGAATTAGAAGAAGGTAGTAAGATAGAATTTTAAAAATGATACAATCCTTACTTTGAATGATTTTCATGAAACCATTGGGTGGAGGATAGATAAATTCAGAAAATAAGTAGTCCTAGCTGAAGATGACAAATTCAACTCTTCATAGAAATTTTAATCCCTTGTGTTTTCTTAAATTCTGTACTATTTCCTCCAAAAAACAGGAATGAATCAGAGAAAAAAAAACAATTTTCCTGTACTTAGTAGTGACTACTGGCACCAAATAAAGGAGAAAATAGGTTTGTATAAATTAACAGCATTGGATTAGAAGTATGCCCACTGTTCCGGACAGTGTACAATGGTGGTGTGTTTTCCTATCTCAGATGTAGGTATGACATTATGTTGAGCCAATTTTCATCATTGCTATATACATCACTGAGAGAGAGAGTCACCATCATTTTATGGGCCATTCAGAACATAAATATTTGCCTAATATCAGCAGATACAAAGGAAAACTTTATATATGCCAAATTCCATTGGGAAGCTGGGATCGCAGACACATTCAGTGGCAACAAATCTGCAACACATCTCTCACCCTCACCAGACTGAAGCCTGAAGATATTGCCATCAACTACTGTCCATAGGACAGCAATTCCCCTCCAAATGTGACACACATTACTACAGAAACTTCACAGGGAGTTGAGGTAAGCTCCACCTCAGCTGATTGAAGTGACATCTGCAGTGGTACCTATTCCAAATGAAGATCATTGTTGAAGTTTACTGGAAAATTTGGTAGAAAAGATCAGGGAGACTGTTGTACTTCCCAACTCTCTTTCATTCTTCTTAGCTACAGATGCATAGAAAGACAGTATTCTCTTGAATTAATAAAGGGCTCAGGTTCCCCATACACCTTTGCTAAAGGAACCTTGATTTTGGGACTGATGCCTGGCCTTGCCCCATTTGTTATTCCCTATATGAGTGGTGACCCTGGGTGGACTGTTCTGTTCTATAGGGAGATGCAGGGGCAGGGGAGATGAGTGGGAAGGGAAGGGGAAGCATATATAATAGGAGGAGAGGGAGGATAGGAGGGGTGTTTGGTTATGTATTATATGAGAGCAGAAAAATAAATTTAAAATTAAAAATATGTAAAAAAATAAATGAATAAAGAACTCAGATCTTGACAGATGAGGTACCTGGATTTGACATAATAGGAATGTATAATCCTATTCAATAACAATAAAGTCAGTATAATCAGTACTTAATAAAATTGTTTTAAATGGCTTTATGCAGTTAATAGTTATATAAACAAGTGCCATTAACTTTGGTACCTATCAGAAAAATGTATAGTAGAATTCAGGGTAGGGGTTTATTGATGCCCATGTAGGGATTTTTGCTTTGAGGTATAAGCTTCTAACCTTTTGCTCAATCACTCTGGTCATCTGATACCAACTTACATAAGCTATTCAAAATGTTGAAGATTAATTTGTTGCAATAATTGAGTGTATGCTTACAGAAGCCACAGTGCCTTCTGTATGAATTTTAACTGATAATGTAACCCAGATTCCTCTTGTACACTAACTTTTGTACTTAGTGGACTCAGGGTGAGTGTCAGAACCTGGAACCTGATTATTTGAGTTCTTCTCAAGTGATCCATGTGACACTTTGGCTTTTATTCTCACAGGTACAAAAATGAACTCAGTTCTATGCTTTTCATTCAGGTTTATTTTTGTTGATGTTCTCATGACCTGATTATCCTGATTCTTCATCTATGCTATCTCAACAAATGCATCCCAATGTTTCTTGTCTTTTTCCTTTGATCTGTGTCTGTCATACAAATTGAAATGAAATATCCATGAATCTGCTCTGTGAAAGTATCAAGTTTTTGTCAAAAGAGGATTTGTGTAAAACATACCTGGTGATCAAAGAAAGTTGGCATTTCATTTACAGTGGTTTTCTTGGTTTTATTGGCATGATTTCATCTACCAAATCTTTCTTATGTGCTCAGGTTTGAACATAATTAGCACCATGAGCTCACTCTGGTGCACACATAATCCTGTAGCTGAATCAGCATGTTCTGGTATACTCAGCAAGTGCTTAGGAAAAGGAAATCAGCTTTGATCCTCAGAAATCTGCAAAGTTGCTTCATCAGAAGTATCCTGCATCCTCTTTTCCTGGCTTTTCTGAAGACCATCTGCTTGTAGGACCATCTTTTTCTACAAGCTGAATCTAACATCGAAATGTGGCCAGTATCAGAGATGTGGTAAGAGATTCCAGAAGTGTTTAGATGGAAAGCATAAACATTCATGAACACAACTGAAAATTTAGTGGAAAATATGTAAAACAATAGTGTTTGAATTATGAAAACTAGTTAACAAAGACAGAAATGGGAATAAAATTAATTTTAGAATAAAATAGAAAAAGTAGAGAATAAAAAGAGTGAAAAGTAGGGAAATGAGAAACAAAAATAGGACAAAGAGGTTTCTGCTAGAGATAAAGTAAAAGCAAATCAGAAAAGAGACAAAGCAAAGAAAAATATTGAAGAGGAGAAATGTTTTATAAATGATAAAATGTTGATTTTTTGTTTATTCCTGCAGAAACATCAGTGAAGACTCTAAGTGGGGGAAACTTCAACAAAGGGTCAACCTAGGCCCTAAAATGAAACTTAATTTTTCCTTATTTCATATATATACACAACAAATATGGTATCTACCTCATTTCTCCTCTCTAATTTTTTCCATATCCTTGTAACATAACAACCCTTTTAACCCTCATCGTTCCTCTCTTTATAACACACTAAGACTAGTTAGTGCTTTCTATATGTGCATGGATGTGGGGCCATCTATTGGAGCATGGAAGTTATATGTGTAGCCACAGCCTTTAAAATGAATGATCTTCCATCTCCAGTTTTGAGCCACACCAATAACTGCTCAGTATGAAATGAGTTCTGGAGATTGTCTTCCCCATAGATGCCAGCATATTGACCATCATAATCTTGTGTAGGTCTTGTGCAGATGACCACTTCTACTGTGAGGTCATGATTACAATAGCCACATTATGTCTAGTAGGCAGCATGAAATACCACTCCTCCACATTTTCTGGCCTTTACATTTGTTCTTTCTCTTTTCTAGAATGGATTCTGAGCCTTGATGTTGGGAGGTTAAATTAGATGTCTCATGTGGGGCCTAAGCACCAAGTTTCCTTTCCTTATCATTCTGAATAGTTAGGGATTTCTCCATTGGTTTCTGTCCAATAAAAAAGGAGCCTCACTGACAAAAGTAGAGAAGACTCTGATGAAACCAGATGCCTGTGCATTTGTATATTTACATATATATATTATTTTACCTTATTAGGGATTCTTCATGTTTCATAAAATTTTATCACACAGTTGAAAGTGTACTTTGTCTATCTTAATTCTATCATTAAATGATTTTGAGCCATACCAACTAGATTTCTTCATGTCCTGTATCCAAAGTGTTTGTTGTCTTTATCAATATTGTCTTACTATCAAGGTCTGTTGAGAATACAAAGTCAGTAGCAATATTCTGTACTGTTGTGTGAAGGCCTGTATTTATGGGTAATTTTTCCTGGAAGACAGATTCTATAAGCACATACATAGCAGGATGAAAAACTCTGGGACCCTTCTAGCACCTTCCATGAGAAGAAAACTCAGGAATTTATTTTACCCTTTCTTAGTCTTCTTTGATGTATGAAGAGGAAAGTCATATGATCTGTGTTGCTGCCACATGATCCATATGTTCTGCTTATCCTGGGTTGGATAAACCCAGTGGGGATCTACTCCAGCTAAACCATTTCTCCCACTCTCAGAATTCCCCACTTGCCCATAGTTTTTGATTGTGGTGGATTCCCTTCAAACTTACTCACATCTATATTTGCATGTGCATCAGTGTCTACCTTCTACTGGTCTTGTTATGCAGTTACCATTAGACCTCAGGGTTAGAACTCCCTTAACATTCCTAGGAGACAAAAATCTCGCAGCAAACTTTCTCTTCCTCTGGCTCTTACAATGTATCGAGTACTCTTCTACCAAATACTGAGACTTAGATGCAGGAAATGGGTTGTAACAATTGGGACTCAACACCAGATGATCTCCTGATCTCTGAATTTCGATCAAGTATGGTTTTCTATAATGGTCTCTTTCTGTTGCAAAGATAAATTTTGTATTACATAGGAAACATAATATAGATTAAGAAAGTTGTGTTTACCTGTATTAGTAATATAAAAACAACTAAATAAAAATAATCTATGAATCAGAAAAAGAGCAAGTAGAATGCATGGGAATATGGGGAGAGAGGAAAAGGAATTGGGAAAATTATATCTTATAATTTCAGAAAACAAAAAAAATGATTATAAAAGAACCCAACTGAATTTTTACATCTAATGTAAGATTAAAGGGATGATAAAATTACCAATAAAATAATAAAAGAGATCTATAATTCAATATAGAATAACTTTCATGTGATTCTAGACTTATAATACCCTCTTGGCATTCTTGGTGATTTCCCTATAGGAATCTGTAAAGAGCAACTCTGGGAGGTGGGGAATCTCAGAAAGAACTATACAGAACAAGTTTTCTTGGAGTTGAAATGATACAGATGTTCAACAGAAACTTGTTTTCATTCTTCTTCATGTGACAATGCAGTGCCTAGAAGGTCCTGGAACAAAGAAGTAAAGGTTTTTACAGAATAATGTTCTGCTTCCTCATCCAAACTACTTAGAACTGAATGCCAGTAAAACCAAGGATGTCATCTGGTATAGCCAGGTGATGAAAGTGGGTACATGTCTTTAGACAAACTATTCTTTCACCTATTCTTCCATCATCGAATTTCTTAGAAAGAAGAAGCTATGCAAAGCTAATTTTCTACACTTCAAATGTCATTTTCAGTAGAATTCATCAACAATTTTTCCTAAAACAGCCTGTTTTTTACTGTCCTCTGTGAAATTTCCTGCTTCTCAAATTACTGTTACTACATTCATTTGTTTAGCTGAGTATCTTTTTGCCTTCACAAGGTACCCAAAACATTGCATTTTCAATAGAAACTTGATTTCAAACTGCAAGTATTTAATTTTAACTACAGTGTGGTGTGTGGTATCAGTAATCTCCCTTGATGCTGAACAGCAGCAACACTCTACAGGCAGCCACATGATCACAAGAGAAAACATCAACATCCACAGTGTACCATCCTTCCAAACCTACATAGTATATTCAACAATAAATTATATTTTGCTTTATATTAAATTAATTGGTACCTTTGTTATCATAAGTAACTTCTACATTATTTAAGGCTGTTGTAATCTCACTGTAACACAGGGAGTATGTAGTATCTATCAATATGGAAGAAATGTGCTCATAAGAACTCATATACTTTAAATTATATTTTAGTTGTGTTTAACACTTTATCACTGATGTTTTCTTACTTCATGTAAACATGAATTAGAATATGTGTGCATGTGTATGACCTGGTGGGCATTATTTTTCTTTATGCCTCTGAATGTGGGAGGAAAGGGCCGCTCTAGTCTGGGATTCTCAAAAATATTGTCTTTTTCTAATTACATTTGTATATAGCACAGTTCACTGTGTGTGTATCTTTTCTTCTAGCCTCCAGTATACACAAGATCCAACCCTATCTTTATTTTGACCATCTTACCAGAAGAGGGCACCACTAAGATGTATATTATCCTGAATATCACAAGCTTTAGAGCTAAAATCACTGGAACACTAAAAAATATGAAATCCCTAGGCTCTTGACACATTTGGCATCTAGAAAGATCTCCAAGGCTCTGGTCACTTTCCTTAGAGTTGTCTTGGTACTGACAACATCCACAGTTAGCCCATTGAACCTGGTGATCCAGCAAGTAGACTATCTTCTGGGGAGTGGAACAAGCCTCTCCAAGATCTCTGGCTTGTAGAAACAGTCTTAACTGGTTCAGTAGGATTCCATTACAACTGCAGTTTATTGTAGTCATGGTATCAGAGATTATTGGATGGAACTGATGTAACATGGAGGTTAAGACTGAATGCACCATAGGATGGAAATATGGCTTAGCAGTTAAGAGCATTTATTGCTCTTGCTGAAGACTTACATTCATTTTCTCATTGTGTCTCACAATCATTTGAGAGCTCCACTCTCTGAGTCCTTTTTCTGACTTCCTCAGGCATCAAACATACATGTGGTACATATGCAAACATGCATGCACGCAAAGCATTTTATACATATAATCAAAAAAAATATATGTAAACAGATTCAAAGAAAGGATTGCATGTCTCCTATTCTCAGTAGGGAAAAGACAATTATTATTTTACTTTTGGTGATCTCTTGAGCACCACACACTAATTTCAAGACTGACTTGATATCCTTTCCTTTCTCCACAATGAGGCTCATTGACCAATAGTCCGATCTGTTTGTTTGTTATAAAACCAAGGATAATTTTGTGTCATATTTAGTGAAATATAAAAATTTATCTTCAAAACAATAATGGAAGTTCTTTCATTCTTAAAGAAGAAGAGTAAGACAAGCAACTAGCTACTAAACATGAACAATGAAAAAAAGAACATACATTACCTTGAAGAAAAAGTAACCATTTATTTAGAATTGAGCCCTCAGAAAAGCAAACTTATGAATGAACAGGGTAGGGGATACCAGTGAGACCAACATAAAGAACAGTAAAGGTTATCAGTTTATGTGAGAAGCAGAATGGAGAGTCTTTATTCTTAGACATGTTATTCTGTTACACTTTTGATTGAAAAATACATAGTGTATAAGATACCTATCTGTAATATTTGCTTTTTTCTTAGTGGATGAAAAGTAGCTTTATATATGATACTAATTGTAATTCTTCCCAGCAGATAATTGCAAAGAACTTGATGGTCAAGGAAATACTCATTGGACTGAGAAGGCAGTATTCTGCCATAACTCTCAAAACAACCTCTTGTTTCCAAGGGACATTTCAAAAATGCATTGTCCTGGCCATGTGTCAGTTCAGAAAATCTCCTTCATTTCCTCCTTCTGTTTTAGTCATGTTTTATAAAATAATATTGAGTAAAGAAAATAGAATTTTAAGGCTAGGAACATCATGTTAGACTCATTATGTACCGAGCTGTAACAGTATAATATGGCTAAGAACAAAGATTCTGGACTTCCTGCATAATCTGAGTCCTTCATTGTTCTTCATTTCTCCTTTTTGTTTATTCATATTATGTTACAATAATATGAATAAACAAAAAGGGAGAAATGAAGGAGATTTGCTGAACTGATACCAGGCCATGACAAAGAACTTGCCAAATGTCCTTTGAAAACAAGAGGATGTTTTCAGATTTATAGCAGAATGCTGCTTTCATACTCCAAGTATTTCCTTGGACAAATTTTATGTTCTTTGCATTCATCTTCTGGGAAGAAGTTTAATTAGTAACATATAAAACTCCACTCTATGTCCATTAAGACAAAAAAGCCAAAATTTAAGTTTGAATCTTATACACTATGTATTTTGTAATCAGAGTTGCAACAGAATAATATGGCTAGGAATGAAAGCTTTGCACTCTGCTTCCTACATAAACTGAGTCCTTCATTATTTTTCAGTTGGTTGTCCTTGGTTTCCTCAACCCAGTTCTTTCACAAAAAGTTTAAAATTAATTTGAATTCAATAATACTTAAGTATCTTTCAATGTGTGCATCTATTCACTACTAGTCTCAGTTACTTTTTTGATACACAAAGGTAGAAATCTATTATGAAGGAGCTATTCCTGGGAAAGATCTAGAGAGTTCCTCATACTTCATCTTGTGCTCTGTTTAACTTAAAAGTTTATAGTATAGGAATTGAAATTTACTGTAAGATAAATTAAATCTTTTGATCAACTGTATACATGAATAAAGAGCTGTCTCTCTTTAATAATTAAAGCATAATTTATTTAAAAAGTATGTTCAGATATTCCAGACAATAATATGTTGTAACTAAAAATAACAGAGCATAGTTCCTATTGAGAATAGTAGTTACTCAGATGAGTGCATTTTCATGAACCTCCAAGTACAGGGTTTTTTTAAAGCCAGCATGTGGTAGCGTCATGGACTAATGAGAGTTGCTACAAAATCAGTACCTGTGTTTCCATCCATTTCAGTGTGAGGTTTCTTTTACCTATTCTCCTGGGGATGGCATCAGTGCTTGACTATAGCAGAAATGTCTGTGAAAACACATGGGTTCCATGTCAAAGAAGTGGATACTGTATTTCCAAGTGCTTTGTAGGCAAGGTCATCTGATTAAACTGGGATGATTTAGTAAAGTCTTATCTGTACAACTTCCAGGAAAACAAGAAAGCATATAATGGGTTTTCAAGTTTTCTGAGTACATTATAAACAGTAAATCTCAATACATATTTCATTGGATAAATATGCCTCAAACTGCTCAGTAGAACTTGCCTTGCTTAGAGGAACAAATTCAGTCAATACTTTCAGAAAAATATGGGCATACTCTGGGTCAGAACTATGCACCACAAAGGAGGGAAAAAAATTTCAGAGAAATGCCTTTCTTATCAGTGTGTATATACAAATAAGTAGACATTGTTCTGAATTGACGAGGTTTTCCCTTAATGAAAGAACACATGAATTTATCAGGCAAGAACTGACTAGCCTATATCTTGCTATTTGCATACTTCATCCTCAGATACCACAAATGGCTCACAGTTGCTTTTAAGAGACATAAATTTGAGAACAGCTAGCTATACTTAGCCTGATACCCAGGTTAGGAAACACAATGGATTTTCAGCTGAATATTTTAAGTTTCCTGATAATCAGTGTCACAGGTAAGAGAGAGGGGGCTCTGAGTTCAGAATCCAAGACACTTTTCCCTGGGGAAAGTTGAATCTGATATAAACTACTGTTTATTTTGTTTCTTTGGATATTGTGTGGAATTAAGTTATTTTTACATCTCTATGTCTATGAATTTCTCTCTTTATCTTTTTCCTAATTGTAGTGTCCAGGGGAAAAATTGTGCTCACACATTCTCCAGCATTCACTGTTGCATCACCAGGAGAGAAAGTCATCATCACCTGCAGAACCAGCTCAAATGTTGACTCTTTACTTGCATTGGTACCAGCAGAAGCCAGAAACTTCCCCTAAACTCCTGATTTATAGCACATCCAACCTGGCTTCTGGAGTCCCATCTCACTTCAGTGGCAGTGGGTCTGGCACCTCTTACTCTCTCACAATTAGCAGCATGCAAGATGAAGATGCTGCCGACTACTACTGTCAACAGCTAAGTAGTACCCCATACACACAGTGGTACAGACTGAAACAAAAACCTTCTGGGGCCCAGCTGCTTCCTTCTAGAGATGAAATGTAGCCAAGGGTTTGATTGACACATGAAATAGTCTCCCAAATTTTCTTTAATATAATTTTTATTTCATTTACAGATATAAATTTTGTCCTAATTTTAATATTTCACATATCTACATTTTTATGTAAATATGGAAGATTCTATTACCTCTATCTATTTTGTGTGTTGTTTTTGATGAAAAACGTTCCCATGGAAATGTGCCTGTGATGTAACCTTAGTACAGTGACTGGGGTTGGGATCAGGGTGGACAAAGTGTAATTGTCTGTATTATTCTTTTTTATACTACAATCAACACCAGAAATGCTTATTAGTGTCTCAGTACTCCTGGCTTCTAGGGTCATGAGGCTTGTTCATCTAATGGGATGTGGGCCTTCTCAGATTGCTGGGCTTGCCTGTAGTTCTAAGTAAGGCAGCTTAGGGACAGGTACGTCAGAGTGTATTCAGATGTGTGACTAGGTTGCTTTTGTGTTTCTTCATGGCTATATGGAAATTAAAATTTTCCAGTGTCTTAAAGTGGAATGACGTTACAAGTGAATCAGCAAAGCCATGTCAACAAGCTATTATGGTAGGGAATTGGTGAAGGGATTTTTGTACTCTTTCATGTATTCCCTCCAAGATTCCAATTTTCAGCACAAAGAGATCTTTTATTAATCAGGAAAAGTGAATCTGGAAGCTTTTGAGTTACAAGGGAACAGCAAAGAATAAACTTTATAGGTGTACTTTTAATTCAGAGAAAAGGAGTGGACAAGACAGGATAAGGTAGTTGGTTATGATCAAGCATATTAATTAGGACATCCAATGTATGTTTATTTTTTAATTGCTGGACTTTGTTGGGCTGAGGAGGGGCCTTGGTGATCAGTCTCAGCACTGAGTTAATGGACAAGTAAGGAAATTGACCTTGATGGCTAACTTGAGGAGTGTGATCATATAGTTTATTAAAGGAAGGGGAAAGAGGAAGAACAGGGCCTGCTGGTGCCATGTGTGGACCCCTCTGTGCCCTTTATTCTCAGGGTTCAAATGAAACATCTGTTAGGCTTGGGCCTGTTAGAGCCCTACAATAGGGGAATATATTGTTAGAGTGATTCTATGAATTACTGGTGTCTGTGAATGAAAGTACAGTTTCACTAGGCTAAATTTTAGTTTACTTAATTTTTTTGACACAGTATATTCTGCTCATGAGTTCCTCTCCTGAGACTCCTCCACATCCTCACCACCTAGTTGTCTTCTATGAGGAAGTGCAGTGGTGAGAACTCAGCATCTTCACACACTGAACTAGGGACACTTGAAAGAGGATTCGCACACAAAAAGACTTCATTGTCTATGGCATACTTAGGGACTATGTAGGTACGACTCTTTCATTCTTAAAGCCACAAAAAATTCCCTCTTTTTTACAAATTGGTCTCAAATGGCAGTATGCAATAGTCCACACATGGTTCTTCAGGTATTCTGCTTGTAGTCAATGGCTGGTACTCATTCTCCTATTTTGATCCTCAAATCTCATTTAAAAGGCCCCTAATTGATTGATCCTATAGGAAATCATACTAGAAAAACAAATTATTGCCAAAATTAGTCCATAAATCAATAGCTTTTAATTGATTTAACCAGGTAGCTTCTTAGAAATAAAAATTAGCACTCTGCCTTTTACATTATCTGAGTGACAATCTATTTGCATATTAAAGAAAGCAAAAGTATTGAAAGAATAGTATGTATTCGATGTCATTCCTACATGTCTAGTCCCTATGTAATTAATAAGAATCCTTTATGTGACTTAATAAGGATACTCGACTTGTTAAAAAATCTACTGTTAACTCACCTAAATGCCACTACTTCTAATATTGTATTTTCTCATAACCTGTTTTCTGCAATATCCTCAAATTATTACCCTGCTATAAGAAATGGAAGTTTAAGCATCTGCATAAAGATTTGTGGCCTGATAGAGTAGGAGCTGAAAAGTAACCAGTGTTCTGTTTCAGGGAAGAAAGAGTACCAAGAATCAACCTTGAGTTTCCTAGACATGTCTTGAGAGAGCATGGTATGGATGAATGCACTTACACATAAGGAGAGAGAAAACATTTGGGGACACTCTGTTAAAGACATGGTGCATCTGAAAGAAAGAGATAAAATTAAAGTAGTCATAGATAATACATACCCAAGGTTCTGCCCTTATTTGATATACCTCCTCCAGCTTGAGCACAGACAATTTAGATTTCTAGAACCTATCATGATTACTATTAAAGCTGATAACCAAATTATTTAAAATGTAAGCTTTAGGAAACATTGCAGCATCCAATTTTAGCATCACAGACCATGCAGGTGATATTATCTAAATAGCAGTTACCTGATTTAAAACAGCCTTTCTTGGGGAAAACCTAGAAGTTTACTTTGTGTGAATCACAAGAATAAAACAGCTAGGATTATTGAAAAAAAGAGACTTCTTTTAAGCAAACTATGAGACATTTAATTGCATCTCTGTTCTTCAGCCTAGGAAGAGGAGAGTTAGAAGCAGAGGGGCCACACAGACAGTTCCTCTCAATCTTCCTAATGACTTAAATGCCAAGCAGATTCAGAAAACAAAATAATAGCAGCTGCAGGAAGTAGAAAGAGCATCTGGAGCAGCTAATCCTTAATTACCTGAATGTCTAGGAGGTTTATCTTATGACTTAGACCATCATTATTGGAGGGTTACTTTGCTATTTTTGACAGTAGACAGTGGCAATGTCTTCAGGCTACACGCTGCTGATGGTTAGAGAGTTATCTGTCCCAAATCCACTGTCACTGAACCTCAGTGGGACCCCAGTTTTCAGATTAAATATCTTACAGAGTAATAGTTTAGGAGCATTCCATAGTTTCTTCTAGTACCAGGATTAGGCATTATAAATGTTTTGACTGGCATGGCATGGCAAGTGATGGTGAGTCTATCTCCAAGAGATGCAGACAGAGTGGATGGAGAGTGGGTCATAAGGATGTTACATCTCATGCCTAAAGTTGGAAAAATATAACAAGCATGCAATGTTAACCATAACTTAAGACAACTTCCATGAAATGCCAGGCAGTACTCACCACACATACCACCAAGTTCTTTGCTTCTGTCTTCTTTACCTGAAAACCAGAGGATCAGCCATCCCAGGAACTCGGCAAGAACCTCCTGTCCATGCTGTATTTTCACTGAGAATGACTTTTGCACATGGCATCAACACAGGCTTCAGAAATCCTCAGAGCAGTGGGCTGTGCTTAGACATGCAAATCTGCCTGAGTGTTCAGGACCACTGGTGCCAACAGCAGGATTGACTGAGCCCTTCTCAGGGACTCAGTAGAAGCACTAGAATCTGCATGTATAGAAGACAGAAAAGAGAAGAAGAGATTTGCCTTCAGATAACATATTCCTTTCTGTGAGTAGAAGAATATCAGTGTAGAAATTACTAAATATTGTGTTGACTCTATAATTACCTGTTCCTCTACATGTCTTTCTGGGGTACATTTCTTTTAAAGGTGGTGAATGGCCTTTTGAAATAGTGCCAGAAATGTTAAGAATCCTTATTCATTCATTTTGCTTTTCTTTTTAAAAGAAAGAAAATTATAAAGTTTATCATAAAACTTTTGCAGATAAATAACAGAATCACACACCAAAATTAACCAAAGTCTATAAAAATCCAAGAAATTGTATCCATTTAGAATGGAAGCTTTGGAGCTTCAAAATAGATTTTATACTTTCAAATGGATTTTATTCACTTATCCATCACCCAAATCAAAATGTCATGGCAGTTTTAGAAAAATGGTTACTTTATATTCTCTTTCATAGTTTGTGTTCATTTCATTTTTCACCATTGATATCATTGATCACAAATATACTCTTTGCTCTGATCCACAGGTGCTTTCAAACTAAACATGAAAGGCAATTAAAGCCATTCTTGAAGCCATTCATCTGTAGAAGGGGTGGGTCTTTCATCTCCTCCAAAGCAATTTTGTGTTCCTCCATTCATCAGTGCTCTGACAAGGTTACTTTAATCAGTGTCATTCAAAGTCAGGAGTCTTCTCAGTTCCCTGAGCTCTCTTCTTAGCACAGCATGCATTGTTCAGATTTCATGGTACTCTTCAGATGTCTCATCACACTATCCCTACCTTTCTTTCTACTCTACAAATAAGACGCCATTTTCAAGAGTGTATATCCACACTAACATATGGTCATTAGACTCTTGAAAGTTCTATGTTCGCTTCCATATGATTCCACCACCAATTTTGCACCAGTTGCAAGGAAAGCACAGTGTTATCTATGGCTCTGTTTAGGTAAGTGGAAATCAAGTAAGGAGAAGGGACAAGTACATAGCAATGAATGTGAAAGATGTGATTTGGGAGCTTCAGCCAGAGTAAAGTCAATAAGATGTGCCCACACAGGTGTTATATTGAGTGTTCAAAGTGCGTGAAAAAGAGACTTGATATGAGAACTGGATTTACATGCATAGGGGTCCCAGTAAATGAACATCCTCCTTGTAATAAACACCCAAAGTGCATATTTCTAGATACATATCCTACAATCTCAATAGATTTATTACTATTCTGGTGCTTTGACAATACACTCACAAACACAATGTAAGTATTTCTTTCTTCTGGGTCATAGTTCAAGAATACAGTTCAAGGACTAGAGAGATAGTTCATGGTGTAAAAACATTGGCTGCTTTCCTGGAGGACCTACACTCAATTCTCAACACGCACATAGAAGCTCACAACCTTCTGTAATGTAGCACTACAAAATCTGCTGCCATCTTCTGGACTTCAAATGCATCTGACAGATATATTATATATAGATATGTATGCCAGAAAACACCCATACACATAAAATAAATATGTTTCAAAAGGAACAAATTTCATATTAGAAAGTCACATCTTCAGGAACTTACAGAAATTGTCACACCAAGTTCACAATCAATACACAAGAGAGTGAGAAAATGAGGATATTTTAACTCTCAGCTAGCTTCTTTTTTTACATTATACTAACTAGGATGCCCTGCCTAAGGAATGTTGCCCATACACAATTAAATCACTAGGGAGGAGGGAATCATAAAGTTTTACTTCTTCGTATGAGTCTATAGGCACTTGATGTTTTTTGGGCTATCAGGAAATTTATAATCCTCAGGGGTGTTGCCATTGGTAGTGTTCTTGAGCAAGTAAATATGCAAGGGCCATCCTCTTGCAGGTAACTCTAATTAAATAAATGTAGTGGGCTCTAAATAAGAAACATAATGGACAGGAAAAAATAGAAAGCCTTGCCTGGAAGTAGAAAGGTAAATTTGGTGAAAGAGAGAGAAGAGAATAAATAGAATAATAGAGAAGAAGAGAATAAGATTGAAGTTCACTGTGTGCATGTATAATTAATTTGTAAAAGAATAAATAAAAATATATGTCTTTCCATGTCAAGGAACATAAGATCTCAAAGATTTTTCTCAAATATTAACATTAATCTAGATAGTCCCTTACTAGTTAAATCTGTTATGATGACAACTAACATAAGCCATCACGTTCCCCACTCCTATCTCCATGTCTTGGTTATTTATTTATATAAGTGTTTATTTTTGTTGTAATTGTGAGCATGATGCAAACTAGAGTCATTTGGGAAGAGGAACACCAATTGTGAAAATGCATCTATTATACTACCTATAGGCAAGTCTGTTGGATTATCTTTTTATAATTGATGGTTCATGTAGGATGACCCAGCTCACAGTGCACCCCTGGTCAAATGTTTTAAGTGCAATAAGAAAGAAATCTGAGTAAAGAATGAAGAGAGAGCCAGTAAACTTCATTCTTCCATAATTTCTGCTCCAGTTCTTGCCTCCACATTTCTGCCTTTATTTTCCTTTAATGATAGACTATTACCTGAAATGTATAAACCAAATGCACCCTTTCCTCCCTGAGTTGCTTTTGATATTGTTTTACCACAACAATATAAATAAAATTGAGTCATCATCCTATATTACTTTTTCTCTCTCCTTTCCATTTCTTTCTTTCCTTTCTCAGAAGTCAAATATGTCAAATATATATATCCATGTCAGGCTCAAAGGGCTTATGTAGGATGCATGTTATTTGTTATATAGGATACTTGTTGCAGAAAGACCTGTTCTGTAAACAATCTTATGCAGAATGAAAGACACAGTCAATAATGACAATGTACCATCTGAGAGCAAATTGTGCCCAGGGAGAATAGTCATAGACTCCTAGTCTTTGGAACTTTTCAAAGTTCTGTGTCCTTCTGATTTTAAAGATTTTGTTGCCCCCCCCAGTTTAAGAAAAAATAACAGTTCTGCTCACATTTTAACATTTTCCTCTTCCCACAATGAATGTGTACTGAAGGATGAATGAAATTATTAAATTGTCAAAATTAAGAAGGTAGTTTTTAAATAATTTTGTTAGAATTTCTATGTGTGTGCCGAAGAATGCAAATGAGAGAATACATAGTAAGATCTGGTACTTACTTTCCACCACCTGATTCCTAGGGTTCCAATTCATGTCCTCAGGTTTAGTGGCAAGCACTTTGATCCTTGACCCCTGGCCCTTCTGTAAACCACAATTTATTATTATTATTATTATTATTATTATTATTATTATTATTATTATTATTATTTTATACTAGGCTTTTTGCCCTGGTCATCATGTAGCTTTTACTCTTGGATGAAAATTGAAGAATTCGAACCTTGTATTTATTTTGAGCATCATTCCAGCACGGGGGGCTACTATGACAGGTCTCTTCAGGCAAGGTCACTAGTCTTGGAGTAGGAAGTAACTAAAACAGTATAAGGAAGAGAAACAAGGGTTATTAGAAGAAAGGGTCTCAAGACTAAGATCCAACTTGAGGCAAGAAAACTAAAAAATAAATAATATATATATATTCAAAACAATGTGACAAGAGCTAGAGAGATGGCTTATTTGTTAGGAGCATTACTGCTCTTACAAAGGATAAAAGTTAGTTCCCAGCACCCACATGGTGGTCCATCCATCCATAACTCCAGTTTCAGATAATCCAATACCCTCTTCTCTCCAAAAGCTTTGAACAAACACCTGGTACATGTTCCTACATGCAGCTAAACACTCATAAAATAAAAAAATCATAAAATCTTTTAAACTATAGCACAGGATTAAAGAGAAGGATGTCTCATTTAAAAAACTGGAGAGGGAATTATTTAATGAGGTAGCTAAAAGAAAACATAAGAATGATAGGGAAAGCCTGCAAGTGAGATTTGACATAATAATTCCCAGAGATAAGGGGCTTCAGTGAAAAGTCCCAAAAGAGATATCTGAGTTTTATAAGTTTGAGTTGTTGACTGGAAGTTTTAGTCCATGTGATTTAGTATAAGATGACACCTGTGGTAGAGAACATTGAGAGTCCATGTTTCATCACAAATCCACTTGGAATTGTAAAACCACAGCACAATGCTGATTCTTTACACTGTTCCCTGAAGGCAGCCTGAACAGGTGGGGTATAACAGAATTTCATCAGACTGTGAGTTCTAAGACTGACTAGAGACTTAAAGTGACAGGTCCATATTCTAACACCACCTGGTGTCACAACTTACAAAACTCAGGCATGAAAAAGACTATGTTCAAGGAAATCATGGGAATTCATGTCATATCTGATGCTAAGACTGAGAAAGAGAGGAAAACATTTTTTGATAGAAGAACTTTAATGACCTTTCACACCCAGGCTTCCCAGTGACTTTCAAAGAATGTCTGTACCTATACTGATTAGTTTTTTGCCAATTGACATAATCTAGAGTTATCAGAAATGAGAGAGCCTCAACAGAGAAAATGCCTCCAAAAGAACTGTAGACCACCCTGTAGGCATTATCTAAGTTAGGAACTTATCAAGGAGGTCCAGTTGATTATAGGGGGTCCTGTCCCTGGTGTGGTGGTACTGGGTTTTATAAGGAAACAGGCTGAGCAAGCCACAAAGAACAGGCTAGTAAGCAGCACTCATTTGGACATGGTGTACCATCATAGCAATAGTAACCCTAACTAAGGCAGTACATGAAAACATTATCAGATAGAAGGGATGCTGGGAGAATCTGATGGGGCATTCTAGCATCTATATCTGTTGACCTAAGTGGTTTACATTATGATTTGTGGGTGGTAAATCACTGTTGTATTGAAAATAATAAGCTGGAATACTTTCAGACTCCTACATGCTGATGATGAGGGTGAAATCTCTCCCTCATCCACTACCACTGAGCCTCATTTGGGTACCAAATTGTAAACTGGATATGGAAACAATAAAGCAGAAATTTGGGAGCTTTTGCTGGTTTCTGCTAAAACCAGTCTGATATCATACATCAGCTCAGATTTGTCCCACAAGTCAAGGTGACAAATGATATCTGCTTTACAGTAACAACTTTCCATACCACCAAATATTCCAAAAAAGGTTCATGACTTCTTTAAATGTCTCACTCATCATATTTAGAGATATTTCAGCTTGAAATGAATACAATGACATTGTTATGTTGAAGGAGTCAAAATAATGTATGATCTCATGCTTTGTATGTTAGTCTTCTATGAACACTGGTAAGTCATGGTAATGTCTGTGCTGAGATTTCAGGAAACAGAAAGAGATTTAAAATACAACAGAGATTCTGTAGCTCCTTGTACTAAAATGTTTCAGTGACTTTCAATACCTGAATGCAGCACAGAAATGTCAGCAAGTGGGAGGATGAGGAAAACTATACGGGGCTTCTAAGCTCATACTTCTGCATTCCTGAGAATGGGAGTTATATTATGGCTTGTAACACTATGAGAAGCTTACTTTCAGGGAATCAAGGAATTGGTCTGGTCTAGATGCCTTGAAGGGCATGCATCCTTGTTTTTTCATGTTAGATACTTAGGATCCTGGAGCATTGTGTGGCTTTCAGTACTTGAGAAACCAAGGCATTCCTTCAGGTGGTGACACATTTAGGCCACTGTATACTTCTCTGTAGGTTCCTTTCATATTCAAGGAAGCACGAAAGGTTATTAGGACAAATGACCTTAGACAAGAATCTTGTATATCCTGTATAGCTTAAAAATATTGTTGTATCCTGGCAATTACTACTATATAGATCCTGGAAAAAGCACTATATTCTGTTTCTGACAGTTTTGCTGTGGACCCTCCAACCCAAGCTTGGTTTAGTTCTTCTACCAGTTGGTAACCTTGGCTCAGTAAGTAAGCATAGGCCCATATACTTACTATACTATACTAATACTACACTATACTAAGTGGCAACATTTCAGATTCCAGGCTAGTAATGGTGGGTGTGACACTTATCCCATATATACTGCTGCTGAATCTTGATGCTACCCCAGACTGCACGCTGGATGAAACATATGAATTTATGTACTTTCCCATATTTTGGCTGGTACCAGGATAAATAATTGCTAATACTCTGACTTGCCTTGAAATTAATGGTTCCCATGCTGTGCTGGCCCACACCACTTCCGAACTGGTTCCTGAAGGGGAAAAGACAGGCGAATGAGGGAGAAAGGAACAAGTCAACACATAGCTGATCAAGTTCGTTTATTCAAAGTTTGCCATACAATTATATACCCTACCTAGAGAGGAGGAGTAAGGGATGGAAAGAGGGAATTCAATAGGGCTACCTGCGGTTACCAAGGGATATGTCTCTCTACCATGGACTCTACATTCTGTGATTGTTCTTTTGAGCAAGCAGGGGGGTGGTTAGTTTAGAACTTAGCAACTCAGGCAGAAAAATGAACAGAACAGATTACTCAATTCAATAAGAGAAAGCCCAGGCCTTCTGCAAAAGGCAAACCATAAAGTTCCTTGTTTGAGGAACTTCAGAAATGCTGGCAGTACTCACAGTGATTTGCAGGTCGTCCTGCTACACCATGCTTCCTGGAGAAATAGACAGGGAAGATAGAGACTGTATTATGGATGACAGATTTCATATCTGGAATGGAAAGCAGCATACAAGAATTCTAGTGAGCTAATAAAATTACAAGAAGACTTCTGAAGATCACATGAGCTACAACAATCCTGGTATTGCCTTTCCTTTGCTGGGAACCAGAGAAGCAGCATCCCAGGATATGAACAGCTCCCCACAAGTCCCAAAGAGATCTGTTTGAGAATGATTAATATACAATCATTGTGTAGTCTATTAACACAATACTTCTGGGCAGTGGGGTATACTTCAGGCTCTGCAATTTCTACAGAGTCTGCAAAGCTGGGAAGTTTCTGGGCGGGTTAGGCTCTTCACTGAAACTCAGTACAAGTCCCAGGGACACAGATTTCTCAGAATGCCACAAAAATGCCTACAAAATACCCGTTACACCCTTGAGACATTTTGATCCAAAAAGTCGTTTAGGAGAAAAAATATTCAAAACTCAAGTTGAACCAGGATCTATTCATGTTGTTTAATTCTTAAACGTAGGGAATATTGTTTTCTGAAGAATGGCTAGAAATCTTAGAATACGGGTCTCTCATGTTAATACCCTTCTTGTCGAAAATATATGACTTATAATAGTGAATGTTTTTTTCTATATTCATAACATTTCTGTCATTATGAAATTGTTTCAATTCCCTCAAAAAGACTCCCTTACATATTATCAAAATCATTTTTAGTGGCCCCAGACCATGTCATTGTTTCTTTTTTTAATTAAAAATTTTAAACATTTGTCTATTTTTTCAGGAGGAAGAATGTGTCATGATACCTATATGATAGCCAGAAAACAACTTGTAAGAAGTTAGGTTTCTTCTGCTATGTCAGTTCCAGTAATTGGAACAAACACCTGTATACTTTCTGCTGTAACACTGGGCCCCATTGTATTTCTTTACAATACAAAAATAACCTATTATACAGGTAGTAATGTTGTGTTTCTTTAATGTATTTTCCACTTAGAGATCTGAAATTACATAAAACTCTATGTCTTTTACAACTCAGAACTAACTAAATTCCTTAGTTTGGAGTGTCAATATTCTACCTTCCTTTCTGATATCTAGAATTATTTTGCATGGTTTATTAGTATGGAGCATGCATATTTATGGGATATCTCAATGCTTCAAAAATCTTTCTCTGCTCCTTTAAATTGTGTAGCCTGGCTTCAGGTAAACCTTTCCTCAATCTGTGTGGAATTTTTAGGGTCGCTTTTTAGAAAGAAGGAAGAAGAATAAGGACGGACCCACTGCCTGCTCTAAATTGCACTCAATGCCAACATGTGTCTGAAAATGGAATAGAACATGGCTGGAGCTGGGTTTAGCTAGTTATGCATTAGTGTATGGCCCTGCTAGCACCATACATTCCATGTTCCTCACTCTTAGTGTGAATGGACACCACCAAGCCTAGACATTATCTTCCTTGTCCATCTTGCAATGTTTACAAAAGACGTATTCACCAAATTTATCATACAGTATGTGTTTTTTGTTTATAATGCAGTACATATTCATTTTATCTGGTATATAAAACTCAAGAATCTTCTTAACACAAAGAGTGTCTACCGTGCAACGTGTTTTTATTTTATTTGTAATTAAGCAGAAATCCTTTTATCTGGAACGTAAAATCCCAGCATTCTTTAACAAGTAACTGTATACTTAGTTGACTTACACACAGCAAAGTCACTGTCTTTATCCATTGACAACGTATCAGATGGCTTTGAGACTACACATCTTGCTTTCTTGTCACATTAATTTGTCTCTTGAACTTTTATTCCTTTTTTAAAGCCAGAATTGCTTTAGCCATGCTGATCAAAGTTGTAGACAGAGAAACAACTTAATCCTCAAAAGAATTGTATAGCTGCACTGGTACACATGTAGAAAAGTGAATTTGGCAGAATAACTGAGTTAATCACTGTGATATCTGGATATGATACAGAAACATCTAAGTGAGACTCAAGTAAACACCAAAGTTCACATGGTTCATAGTGCTGCCAATCATAATCATAGAGGAATTACAGCAACAAAATGGTGTGTTGGGATCAGAGAAGAATGGGGAATGGACCAGGGAATACACATCTATCTAGGAGCTTAAAAGTCTTGAATCGGGTTATCTCAGTTGGAATTCTAGAAGAACTCAGCTATTCTCACTCTTTGATTTTAGCTCGGTGAGAATTTTGATCTCCAGGAACTCTGAGATAATCAATGTGGGATAGTGAAATAATTTACGTTAAAATGTTAGTTAAAGTAGTAAAGGTACTTCCATACTAATGGAGAGAGTTTTGCCTTCAAAGTAGTGGTGGGTCTTCTCCAGTCTCAGAAAAGATTTCGTCTTTTTATCGCTTGCTTTTTGACAAAAAACATGGATCACTTTACTGTGAAAAAACATCTATAAGCTCAATATTTCTTAGATAAATATTTTCTAGTCATATATACACTGGTGAGCTCCTGGGCTATCTGTTGTGGAAGTAGATTTTTAGTAATGGGTAAAATAATTGTTTTGTGCACTGTCAGGTGAGGAGCTGCTTAGGCCATGGCATTTTATAAGGTCTGCAGGTATTGTCTTTGTGTCGGGGATATTTGACTACACATGATCTGCACATGCTATTAGCATAACACTAAGACGTTTTGAATCAATAAAAACACATGAGCTCAAAGGCTCAGGGATCCACTGTCCAATATGGTGCCATCCAGAATAGTGGTTCCCTTTGCTGAGGTCTGTCAGCGTTTTTAACCTACAAAAGTGTCTCCTGTCTTCCTTGGTGATCTGTCACAATAAGTGCATTACAATAAATGGCATCTGCAACATGGGTCATGACATCACACCAGCCATATCCAATGCAGAAACAAGGAGGAAGGAAAAGAGAACCCAGACCTCACAGAGTCCATTTTTTTACTTGCATTAGGTTTTCACTAGTGAAAATGTCCCTCGATGTCTCCCTAAATGTCCTTTAATTCTCTTGTTTCTACCTATATCTCTCCCTACATTCCTCTATCCTCACCTGGTCCCTCCTGTTTCCCTTCTCATACTCACCTGGTCCACTTGCAACATCCATTCTATTATCTATTACCCCATTGCGGGAAGATCCATGTGTCCAAACTTAACAGCTTTGCTTAGTGCTTTCTTAGTGCATTCAAATATTTCCTTATTTTCTCATAGCAAGAAGTGGGATGCTTGTTTCTTTGTGTTTACACAAGAATATCTGAATATCTTAGCACAATTATTCATATTTTTTCTGATCAGACAGAGTACAAAACCCTCTTTGGTTTTCCATTGTTGTCTTTTACCAAGCATGCTGGGATTTGCACTGATCATCTTCCTTGTAGCTTCTCCTCTAGGATGGCACTTGCCCTATTACTCATCTGTCCAGCAGAGGGTAGTATGAATACATGTTTATCTAGTCAGGTCTTAGTACTGAAACCACCATAACACCTTGAGTAAGAGAAAGAGGTTCTCAGGCTCTTGATTCACTTAAGCATTCACAAATGTTTTTAGGCCTTTGAACATTTCTGTGAGACTTCTTCAAGCACATTCATTGACATGGCCTCTGGAAGCTAAAAAATGAGTTTTCAGATAGGAAGAAATTGTTTACCCAGACAGATTTTCACCCTGTGAGTCATGACCTCTTTGAGGCTCAAGGGAGAGTATCACAGGGCTGAACTAAGACCATCTGCATAATAGATATTTACATTACAATTGATTATAGTAGAAATATTACAGTTATTAACTAGCAATGAAAATAATTATATGGATGGGGGTCTCCACTAAAGTTTAACGATAATAAAGGGTCACAGCATTAAGATTGAAAACCACTTCTAAATACAATGATTGAAATAAATAATTAAAAATATTTCAAGGCACTACATGTTTAATACAATAATTCCTTAAGATTGTAAACGTTTACCTCTTCTGCATTGTGGTTTGGGTTCTAATATTTTTGAGTCACCCTGAGCTGCAGCAGCAGCAACACCTAAGCATCCACGGGACCACTGAGGAAACATTAACATCTCACAATATACCATATTTGCTAAACTGAAAGAAATAGTCTACAATTTCTTTTTATTGGATTACCTTGCCACAATATTGCCAAATACATGCTCTAAACATGTGTTCAATTAACATAGTCAAATCACAATCATTAAGCATATTAACTGTCTTCTTGGCTAATAGTATATCTAATCAACATACTTTTATTTAATATAACTCAAGTGTGGATTAAATGTCTATGTACAAAATAATAATCTCTGTTCCATTAACCTTTGTAACTTTGATTGATATATTGTCTCTAAATTTCTTAAGAGGCTTCAATAATTAGATTTTTCCTGACAAATTCAAGTCTCCTGTAGCTCAGGATGGCCTCAATTTTGTAGTTGAGGAGGTCCTTGAATTTCTGGCACTCATGCCTTCTATTTAAACAGTTGGAATTATGGAAGTGCACCACGAGACCCAGTTCATTCAATGCTGAGACTCTCATCCAGTGTATTTTTTACATAGTGGAAAGAAGTTCATAAGTTATATCCCAACATAATATTTTCTTATTTCTTAATATCCAGAATTTAACTCCATATGTATGTGCACTTACACACATTTTCAGTGATAGTCAACCAAACATTACTTCTAATGCTGCTGATAATTCACAGAAAGATACAGTTCAAGTTTTGGTTCATTAGCTTTTTCTGATCACTTTACAATTGGTCATAGTCATTGCTCTCTTTTTTTCTGGGCTGTAGTTGGACAAAACCCAACCTTGTCCTCATTTTAACAATTTCTCCAGCAGAGGGAGAAAAGAATCTGTGTCTGTCCAGTCAAGACAACAAGTCTTTGGTCTACTACTCACTGTAACACTGGGGACAAGAGAATTTTCTAGTTTCTGTTGCATTTGGCATCCAGCAATTTCTCCTGGTCTCTGCCTACTTCTGTGAGAGTAATCTGAGGACATTTGATACCCAGAGTCATTCAGTAGAGACTGGGGATCCTGAAAATCATTGTGCTGCACATGGAGAAAAGCCTGTCCTTGCATTCTGGCCCTGAATAATGATCTTTCCTGGGTAGAATTTTCCTCTTCCTTTCATAAATTGAATATAACACAGAGCTGATGCAATTCCTAAATTGCGGATTCTTAAAGCCTGGATGGAGAGTACTGAGTAGCATCCTAAAGAGTTTCTAAAGTTGAGAACATAAAGGCCATATAAAGAAATGAAGTCAGTAACTAATATAAAACATTAGAAATAAAACATCTGACAGCTTGACTTCAGTTTATCATTACAGGAAGTGAGACTGATAAAGAATAACTTTTTATTTGCTCTTGAGTAGTCTGTTGGGTCCATTATTTAGATCTTGAATATTGATACTGTTATGAATCTATGTAAATTAACACTTTCCCTCTGTGTTCTTTTTCTTTTTGGGAGACTGTCTCAGAAAGACTGTCCCACAGCTTCTCAGAATCAAGAAACTAGAATACACTCCTTTTATATTTAGGGAAATGAAGAAACTGGCTGCGAACCAATGTGAGTGTGAACTTCATATCTCCAAAGCCTCTGTTGTAGGAAGGGTCTGAGGAATCTGACTTTCTCGACACTAAATAAGTAGCACCTTAATGTATGTTTTCCCAGAGTCCTTCCATAGTCAATATATAGACCAAATTCCAGAGAGCTGGTCTACAATATTAGAATTAGGCAAGTCCTGTTATCTATGCTGTGTTTTTCCCTGAGTAATTTCATTGTTTCACACACTTCAGTGGACAGTACATTATGTAGGCCATTGATGTTTAATCTGCAGTCCAAGATTTAGATCATAGATGGACCATGGTGTTATTTGCTTTAAGAAAATGGAGTGTGATGAAAAGTGGGTTTCCAGAGAGGTATAAAAAAGGACTCATTTAGGGTGGCCAGGGAATGACCTGGTTTTATGCATTTTAATGTCTTGTGTCCAATATTAACTATAGAATGTTCTGAGAGTAAATCTTAATGAAGAAAAAGTTTGCTCTGTAGATCAGGCTTGCCTTGAACTCATAGAGATCTACCTGCCTCTGCTTCTGAAGCAGAGATTAAAGGCATGTGCCATAACTAGCTGACTCTTAGGGTCTTGCAGAGATGGAAGTAACAGACAAGGGATCCTGTAGGGTTCCCTACATATGTCTTAGGGTTGTCTGGTGTTGTCTCAATTGATGTTCTTTTAGAACTCCTAAATGTTGGAGAGATGTATGGTAATTGATCCTTTTAACTGCCCTTGGGACTCTTTCTTACCCTTTGCCCTTGACTTCTTTGCCCAGCACAGATGGAGTAGCTTGTGCATGGCCTTGTTCTATCTTGATATACCTTGTTCAAGTGGTAATATAGGGAAACCTGCTCTTGTCTGTGGAAAGCAGCATGAGGGTTGAATCAAGTGGAGATGGAAGATGCAGATGGTGGTGGTGAAGGAGCTGGGAGGAGTGGAGATAGGGGAAGATGGAGTTGGGATGTATATTATGGGAGAAAAAATAAACAAACAAAACTAAACAACAACAAAAACATTCATGAATGAGGTTAAAGTAGAGGTAGCTATCTGAAAAAGCCCATACACTGTGCCAATTCAACCATAAAACAGATGTGTTGCAATTGAATTCTTGTTTCCCAGAGAAGACAGATCATCTTCTCTACTGATTCCTTATTATCTACTATTCATCTTGCTTGGCAAATGGGGTCTCAATGAAGTTCAGGAGCAATGAGTTTGGCACACAGTATTCTCTCAAGATCATCAGCCAGCAGCCTGAGGATGTTGGAACCTATAACTGTCAACAGTGTTATAGTTTCCCTTGCAAAGTGTTTAAAGCATGACATAAACCCTGCACGGAATCAGAGGTGAGAACTCAGGCTACCCCTACTGTTCCTTCTGCTGTCTGCAGCTTCTGAGGGTGTTTCAATTTACCAGGATTTAAAGACCAATGTGAGGTTTTGGTATGGGGATTATAGAAAATTTTCTGTGTTCTCTATGTTTGTCTTCTACCTTTGCCCTAGCATTGAAAACACAGGAATGACTCTCATGACTAAAAATGAAAGCAAACATGTACTAAGTAGCAGAATTATGGCAACAGCTAAGATTAATTAAACAGATATATCAACACACACACACACACACACACACACACACACTCCAAGCTGTAGTTTTCTTGACAGGAAAATTATATAGAATTATAGCATTAAAATTCTAAAGAAGCAGGCTTATCTTCCGAGGAACTGAGATTTATTCCCAGCACCCACATGGTTGACAGCAAATTAATATAACTCCAATTTTAGGGTTTCCAAGCACTGCTTCTGGTTTTTGAGAGAATTGCACTCAAACATATGGTACATAAATTCGTAATATAACTTAAATATATGCTTCCTGACCACACAGTTCTCAGAGTGTCAACTTTCATATTACATGCATGTATACATGCATATATACATTATATATATACATATATGTGTATATATATATATATATATATATATATATATATATATATATATATTTATATATATAGTCAAAGATATAGAAACTCCAAGGTGTATATATCTTTGAATTTCAAACTCTTAAACAAATACAGACACACAAACACGTGTGTGTGTGTGTGTGTGTGTGTGTGTGAGTGTGTGTGTATGTGTGTGTGTACTGGTTTGAATGAAATTGTTTTGTTTGGGGTTCATAATGTTCCCTTCAAAGTGTCAGACTGTCTAACAAGAACCGCAGTATAAAGCATGGGAGAATTCCTTTGAAGCTTTCCTTTAGGGAAATCAAAGAAATTACTGGAATAATATAAGATACTTTGGAAGAATACCTGACATCCAAGGAATGAAAGACAGAAAATAGCCACAAAGGCCAAGTAATGTTCTTGAATATGGATAAACTTGTCCACATCTCTCCTACAACTTGTTAGTGAGATCTTCCCAAATTCCTATTAGGACAGAAAGAACACAGTAGCTCATTCCTTGAGAGAACACTCAATGTTTATATTAGAACATTCCCTGTATGCCCCTTTCCAAATCCAGAACATATTTAGGTTAAAGTAACCAGTAAGATTATTAGTTGTAATATACAAATAACCCAAAAGCAAGAGAAATATAAAAGACTCTGTTTCACTAAATTCATTATTTGTATTTTTTTTTCTAGTTAGACTTGAAACAAGACTGATAGAATAATTGAAAGTTGTTTTGCTGAAGAGGGCTCAGTATCTGTCTCTTTATTGGAGTTAACTTTGTTGTTCATCAACAGATGACTGACTATTTATTTGCAAGAGGGAGCTACTTGCACATTTCTTTCCAGTCAAGGTCACTAGACATAAAACCACAATCACTGCAAATTTAGGGTCAATAAAAACATGTTCCTAGGTTCTTCATCCTGTTAGCAACCAGCATCATTCCCTATCCTCTGAACATTTATGTAACAATGACCTAGGCCCATTTCCATCTACATTCAGCCTATGAAACCTGGAAATCCTAAATAGCTTTTCTCTGTAGCAAAGAAAAGCCTCTTAAAGTCTCTGATGCCTAATAACAAAGCCTCATTTTCTAAGGTACATGTCTCTCAACATCTCTTTCTCTAACCACAGACTTCTGTGATAAATCAAAATTATTGAGTTTTCATGCCATTCTTGGCCACTGTTATTAATCAAGAGTAAAAACATTAGGACATATTTATCAAATGGGTTGTTAGTATTCATTAAGTTTCAGAAGAATAAAGTCCTTAAATTATCAAATAAATTAAGGTAAAACAGTTAGACCTATCTGCAACCTTCAGAAAAGGAAAGATATTGAAGAGCTGTGCACTTAGCACCCAGACAGGAAGGTAATTCTGAATACTGGCAGAACTTTGATTCCTGAATCTGACTTTGAAAACAAATTGTACCAGTAAAATAGGAGCCCTTCACAGGAATCTTTTCTCCCATAGTTAAGGTTCTGTTCAACCATGACTCTTTCTTACATGTGTGAAGGTTATGGTCCTGCATAATTGTGATGGAGTGAGTTTCACAATTAAGTAAGTGAACTTGTCCTAAGACTTCTGCTCAAAAAGGTCATGGCCAGTAGGTGGCCTTACTTTGTACAGGACTTCCTGCATCACTAAAACAGTTTCTGTTAGGAATGGATTTATAGAACTTAGTTAATGTTTTTTTTTCAATGAGAGTGTGGCTCATAAGTTCTCCCTGACAGATTAACTATCTCTTATCTGTTGTTTGAATCAACTTGCCCTTATACATCTATAACCTTGCCAGGCTTCCAATTCAGGACTCAGACCCTTACTTTCCAGCTCTCTCCAATAGATCCAAAACTGTTTCTTGAACTCCTGCACTGTGCAAACTTCCTCTGCTGGTCACCATCTTCTACTTTGACTTTCTGTGGTTTTACCATGGGTCTTTACTTTATACCTCTATTATTTACTCATTTCTATTCTCTATCTGCAAATCATTATCCTACATTCAACTACTTTCCACATAGAGAGTGTCTGAAGAAGTAGTCAAAGATGTCATTTGAGTCTACCCTCTGCCTGTCCAGTTCTCTATGCTTAATCGATCATGGTCACATCACACTTTAAATTTAAATATCAGGTGCATGTTTTCATCCTTCTTTTCTGTGCCCGCTTTCTTGTTGGACAAATAGTCATTGTATTTGCTGTGGATCTACCAAGTGTGGTACACTTTTCCACATAATGAGAAGTTTAAATATTAGAAGCAGCATTTAGATACTTTTGCCTCTTGCTAACAAGTACTTTATAGAAAAGAAGAATCTCTGAAATGTTGTTAAAATCCAGGATCGTCGTTTCAATTGGGGGAACACTTAAAACTAGTATTTTGTGTCAAGAATATATATTTTTGACATAGTTTTCATGTCTAGAAATAATAAACAAATATTGAAAGAACTATCTTAGAGAAAAAAGCAAAGAAAGAGGAGAGAAAGGACCACTTTAGGACCACTTTAGGTAGACTTAATGACTATATGATGGGCTATTTCCTCATCCTCTACCACCAATAATTGTTCTTTAGTCCTCTGATGAGAATGAGTTCCTCATATAATTAGCTACTGTTTTTTCCTTGCTGTTGATGCTGTTTTCATTGTTGTTTTTTCATGAGTTTCAAGTAAACACATACGGCATTGTGGGTTGTTATGAGAAGAGCTGTTTCTTACACTTTTCTTACTGGTATAATTCAGTAATAACTATATTGTGCTTGGAATACCCTATCTTGGATATTTGAATTCAAATTTGAGGGTACGGAAGTTGTAAGAATTACATTGCTTTAAATGAGCATCAGATATCTGTTATTACTTTGAGGCATTAGACATGACTAGTCACTGAGTAAATTTGGTGTACTGACTCATTTAGAAAGAATTTTTTGTTTTAATTTAGGGATAAAATTTCTGTAACCTGGAATTGTCCTCACTTTTTTCTTAGAACTGTCTCAAATTACTCTATTATATTGCTATGCATAAAATAGTGTTTGTTCTTAATAAAGTTATAAAACCAGAAAGAAGTTAAAGAGAATGTGCATACTGAAGAGTCATAAAACCCTCAAGTCAACAGTATGAATGACAACACAGTAGAAAATGGTCTCTGTTTATGATAATGCTCAGGGTCAATACTGAACAAAAATAGGAGCAATGATGTGAGTGACCTTGCAACCATCTGTCTCAGATGTGGATAGCCACAAGCAGGCTAGGAATAGACCACTTTCTCGTCACATGGGAATCAGGAGTCCACAACATAGATGGTCATGTAATACTTCAGAGTAGTCATGAATGCAGCAACTTCCATCAGCTTCCCAGAGATGACATTAGTGACTGAAGATCCTGCTGTTTACAAGTCATTGTATATTTTGTTGTGGTTGCATTTTCTGTAACTCTTCTATTTCATAGGAATAGGATCAAGGAAATGGAACAAAAAGAGACACACTCTGTCACCAACAATATTTTCAGCCACCAACTGAAGGGGCCTATGGAATGACTTTTAGGTCTTTCAGGTTTAGGGCTGAGTTGTCATGGACAGTTCTTTTTAGTTGAAGCTATATCCAGGAAAGCAAGCATTACAGAAACTGATACTCAAAATTATATAAAGTATTCACAGGACACTGAGTTATCAGCAATTACTCAAGAGAAACACTTTCCTTGTCAGAATATCAATGCATCCCAATTTAGCTCTAAGATTGAGAGAGACATCAGCCCCTATTAAATTACTGAGCCAAATCAGCCCTGCAGTTGAGCCAGATGTCAGAAAATTTGCGTGTATTGATAACAGCCCACTGCCCTATAAATTCTTAATATACAGGCCACACACTACAGGACTAAGTGCCTGCCAGGAAACAGTATAGCCATGAAGATTCTAGTTTATCTCCTTGGGCTGCTGATGCTCTGTGTCCCAGGTAAGGGGAAGAGTATTGGGAAGAGATTCACAGTGTGTTTGATGCTTCAGAAAAGTTCTATTTTAATATGATTAACAGTTTGCATTTGATGTGTATTTCCATTCTCAGGTATGAGATGTGATATCCAGATGACCCAGTCTCCATCCACACTGTCTGCAGCCATGAGAGACAGAGTCTCCATCAGCTGTAGGGCAAGTCAGAGCATTAGCAGTAACATAGCCTAGTATCAACAAAAACAGGGAGAAGCTCCCAGGCTTCTGATATATTACACAGTTTGCAATCTGGGGTCCTATCAAGGTTCAGTGGCACTGGATCTGGCACAGAATTCACTTTCACCATCAGCAGCCTAGAGCCTGAAGATATTGCCACATATTACTGTCAGCAAGGTTATGTACATCCCACAGTGAAGCAAGAAATAACAAAAACCTCTCAATAAGACAGGAGTATGAGGCTGGGCTTTCACAGCTATTTTTCCTGGTTCCTCTAACTGATGACAGAATGTTTCAGATGAAGCTTTGAAGGACACTGAAAGATTTTGTCAGAAAGAGACAAGGAGACTGGTCTGTACTACATTTTCTGTATGCTGCAGAAACACAGACACACAGACATGACTGAGTCTCTATATTTCATGAACTATTGAGGTCATTGGACCTAAAGCATCCACCAGCCTTAGTTGGGACTTGTATAGCAAAACAAATGTCACTGTTGATGTCCCAAAGACTGATTGATCTTAAAACTTTAATTGGAGTCAACAAAATAGTTATATACTACCTATAGTGGGAAGGGGTATTCAGGAAGTTTGTTACTTTAGATAGAGAATATTCTTGTGTTCATTTAGAAACCATATCTCAGCTGTACATCAAAGATGGGATGTTTAAGCATGTGGCTCCAATAACTTTTTTGATAGCCCAATGTTATGATACTGATGCTCCCAGATTCCTGTAGCACTACACTTGTCATTATGTAGTCCTCACTCCATTCATTCACCTGCCTGTAGTGGATTTTATACACTTTTCTTCTACTTTATGGATCTCACATGTAAACCTCTAATTGAGGAACTGTATGAACAACCACAGAAGATAGATGAGTTGTTTTTCAAACTGAGTACAAAAGTCACAAGCAGCATTTGATAGAGGTAATTATTAGAAATAGAAAATAAAGGACTGGAGAGATAACAATGTCTATACATGGGCCTGATGTGAGTGCTAAGAAAGTCCATACAATTTGTTGTCTGTACCCTTGTTCCAGCATCAATGAGAGACACAATCTTAAGAAAATGATTTAGAGAGTGATATATAGAAACATCTGACATTCTCCTATGGCAACTGTGCATGTTGATGAGTAACCCTAATATTCACATGCACATATATACATACAATACAACACACACACACACACACATACACACACACACACACACACACACACACGCTTGCACAAGAAAGAATGAAATGAAAAATAATACTCTGGCATCTACATAAATTCTGAACAGCAAGACATTTTCATATCAAGGGAAAAAAATTGGTCTTGCTCACTTATGAAATTCTTCAGGTTCTGTTTATGATTAGGACTAATGAGAAAATGAGACTTGCCAGAAATACTACTTACTATCAACTCCTTATTATCACCAACACATCAGGAAGTGTATTTTTTTATTATTTATTATTCTATTATTTCACATATGATAAAATTCCTATATTTCCTACATTTTTCTCATATAACAGTGTTTTTGTTTTGTTTTGTTTTGCAATTTACTGCTTTTTAACAGGGACAACTGTGTTACCATGGGTTTGTAGCTACCCACTGAAACTTGGTGGGGTTGCCACTGTTACATATTGTTCTCTCTCCCCAACATTTCTCAGTAGCTGATTGTTCAACAGGAAGGGATACAGAGAGTAAATTTGTGTTTGAGATTGAAACACTGTTGCAGGAAACTCAAAATGCTACAGACAATAATAATCTTCCAGTTCTTCAGCCTGGACACTGCTGATAGTGAGAGTGAAATATCTTGCAGACTTACTGACAATAAAATAAGCCATCAAGGATGTCAGAAGACCTTGCGGAAGTCCAGTAGATAAGCAATTAGGAGCCTTCCTTGGTTTCTATTGGTGTAAGCCCAAGTAGTTCAACTGCCTGGCATCATATAGCAGACACATTATGAATCTGGAGTTAATGATTGCACTCTTTCTTGTTGAGAAAATTAGAGAGCCTGGATACTGTGTCATTGCAATGGCCCCACAAGTACCTGAATTATGATGAGTCTTTGATCACATGTATACACAGAGGGATTTTCCAACACTAACATTAAAATTTATCTTTTTAGAAGTCATTTGTAGTGCTGGAGAGATGGCTCACTGAATAGGAGCGGAGACTGCTCTTCCAGACGTCCTGAGTTCAATTCCCAGCAATCACATGGTGGTTCACAACCATCTATAATAGGATCAGATGCCCTCTTCAGGCAGCAGGTGTACATGCAGATTGAGCACTCATAAAAAAATAAATAAGCTTTGTGGCTGGGGTGGTAGATGAGTCCCACCACTGGAAACCTTGCCTCATTACAGCCTGTTTAGGTTCTCTGTACTCATTACCAGAAGTTTTTGCTAGGGTCTCCTTTGTTGATTCCAGTGAGTTTCCACTGCATTAGATCTCCAGATTTTCCCTTAAATGTCCTCCAATTCTGGTCATATTTCTATATATTCTCTTTTTCCTTCCTTCTCCGCCCTCCTGATCTCTTATCTTCCTGTTTCCATCTTTTCCTGTCCTTCCTGCATCTTTTGCTCTATTCTCTGCTTACCAAGGAGATCCCTGTGCCCCCACTGGGACTCTCCTTGTGTCGTCCCTCTGGACCTGTGGATTGCAGAACTTTTACTTAACATTTAATATTCACATATAAGTGAGTACATACCATATTTGACTTTCTGGGACTGAGTTACCTCACTAAGGATGATTTTTTCTAGTTCCTTTCATTTGCCTGAAAAATTCATGTAGTCATTTTTTAAATAGCTGAGTAGTACTCCATTGTGTAAATGTGTTGCAATGTCTTTATTCATTCGTCAGTTCAGTGACATCTATATTGTTTCTAGTTTTTGACTATTATGAACAAAACTGTTGTAAACATAGTTGAGCAAGCATCCTTGTGGTAGGATGTAATGTCCTTTTGACGTGTGCCCAAGAGCGGTATAACTAGGTCTTGAGGTAGGTTGGTTTCCAATTTCCTTAGGAATCACCATATTGATTTCTGCAGTGGCTGTACTAATTTGCACCTACCAGAAGTATAAGAGTTTTTCATTTGCTCCACATCCTCGCCTCATTTGAGTTCTTGATGTTAGCCATTCTGAGAGTCTACCTTCCCTGTAGGATTCGTCGGGACATGGAAGGCAGAATACCATGCTAAAGGAGGGAATCATTGAATAATAATCCAGGGAAGGCCAGGAACTAGAGTCTGGGTGGACAGGAAAAGACTTCTTATATCATTTTACTTTTCTCATAGATTAATGCCTAATCCAATCCTCAGCAAAGAGGATCACCACAGCAGGGGAAGGGAGCAGATGAAGAGTCACAGTGCCAAACAAAAAGCAGTTCTGGGAACCCCACAGTAGAAGTAGAGGAGAGATTGCTGGGAGCCAAGGAGTTGAGGACACCAGGAGAACAAACCCCATGGAGTAAATTGACCAATACTCTTAGGGGCTCACAGAGCCTGAAGTGGCAGACTTGGAACCTACTCGATTTCCCAAATGTATCTTGAGTTTGCCTGACCTAGTGCTCTTACAGAACTCATACAGACTGGAACAGGGATATGTGTCCCTGAACCTCTTGCCTTCCCACTATATCTTAGCTCTCTACTGAATTGCCTAGTCCAAAACTAACTAGGGAATTGTTCCTGACACTGGTCTACCTTGTTGTACCATCTTTGAGTAGTAACCCTGGGGAGACTGCTTGGGATGCAGTATGGTGGGAATGGGAGGATGAGGTGGTAGATCTGGGAGATAGGAAAGATAGAAGGAACTGGGAGGAATGAAGGGAGGGCAGAACAATGTTGGAATACAATATATGAGAGATGAAAAATTCTAATAAATGATTAAAAAACAAATCTTAAAAAATTTCTTTGTACTGACACTATGTTAGGATTTTGTTTTATTCATATGGGAAAAAGTCACCATTTCTCATTTCATCCTATAGTTATCTTTACCTCTTTAATATTACTCTGAAGAAATTTTAACAGTTGTAAATTTCTTACCAGACACTCAGAGCAGCAAGGACATGAGGACCTGGTTCTGTGACTCCATTTTGCTCACATTACCTGTTGGATGCAGCTCAGTTGCCCATGCAAAAGCCTGGTTTATAAATTCTGAGCCACTGGGCTTTACTATAGGGCCAATCTAAAGCAGTAAGCAAATATAAAAGCAAATGCCTTGATAGTGGATTTGTGAGTCTCTAGAAAACAACTCAAATATAAGCCCACAAATCAACTTAGACTTCTCCAGATTAGACCTCTCCAACTATAGGAAGCTGGGAGTAAGCTTATCTGCACAATTAAGGTGTAATGATGGAAGACACTTGGACTAGGCCTCTGGAGTGTGGTCTATAGCCATGATGAGGAGTATGACAAGGCCACTGTTGTTCCTCTTGCTTGTTTTCTTCTTCTCTATTGGTAATTGTTGTTTCAAATATTGTTATTTCTTAAGAAACTATACTATCCCAATAGTAGAGAGATTTCTGAGTCTTGAGATATCTGTAAAAATTATATAGTCTTTCTTTAGAATTTTAGATTTACTTATTTATTGCTGGTGACTACACCACCATGGCAGTACAAGTGGCTGCCTGACAAGTTCTGTCTGCTGGAAAGCCTGGAGGTCATTGTCATTTTTTCACACCTTTCTGCTCTATAGCTGCTGAGAATCTTATTGGTCATGGTGCCTGTTTTGCTTATTGATAAAAATGGAAGTAATCTTTAATTCAGCTCTAATAACTGGAAAGGGTACACATTGTAGAAAACAAGGAAAGGGTGATTCTAACACTAAAAGTAAATCACAATCTTACTGACTCTCAAGTCCAGGAGCCCTAAATAAATGTGAGAATTGTTCCATGTCTCATACCTGATAAATATACAGTGAATGAGGGAATTGTATGACAAAATTATTCCTGGCTCAGAAGGCACTGATTCCCCAGTAAATACAAGGTTTGAGAAGCCTGAATAGTTTAGGAAAAGAGGAATAGATTCTGATAAAGAAATATATGATTGGAGTTAGGTTAGAGATGGGGAAGAAACAGAAGAGCTAGAGAAAGCTTAAAACCCATAAATATAAAAATTTCTTTCTGGCAACATTTTGCCCTTCCATCTTCTGATATATGTTGAAACTGCAAGCAAGGCACCCACTGAACCCCCAGTGAACCATTGTGTTGGAGATTTTCTGAGAACAGGTTTATAGATAAGCTGTTACAATGAAAAATTGTTCTTGATCAGTGCACCAAGTGTGGAAAACAAGGAAAATGTAACTGTGTGATTTCTCTATGTAACTTTGAATGTGCTTGATCTTTATGAATTGTTAGAATTGCCAGTTTGATTTTGTAACCACATGATGCCAACCACAGGCAGGCCCTCACTATGTGGTCAGTTTCTGAGAATATAAAGTAAAACACTGATATCTTGCTTAATGTAATGATGTTTGAGAATAACTTCTGTGTAATGTATGTCTTTTCCTATACCTGAATGATTCTCTGGCTGACTCATTTGCCAGGTTTTACTTTATCAAGCGTGCTTTCACCTCTTTCTTTCTTCTTATCAATCCATTCATCCCTTCCTCAGGTACTCCCCTGATCCTGCTGCTGAGGCTTGATCCCAGCAATTTATTCAAGTGTATGAGTGTTTTCTTTGAAGATATGCATGTGTACTTCCTTCATGCTAAGTGCAGCTGGAGTCAGGAAAAAGGTTTCAGGTCCCATGAAACAGGAGTTGTGATGCTTGTCAGTCATTAAGGGGATCATGGAAACCAAACTGGGTCCTCTGCAACAGCAAAGGTGAGCTTAAACTTGGAGCCACGTCTTCCAAACACAAATCATGTATTATTGAGTTTCAAACTGGTCACAATGATTAGTGATTCTAAAATTTGGGTGGATAACCTGGACAATAACAATATTTCAGTAACTTTTCTCCTGTATAGAGTAGAAGTTAGCAAACTTGACTTAAGGCAGAAAGGATTTCATCATTTGTCCATGAGATAATAGAGTCAAAATGTGCCAGGGAAGGTCAGGGCTTTGGCAAGGTAAATGTAGAGTCAGTGAAAAATCAGTCATGCACACACTTTTTAAATGAAGATCTAAGCTCTCTTTAGTCATACTTATTATAGATGGCACCAGATTTATCTCTTTATTCAGAATTTTCCTTCTCCTTTCTCTCTCTATACAAATGAAAATTTTTCCTCTTTAAACAATTTAATTTTACACACATACATAAACTTCTTGTGGAAGAAGGCAAACTTCAACAATCTTATTCTTTTCATTCTTCATAATCACACACTCATTCACACATTCATTCATCTTGTGGATGAAGCAAAGCTTCAACACACATACACCTCATGTACATTTATATCTTGTACATTAAAATACACACCTTAACTATCCATCTCATAAACTGTCTTCTGGATGAAGCCTTGTGTATTCAACTTTATGGATTCATGGATTCAACCTTGTAGATACAACCTTCTGGATTCAACTAAGTTTCAATACACATATATCTTATATACCCTTTGAAAAAAAGCCTCTAATAAGGTCACCATGAAAATACCCACACATAACAAAACATCTCTCGCATGTTCTGTTCCCATAGTTACACTGCAAAACAAAATAATTAATTTTGTATTACACATCAAGAGGTTTTATGGAAACAAAGTTCTTTTTTCTTAGCCAATTTTCTTGTTAGGCTGCAGTTTATGTTAATCATACAGCAATCAATCATCCTATTAGTTTTCTATTAAAGTTAATGAAAGTATCACAAATAAGAGAACTTTTACTTTTTACCATTTAGAGAAGAAAAGTCTATCTTCAGAGAAGATGCTGACTAGGAGAGGAATGTTGAACAGTGGATGAGTTAGAAATATTCTTAGGTTTAATGAGGTACTAAATGAAGATCTGAGTAATGAACTCATAGTACTTCTAGAACAATAGAGTTCCAAGGAGAAAGCAATTAAATCAACAGGGAAATGGGAAGTTCCATGTCATCAGACTCAAAGAAAAGGTGGTTAGTCTGTCAAGCTGAATGTACTGGCCCTGGCTATAAATGTCATTGAAACCTTTATGTGTCCAGTACCATAAATTCAGTCTTATCAGAAGCATGTTTTCATTACTGCAGAAATGTCTATCACAAGTCACCACCTAATGGTCGGGTCTTGATAATTTGTCAGAAACTGTTATCATAGGTTCTGCTACTTAAGACTTCATTAATGCATGAATATACTTTCACAGTTATACAGAACTGCAAACTTAACACAACTAAGTGAGAATTAGGTCTGAGGAGAAGGAAACATCTGGTAAGGAAAGACTCCCAGAGCCATTTCTTGGAGAAGTCCTTGCTCCATATGGAGCTCTATGGGAAGAGTGTTGTCATACTATAATACTGTCAACAATAATAATCTTAAAATTCTTCAGCCTGATGATGTTGACAGAAAGATTATCCTTAATTTTTGGTACCTAACCACATAGTTAATCTGATGGATTTCCATATAAGACAGTACTTGAACATATGGTGAACCATGATAGATTAAGATAACACTTTTATCATTTATTATTATTTCCAAATAATAAACAAGTGTTTGTAATTTTGTTTACTAATATATTGATTACATTCAAAGGTATTTTGGACAAAGAAAATAACACCAGTTATGTATCAAGGGCCTCTCATTTTAAAGTAGTCAACAGAAGATACACAAATAGTACTGCTGTTTATTCCTTCTTACTCTCCATGAAACTCTCTCTGAAGCAATGAGTGTCAGGTCCATTTAGAGTCCCAATCATAGACATCATTAAAGGAAGAGGAACCATATAGTACAACATTAGTTGTATATATGTAGACATATATACAGTATACAGTATACAGTATACTATATATATTATAGTATAGAACATTTTTTAATTTGAAAAATAAATTTCAATGTTATACTATTGATGCCTACCTATTCCAAGATTTACATTTTGATTATGGACACTGGTCTTTCCTTCCATCATTTTTCTATAAGGTGAGACCACCTAACACATACATTAGTGACAAAATTGTTCTGTGACATCAAATATAAAACAGAGCTTAATGTTTAGTAGAACACATTTTAATATACTTCATATTTATTTCTAGTGATGACTGCTTTCTTTCCAAATTTTTCTTAATTTTTTTTTTGTAAAATGAGGACTACTTCAATTTCAACATGCCCCTCAGATAAGGAGCTGCACCTTGAAACTCTTATCTTATTCACAGTGTTTCAGATCTCATAGTTGTGGTTACGGGTTAGAAAGAGAACATTTGTGTTATTCTTACAATTTTCTCAACTAGTATTTAGTACATTACTGGATTTTGCCAAATTCTAGTGATTTTATTTTTTATAAAATTTTATAAAATTCTAGTATTTTTATCCTTTTGTAAGATGGTCTCCTTGACACCAAGGCTCAACAAATATTTAGCAGCCTTTCCATTACCCAATCTTGCTCACAAGTCAGGTTCTTAGGATTCCTGATGAAATTTCAGGAATGAGTACTACATAAATCCTCAGAATTACTTGAGGCCAGGGTATATTAACATACAGTCTCAAAGTCCCCTTATATGCTCACTTCAGAGGAACCATGCTTATATGAATTATATCATCATCCCACCTCTCCTGATAAAACCATTATAAACATCATGACATGCAATTGAGAACATCCTATGAACTCTGCTCTGACTGCAACAAACACATGATTATATTATATATTCATTCCTTTATACTTCTCTATTCATGTTACTTGATCTCTTTTAACCTAAATCCAGATATAAAGACCTGAATTCTTTTCATTATCAGGGAATATATGGCAATGGTAGAATGTTACAGATAACATGGAACATTCAGAAGTTCAATGAGCACTTGTTAGAAGGAAAGTCTCCATTTCTGAATAAAATAGCTTATGTAAAAGGTGAGAGAGTATAGGAGAAGTGATCTCGGGTGTCTAAGAAACAACAGGAATACATATGTATAATTACTGGCATGTCTAGGAAGACATATACTCTTCTGATAAGAAACTGAGAAATTCCATAACTCCTTTTATCAGAAACCAGAATCAGGGATTAAAGAGTAGAGAGGATGGAATAACCAGGGGAATTTGGGGTCTCTTCTTTGGATTGTAATCTTGTTAGTTAAATAATATTAAAAACTGAATTAAAAGAAAGTTTATTAGAATTTGAGGGTCAAACAAATGTATATTTCAGAAGCTGACAGAAGATGAGGGTTGGAAATGAGAGAGAAAGAAAGCCAAGCCCTGTCATTTAACCATGGTTCAGCAAATAGCTATGTGGCAGAAACCCAGGGAACTTCAGAGAACGATAAGAAAAGGCAAAGATTAAATGCAATCATTCTTAAGAATGAGATAAAAAGAGAAAAGGTAAAATTTCACCTTTGTATCAACTGGAAATTATAGTGGACTCTTCTTGGAAGACGCTGCAAGAGACTGCACTAAGGGCAGCCTAGAAACGCAAAATACTTTGTCACATAGGAGATGTTGCCCCTCCTATTGTGTTCTCCTTGTTCAATTCTGCTGTTCTTATAAGACATTCAGAATATCAGCACTCCTAGGAACAAGGCAGGATGCTTCAACCTTAGTTTTTAAACTGAGGAGACACTGGTAGTCAAGGCAAGACTATAACTGAGCTTTCATTTCAGATTTGCATTGATAGACCTCCCAAGTGGAAAAGATACACAATTTATAACCATGTCCAGCTGTTTCTATAGCTTTATTTTTAATAGTAAAAAGTTGGAAAAAACCTAGCCCCTCAACTGAAGAATGGATAAAGAAATTGCGGTAGATTTACAAAATGGAGTATTGCTAGGCTATTAAAAATGACATCATGAACTTTGCAGACAAATGGATGGAACTAGAAAAAATCGTCCTGAGTAAGATAATCTAGTCTCAGAAGACAGATATGGCATACACTCACTTCTATGTGAATATTAACTACTAAACAAAGGAGAAAGCTACTAGTATCCACAGACATAGAAAAATTATGCAACAAGAAAGGGCCCCAATCTGAACACAAAGATAGCCTTGGTAAAGTGGAAATAGAACAGAGATTACAGAAAGGTTCAGGGAGGATGATAATGGGAGCTGAGAGGACTAGGAGGAGAAAAGAGACAGAGAAGAAAATATATGGAGAGACAACCAGAATTGTGGGATAGTACAGAGACAACTGAGGGAATTAATGTACTGGAAACTCACTGTATCTATGAGAGAGACTCTAGCAAGAATCCCTAATAATCAAGAATAGGGACCCTGAACAGGCCATCTCCTGTGTGGCCTGGCAAGTTTTCTAGTGATGAGACTGGAACACCATACCAGCCACAATACATCTGGCCTATGGCATAGCCTCACTGCAAGATATTTGTTGACACTGGAAGGGTGGATTCCATGCCAAAGGAGGAAATCCATGCCTGAAACTGCATGGCAGGCCAGGAACTAGATACTGAATAACCAGGAGATGATTTCTAATGATGCCATGCTCTGCTAATAGATTCATAGATTCGTAACTGATCCAGGTGTCATCAGAGCAGTCCCCTCCAGCAGCTGATAAGATCAAAAGGAGAGACCTAGGGACAAATGTCATAAAGGCATTGGAAGGATGAGGGAGATCAGAGGAATTAAGGACATCAAGAAAGCAAGTCTCAACTGACTATCACTCTTAGGGGCCCACAGAGACTGAAATCACAGACATAAAATCTGTAGAAACCTAAATACATCTTATGGCTGTGTGTATTGATGTTCTTGACAAACTCTTATATGCTGGAGTTGGGATGTCTTTGACCATTTTTCCTACTCCAAAACCATTTTTCTCCTGCTGGGTTAACTGGCTTACCTTTATTGTTCCTGGCCTTGTTCCATTTTACTATCACATGCTTGATTGTGTGGCAACCCTGAGGGAACTGTTCTTTTCTGAGGAGAAGCAAGAATGCAAAAGTTTCTGGGTGATGATAGGAGATATATCTTTGAGAGAGGGGAAATGGGGGGAACTGGGGGTAGGGGAAGGAGGTAGTTTTGATGTATAAGTTGTATGAGAATAGAAAACAATATTAAAAAGGCAAAAATAAAAATAAAGAAAGAAGAGCCAAGCATTACAGAAGGACTACATTTCTGAGCAATATGAAATAAAATATCTGACTGCGTTCAGCATGGAACAAAATGACAACAGTGTGAAATTCTGGATTCACAATGGGGCACTACATGTATAAAGACATGGAAAGGTTATGAGAAATCTGCTTGGATCTCTCCTTAATCTTCTGAAATACATACACACAAACAGACACACACACACACACACACACACACACACACACTCATATTGATACTTGAGGGATTTTATTTGTTAAAATCATGCTCAAATTTAAGAAATTTTCTGATATTTGTTGTTTCCATGTTTCAGGGATATTGTCATAAAATTTTATAAAGTCATTCTATATGTCATACTAAATCTAACTCTGTAAGAACAATCTGGTCTAGAAAATAGGAGATAATATAAAATTTAATGATGACAGAAATCAAACAGCATTTAAAGATACTTTGCTAAATTTTCAGGTATACAGGTATTGTCCTTGCCTTGAATTTGTTTTATCTTGTATGTCCTCCACATTCCCTTTTTGTCCTCATTACCATGAGTTTCTTTTCTACAAAAGTTTCAATTTATCATCAGCTTTACAGCAGCTCTTCAACTCAAATTGATACTGACATGTGTCCCAAAAGCATTGAAGATTGGAGCTTTTCCACTTTAGTGCATAGTGACAGGGTCCTTTAGGGACAGTGAAAGTGTGAGCTCTCACATAGGAGGTGATATAACTTTTTAAGGTACTGGCACCAAGTGCATCCTGGTCCACACATTCTTCTTTGCTTGCGAATCAGAAGGCTTGGCAGAAGGCTCTTTGTATAAACCTCTTCCAATCCTTAAAGTGTGTAGAAAGTTTCTCTGGATTGTTTTGACCATGCTATGTTCCTTTCTGTCTGTCTACATCATTAAAAACTCTTATAGTAAATACCTTGGTCCTTAGTGATCTATCTCAGTATTCACTTAAACTACAACACGGCATCTCATCTAAACCCTAACAGTTTGTTTGTCTAAAAAGTTTTAAGTCTAACACATGAATTAATTATATACACACATGATTATGTGTGTCTATACAGAGTCCAATAAACACAAATGAGAGAGACCATGTCATAGCAGTAACTCTGATATCAATGTGGTTCAATTAATATGACTATTCTCAGTTGCATCCAGTTTCCTACAAACAATATAACTTCCTTTTCTTTATGACTTAAAAACCCCATTCCTTTATTTATATATAAGGAAAAATAAACTAAAATTTCTGTGAAAATGGATTAGGCTGGAAAAGATTATATTGTATAAGGTAAGTTTTAGAGTTGTGTGCTTAATTTAGAGTAGTTGTTGAATCAGAAAATTAGAAAGGGAGCATTATGGTGGGGAACGTAAAGAAAGATCCTGAGTGGGGAAGATTTAGCACAAGTCATATAAAAGAGGGAAATAGAAGAATGGATAATTTTGGCTAAGTATATATGGAAGGGAGAATGGGGTTGAGGAGAGTTGGAGAAGGGAAAACTGACATCAAGGATGTTGTTAAAAGCTATGAAATTATCTATTATTTGATAAGTTTTGAATATATTCTTACCAATATATAAGAGTCTAAGTAGTTTTAGCCTATACTTAGCATCATGCTCATCATAGAAGCTGTATGTTATCAAATAAATATGCCAAGTTTATGATACATCCCTCAAGATGTTAATAAGAGGTACACTGGAAATACCCAAAACAATACATGTGATAGTCATTGTTCTTGACTACCAGAGTAATTTGAATGAAAATGTACCGCATATGTTCAAACATGAGTCCTTGCTACTCAGTTTTCTGTCTTTGTACATTTTGGAAGTATGTACTTGCTGAAAAAAATATGTCATTGGAAAAAAGATTTGAAATTTCAAAGCTAAGCACCATTCTTTATCTTTATTTCTTTCATGTAGTTCAAAAAGTGATAACTCAGCTATTGTTCCAGCCACAATGCCTTCACTCCACCATCATGGATTCTAAACTTCTTGAACCATAAGCCCAAATAAACCTTGTTTATATAAGTTCCTATTGGTCATGTTTATCACAAGTAAAGTTCACAAACTAAGACAGATGCCCACCAGAATTTTATGGTGAGGTGCTATTTCTATAGATATTGCATATAATGACAAAGGATGAAAATAAGTCAAATCAGTATTGATTAGGGAGAAAGGAAGACCCTAATGACTAGTTTTAATAATATTTACAGGTATATGTGTACTACTGAATGAAAAATAATATGAATAGTCCTACCTCGCTGTGAATCCTTAAATTACAATAATGACTTTGGATATAAGATTTGGTCATGTGAATAACCCTTGCACAGATGTTTTGGGTTTATTCAACAGAATTTTAAAATTGGGTTTTGAAACAAGAGGACTGATGTTTTCTGGAAAGAGGAAAGGGCAGAGGATCGAATTGGGGGAGAGGAAAGTTGGGAGAAACAATTGCCTAGTGCTGGAAATCTGGTCCCAAACCAAAAGTTGAGGAGTTTACCGGCCCTAGAAGCCAATCTATTATGATTATTTTGTTAAATGGACAAAGTGTCAAATAGCCCTCTAAATCTGTATTTCTCTACATATAGAATCTTGCAGAACTCAGACCTCATCATTAGAGAATTTTCTTCATACAGTGGATGGTTGTGGCTATCACTGCAATTGCAAATCTTCAAAGTGCAGAGAAAAAGTTCAGTGGTTTGTTTAGTTACAAATGGGACATCTACATGGCCTCTCATTTCCAAGGCTCAGGTACCATTACAGATGAGGATGCAGAAAGATTGTTGGAGCCAGAGGTTGTTTATTGTTTATTTATATTAAATCGTTTGAGAACTGACTGTCTATTTCATTAGATCATTTATGGATTGTATTGTTAGATTTCTTGTTGAAACAAGAACACTATTAGTTCTTTGTCTATTTAGAATATAGTCCCTTGTTGAATGTGTGGTACCAATTGTTATGCGATTCAGCTGCTCATTATTATGAATGTTCAACATCTTCTTACAGTCTCAGAGAATTTCCCATAGTTATACAAATTGTGAGCACATGTTGTGCTCAATAAGCCAATTTGAAAAAAAAATAGAAAAGAAAATTTTACTTAATGCAGCCATATTTGAAAGTGAGATAAACACATGTGAGACTTGTGAAGTCTGAAATGAGATGAATAATTAAACACAGGGCCAAAGATATGCACATTTAAACAGCTCTGTAAATGGGGCAGTCCTGCCTACCATTGACTATAACTGACTACACTTTTCTCACCATGGAAGGCACTGTGTGAAATCTCCATCCAGCAGAGAAGTTGTTCCATTCCTTCTCTCAGCATGAATTCTCATGGAATGTCACATTTACTAGAAGCTCATTGTTCCAGTAGCTGAAAGTGACAGAGAAACACATGTCTCTTATTATTACTTCACATTGTGATGCTGACTACACCATGTTGCAAGGGAACTTACAAGGCAGCTTTGTCACTTTAAGAAGGAAGATTTTTGTTCAGCATTGTATCACCGTAGGTGGATATTCTAGCCATTGCTGACAGTAATAAATACCCACATCCTCAGACTCCACTCTACTGATTTTCATTGTAAAGTCTGTGCCTGAACCACTCCCACTGATCCTGTCTGGGACTCCTGGCATACCAGTTGACTTCCAATATATCAGAAGCTGTGGAGACTGCCCTGGGCTCTGCTGGTACCAATACAAAAGAGTGTTTCCATTACTTTGTAGGAGACTCTTACTAGACCTGCAGGAGATGGAAGTTGACTCTCCAAGAGTGACAGGATTGGAGAGTGCATCCTGTGTCAACACAATTTTCCCAATGGCTCCTGAAATAAAATAAATGAAAGGTTATACACAAACATAATGGCAGAATATAGTGATTTTTCCTTCCTTGAATTATTTCCTAAACTTTGTTTATGACTCTCATGCATACTCTAAAAATGCCCCATATAAATAAAGATATATAAAGAAAGCATAGAGGCTCTTTGATGCTTTGTTACTTGTCCAAATTGCCAGAAGAGCATGGGTTCTTCTCCTTTCCCTCTCTAAATTTCACAAGCCAATTCTTGGCAAATAAGATTGGTAAATTCATACATGAACAGAAGAACATCTACAACAGGGCCCCAGAATTCCATAATCCTCAGCATTCTGCTTCTTCATCAATGTTTCTCTCCTTACCAGGGATCCAGAGCACAAGCCCCAAGAGCAGAACAGGACACTTCATTCTGAGAACTTGATATGAAGAATCCTGAGTATTCAAGGCAGACAGAATGGGTTGTTTTTTGTCTTGCACTTGTAAAGAATGGTTCTCCAGAGGGAGTAATATGCAAATACCCTGGTTGGTATTGCAATGAGAAAAGTAGCAAGCAGAGGGAAAATGCATTCTTAATAGTCAAGTGATATATAATATCTCCTACATTTGTAGAAAAAGGAATATGGTCTAGACTGTCTATGGCAAGGGCAGGTGAACTCCACTTTGAAAGGCTGGATCTGCATGAATAGAAATATACACAAACTACATGACCCAGGTATGTCAAGACATCACCACAGACCTAAGGTTCATGAAGGTGTGTTTCCTGGTCAGCAATTGGGAGGAGAAGGGTCAGTCTGCTTGATTTCCTCCAGGTTATTCTAGAGAATTAACATTTGCCCCAGTGATATTAATGCTCAGGGGGTTTAGTTATCAAAATCAGAATTTTAAGTGGTCAGAAACTTCCTTAAACCAATTAGTGGTTTTATTATAGACTCCAGTTGTTATCCCTGATTTAGATATATATAATGCTGTTTTCTTGTGTGAAATGAACTTGTGATGTAATTAAACTGCCTCAGGCATAGCCAATGATATACTTACTGATTTCAAGGGAGGAATATCTATCCCCTTACTACTGAGGCAGAGAAAATGGAGAATTAGGATGCATGGACTTTTCCTATTGCTTTTGCTAAAAAATGTGCATCTGTTTTAAAGCCTTTTTCATTTCAGAAATGCTTTTGGCAGACAGGTTCATCCAGAAGCATCTAGTACAACCCATTCTGACACTTGATTTCCTGAAAGTTTTATTTTATAATCTACATTGCTGTGGGAAGAATAACTTGATGTTGATGACAGTAATATAACAGCAACATCTTCAGGCTCCAGACTGCTGGTAGGGGAAGAATACTCTGTCTCAGATTCATCACCAATGAACCTCAAAAAGACTCCATCTTCCAAGTTTAATACCAAATAGATTAAAAGCTTAAGAGTTTTGCTTAGCTTGTGTGATACCCATCGAATGTACTCTCAGTGTCCTCATTAGTCCTACAGTTGATTATGACTCTGTCTCCTAGAAATACAGAAATGGAGGATGGAGTCACATCTGGCACCTGATATTAAAGATGCAGAACAAATATTTCCATAATTCAACATTTTAGAAATTATCTGAAAAGTCAGGTTGCATTGCTCAAATTTGGTTAGCACGTCCTCAAACCTTCCTTACCCCAAGACACAGTGGACCACTGCATGCAGGAACTAAACAGGGACTCTCCTGTCCATGTTATATATGGTGAATTGTGCATTAGGAATTGCTCAGTGTCATTTTCTATGATCTAAACACTTGTAAGTAATTAGTTACTAGATAAGGTTGAGCACAGGCTCAGGGATATCTCATCTCATTATCCCAGCTCAGGCTTAGGGTTCCCAGATACCTCAGACAATAGAGACATGCATAATTTTCTTGACTAGATCTTTCAGTAATTTTTCAATATTTAAATAACTACTATGTTCCTGAATTCCAAAATCACAAAATGAGGAGGGAAAGATGTATTTTTAGTATACAGACTGGTTTTAAGCATCCCATGAAATTGAGATATATAGCCTGGATTTAGCAATATTTCAGAGATTCCTCTGTTGTCTCAAGTACTAGTCCACAAAAGTCAAAAGAATCACAATGTTGTGTGATAATATTTAATACTGTTATATGGAAAAGCACACCACATCTCATAGACTCCAACAAGTATAATGATCATGTTTCCAATAGGAATGTGGACATAGGAATGATGAGGATGAAAACATGACTATGGGATGTAAATTTCAAGTGTGACATGACTGTGATGGATTAAGCATAGTAAACAGAAATGTCTTAGGGCAGAGGCAGATTGCACCATGGGATAATCTGCCAGACAGTACCTATTTGGGGAGAACAAAAGGTAAGAAAATGATGAAAAGATAGAGAAGGGGAATAAGCAAAGAATACAGTTGTAATGCAAGGCTCACAGTGAAAATGCAGAAAGCCAGAGTAGAAGATGGTCACAAGCAGAGTGTATTTGCACAGTGGAAGAGTTAAAGAAAAAGTTTCAGACCTAATGGAGGAAAGCTGGAAAGTAAGGGTCTGAGTACTGAACCTGGTGCCTGGCAAAGTAATACACATACAGAGAAACAACAAAGAAGGAAGAAGCAGTTAATATGTCAGTGAGAACACAGGAGCTCCATGTTCATAAATTCACTAAATCATCATTTACTCAGTAGTGTAAATCCATTCCCATCAGAAACTGTTTCAGTGATGCAGAAAGTCCTGTAGAAAGTAGAACAGTGTCCACAGCAGGGCATCAAATACTGCCCATGGTGTCACTGTGCAAGAGTCTAAGCACAGGCTCATCTACTTAGTACTATCTTAATACTCACCCTGTCACAATTATCAGGACCATGTACTTGACAGAACTAAGGGAGAAGCATGGTTGAGTAGAAAGAAGGTGTTGTTGAAGCAAAGACTCTCTGACCTGGGTAAAAGCTTTTTCCTCCAAGGGGGAGCACCTTAGAGTCAGGGGAAGTTGTATAACACTGCTAACAGTAGCAATTTTTGACAATTCATGAGACCCCTAATAGTGAGATTGAAGTGTGTCTCATATTCAGTCTCTGAAGTAATCAGGGACACCAGATGCCAGGAAGCATCCCCAGTACTAGGCTGACAAATTGTTCTCTGATTCTCCTGGCACCAAACCAATAAGTTCTTCTGGTTGGACCTCAATGCAAGATTGTAGCTTTACTGATTGTCTAATCTCCCCTTCAGATACAACCAGGTAGCCTGAAGACAGGTAAAGTTGAGGACTCCACAGACCCTGTCATTGTAGCATGGACAATGACCACTTACTGAAATTATCAATAAAAAGGTCTGAAATACATTTTTTTATAATTCATTCAGTATGACACTGTCTTGTTTTCAGTTTACATTGTCCATGTTAAAATCATTTTCCTTCTAAAGATATTTAGAAGCAACAAATCAGAAATGGAGGAACTGAATTTCAGGAATACTGTTGATAATTAAAGACATAATAGGATCTGTTAGCTCCATTTCTAACAACTTCCTTAAAATGTAGCCTCCAAGAAAGGCAGCAGATTGAAGAGGTTGTAAGTGTCACCTGTAGAACATTAAAAGTTGTATAGACACTCATTACAGAAGGAAATTTCTGTTTCTGAAGACTATAAAAGACTGTTGAACTTGTGCAGTGTTTTGTATATAACCCACAGCATTTCATGGTACTTCATCCACCTTTTGGTTCTAAACTTCTTTTGGCCTTCAATACTGAAATATTTCCTGAGCCTCTTGGATGGTTGGATGAGGAAAGACTCTTAAGGCACCACTCGTGTCTAAGGAAATATTGGCAGTTGATTTTTATTCTAAGAGGCATTGTTATTTCTCTTTTTGTCTATAACCACTGGAAGATTGCCTGAACTTCAATGAATAACCCCATGAAGCCTTAACTAGACAGGGAGGTATCTAAAAACAAAACAGAAACAGAAAATTCCTGATAGAGGTCCAGAGAAATGCCTCTGTAGTAAAGAGCAGACACTGTACTTGCAGAGGACCAAAGTTTTGTTCTAAGCACCCATATGTGGCCGATCACAACTGCCTTTAAAGTTAGTTCCAGGAGTTTCTGAATTCTCTGACCCTGTAGGTACCTGCACTCCTACATACCCACACATTGACGCTCACACACATATACATAATAAATGTAAAGACAAATAAATGAACTAAACAACAGACATGAAATTGTGAACAGAGGATGTGTTTAGTGACATTCAGAGTTGGCAAATAGAGAGAAGAATGGGACGTTTAGAAAAATCCCTAAAAATGATCATTTTAAAAGAACAGAGGGACAGAGAGCATGAGCAGTAATTGGAAGCATATAAGGAACACTGGGAATGAATATATATAATTACAAAAGTCCAGGAGCTCTCATATTATTCTATTGTTCGTGAGAAACTCCTTGATTTTGTTTTTTAATGAAAATTTCAGAAATAAAGATGTCTCAGATACAGGTGACAAACCTGTTCCTTCTATATGTACATATATACTGCTTCAATACAACAGTAGCTTGAAAAACAAACAACTGTCTGTGTTCAAAAATATCTAACAGTAGCAGTAACAGGAAGAATAAGTTTCTTTTACATGTCTGGGATTGTTTCACACTGATAGTTACTGACCTTCACAGAAATGTAGCACAATAAAAGTACCTACAGTAATAGTGGGTGATATAGACATGATTGCCCATCTGTGTTGTCTTTGGCCTACAGACATGAACATATTCCATGCAGGTTAATCTGTGCTACTCTAATCTATCTTAGTTATCTGGGGACCCATGGTCCAGTACTGAATCCCAAAAACAATCCCAGAAAATTGTGAATCCATGCCATTCTGTACCCAATTCCTGTTGGTAGCAGGGGACAGCTTATTGAATCAAGGACTTCTTAACAGGTTCAAATCTCAACCTTCTTTCTGGACTGCAGATTTGCTTCTGTTCCTTGTACCCTGCATGTTTTCCTGGAGTGTGGTCACCAACATGGTGCAGAATGCAGTTGCCTTGACTTGAGCTGAGCTCAGTTCTTTTAGGGAACAAACCTATATTCAGTAGTCAGACAACCTGGCCTGAGACTCTTCGAGGGACAGAGTAGGCAAAGAGTTTCTGGAGAGGCAGTTCTCTGCCCTACCACACCCACTCTTCTTGGCAAGAATGTACACCTGAGCTCCCACAAGGTAAAACCCCTTTAAAAAGGAGAACAGGTGTACTGAAGAGATACTAGAGTGCCTAATACATTGGGTGTTTTTCTAGAATACTTGGGTTAAATTCCTAGTACCCACATAGTGGCTCATATCCTCTTATGGCCTCCCTGGGTATTATAAGTAAATGGTTAGGATTGTATGCAACAGACATGCACGCACAGAAATCACTAAAAAACCAAAACTAAATGAAAAATAACAACCAACAAAGAAAAAAGAGATCAAAGACCTGGGATGGGGTAGCTCTGGGTACAATAAAGCATATATATTTGGTTTTTCTCTGTTGTAACACCATCGGTCCTTAAACTCTGCCTCTTGAGTGCTGGGATTAAAGGTATGTGCCATCGCCTCCAGGCTAAACCATATACTTTTAATAGATGATATTAAAAATTAAGAGATTGAGCATTTTTGTAAAAAAATATACATCACCATGGACCATCTGGTTAAATATGAAGGATACCATTTGATATTGTGAGTGCTGCTTTTCTTGAAGGAGGGATCCTGTCATCAGAGCATGTAAGTGGTTGACCAATGGCTCATGCTGGGGCTAACTCTTGAGTGCAGTTCTGTCTTTCCATCACAGAGATGAGCCATGGCCTATAAAACAAAGCAAAATAAAACAAAATAAAAATAAAAAGGAAAATAAAAGAAAGACTTACCTCATTCGAAATCAGTCCAAACTTCACATGCTTTGATTGCCTTTATTTGAAATGACAATCAGAGAAAAAAAAACATTTCTGTGACCACTGCCTCTTTTGTTCATCCCTCTGACTTGTTCTTTCAGTGTCTGTTATTATACTCTAAATTCAACATGTCTTCCTAAAATGGAAATGAACAAAAACAGCTTTTTTAATCCACCCAGTTTCAGTGTGAGCTGACCTGAGACATTCAGTACCCAGCAGATTTCTAAATTCTCTGAAGTCTCTGGTGATAGGTACATACCTTTTTAAAATATTTCATGTCCCTGTTAAAATTGGTACAAAGTGTTTCGGTGATCTAATGGCATACATGTAAGGGACAGAACACTATTTGCATTGGGTTCTTATTTCTACTCCTTCAGGTCATCCTAGTTTCTTTGCCATCAAATGGCACAGTTTTGGACATGAGGATTCTCATACAAGTGTCATGGCACCTATGAACATTCTTCAGCTTTGCAGGGATGAATCCAAACTCATGACTTTCTAGCTTTAACCTATCAGTGGGAAAAATCTTGCCCTGATGGCTACAGTCCAAATAAGCATCAAGGTATTTGGTCATTGTCTATACTATGGTAGCATAGCTACTTGTAGTTAGGCTTCTTAAGACTCCTGTGTTTCATTGCTTCCTTTGTCTGACGGTTACTAGTGACTTTCCACTTGAAAGGATCTACAGTAACCCAATTAGACAAGCCTCTGGGCACACCTATAAGATACTTAAAGCTCAGGTGGATATATAGGCATGACTGTTAGGTATTTACAGATTATGTTTGCTGAAGTAGAATAACTCACCCTTCATCTTGGAGTCACCTTCTGTCATGCTCCAGATACAGGGAAGTCAGATAAAATAGCTTATGTTTGATATCTGGCTAGCTCTTGCATTTTGCAGTTGAGTTCATCATCTATCCTGTTCTTGTCTTGATCAGATCTTGTCTGAGTTCAGATCCCCTATTGTAGTTCCTGCTATTGCTACTGCTGTATACCTTACTGACTTTAGAATCCAGATTCTATGGATTTACAAAGTGGATGAAAGACTAGTTCTGTAGCACTCCTTCAAGCCTTCAGTATCAGAAGGATTTTGCTAAGGCATCTTGCTTCCAGGACTGAAGAGCTAATGAGTTCTCTGCCTCTCCACTGTGAAGACAGCCAATGTTGTACTATGAGACCTCACTGTGTCAGCCAATTTGATAGATCTTTGTTTAGTTTTAAATATTTCTTCTTTTTCCTTCACTATTGCTACTTCTATTTCTTCTTTTCCTCCTCTTCCTCCTTCTTTTGATATCTATAATGGCTATGAATGTTTGTGCATGTCTCACAATGCACACATGGACATAATTTGAAAGGATCTTTTCTATTATCACTGTTCTCTTGAGATCAAACCTGAATCATCAGATTTATGTGCACTGAGGTCTTTTATCTCTTGTGTAATCTCAACAGCCTGAAATTTCCTACTCATGTATCTTCATTCTCTCTGTCATGTTACTTTGGAGAACCCTGTCTAACAAAATCCCATTAATATACGTCTATGGTATCTTTTCATCTACATGTGTATTAGCTGGAGAGTGAATGATAATTTTCTTAGAGGTATAGAAACAGAGGCCGGTAACTGATGAGCAGGACAAACTCTATTACTACTAAACTTATAATGATGAGTGCAGAGTAGATGGTGTACAGCAGGATCATACACTAAATAGAAGCATCTCCAACCAAGTAGAGAAGGTTTGCTGAACTGCCCACTCTAGTGGACCTTTTTAGTTCTCTTCTCTCTACAAATTCAGAGTCAAGGCAAATTATATTTGAACTCTAAGAAATAAGATACGACTTAGAGGAAGCTGAGGGAAAATACAGGTATCTTAGTTCTCTTTTTTCTTAGGGATAAGTGATCCTGGGACACCTGGAATGAATTAGACATTCATATTACATTAATCCACATTCTATAGTTCTTCCTTCTACAGAGGAAGAATCATATATTTTATTTTTATTATTTTATTTTATGCCTATTGGTGTGTTGCTTGCATATATGTCTATATACTGCTTCATGCAATGCCCAGAGAGACCAGAAGGGGGTGTTGGGTCTCCTGGGATGCAGGTGCAGATGTTAGTGAGCTGCCATGTGGGTGTTAGTAGCAGAATTCAGGCCTCTGGAAGAATGGCCTGTACTCTTAACTTCTGATGTCTCTCCAGCCCTGGAGGAAGAGTATTTTGTTAAACTCACCAGCATCACTACTCAACATATATACTTAGGAACTGTGGGAAATATTATTAAATGGCAAAAGACAGTTTTTGATATGATGGTTTGACTGAAAATCAAAGCTTCTACCAGAAATTCAGTGCTGCCTATTGAGTGGTTGTATAAGAATGAACAGCACAGATTTTGCCATGATGTATTTGCAAATGACATACACTTAAACACTAGCAGGAGGTTGAAATGACTCAATTGGTAAACACAATTGCCACCAAGCTTCAGAACCAAGTTCAATTCCTGTAACTTTATAGTAGAAGGCAGGAACTGATTCCCTTATGTTGTCCTCTAAACTTCACACACATAAACACAACACACACACACACACTCACAAACCATACCACACTTATAATAACATGTTGTTAGGAGATTCATTTCCTTCTTATGTGTATGGGTTTTGTGCCACCACACATGTCTGTGCACCACATGTATACCCAGTATCTTCAGAGGCCAGAAGAAGGTCATAGATCCCTTAGAACAGAAGTTATAAATGATGAAGAGCCACCATGTAGAATTTGGGAGTCCAACCTGGTCCTATGTAAGATTATCAAGTGTTCTTAACTGTTGGGTCATGTACTTAGCCTCCTATCATAAAATATATTTTAAACAAGCAGTGTTATTTTGGTATATTGACATCAAAATGTTTAATATACAAGCTGTGATTAGTGGTTATCACAAAATGATTTTAAATTTGTGTTTATTATGAGTGTTTTCTAACTGCTATTTCAAATGGAGTAATTCCTTATAAAAGTGTAGTATGTAAAGAAACAATTGAGTATAGGTGTGTTGAATCTGCATTCTCATATTTACTGTGACTTATTTAAACAATGATGTTTCACTTGATCCTAACACATTGAAACTTTCAACCTGCTATTACATCCATTGAAGTTCAGAAAAATGTGTCAAAATATTGTTTATAATAAAATCCATCATTGATAGAAGTAGTCTGCAGCAAAATGCAATATTCTGATCTGGCTTGAGAGACCTGGACACAGCACACCTGAGTTACTGAGATATAACAGCCTTGCAGCTGTTCCCAGCCCTGACCAGGCTCTGATGATTTTCATGTAGCCACAGACCTCTCATAGAACTTCTTAATAGCCTAGTAAAACCCTGTTCAGGACTTGGTCACAGAAAGGTCCCACCCAGTGCAGACATGAAAGCTCTCTCTCAGCTTCTCGTGTTTCTGCTGTATCAGGTAGGAAGGAAAACTATGGCAGTTTGGCCCTTGGTAATCAGTGCTACCGGGAATTTCAGAAAAGTCATTTCTATCATGATTAACCATGTAAACTGGTTATATGTTTCCAATCACAAGTATGATATGTGACATCCAAATGACCCAATCTCCATCTTTCTTGTCCACATATCTAGGAGACAGTCACCATTACTTGTAGGGCCAGTGAGATCATTGATAGTTATTTAGCATAGTATCAGCAGAAATCAGAGAATGATCCCAAGCTCTTAATAGACTATTCAGTCATCTATTTGGATCCACGATTCTTTCAAGTTTCAGGGGCAGTGGATCTGGAGCATATTATACTCTTATCATTAGTAGCCTGAAGCCTGAAGATGTTGCTACTTATTACTGTAAACAGTTTTGGAGTTACCCTCCCACAGGATATAAGTCATGACACAAATTACTGAAAGATGCAACAGAGATACCAGCTGCCACTCTTATTGCTTCTACCTGATTTTTCTTTCTCAAATGAAGTCAAGCTGTTCAAGTCACTGTGAGTTAGGGTACAGCTGCCAATACAGGATCCTCTATGCCTAAGTCTCTTTTTTTCTTTTTTGTCCCAGCAGCAGAGTTTGGATGCAATTTCTCTGAGGTGTTTAAGACCCATAGTTGTTTTGTTTTTAACATTGAAGTCATCAGAAATGTAGAAGTCAAAAGTCAGCTGGAAGTCATGTACCTAAATAGAAATCTCTATAAAGATCCCTAGAAGCCATTTAGTATGCAAAGTTGTAATCGAATGAAAGTCTCTGGATTGTTTGTCAGGTGCTGCTTTGAAGCTGAAATGTCCCCTTAAGGCTCATCTGTTGAGTAATTGTTCCAAAGCCATTCACAATGAATTTTGGAAGTTTGGGAAACTTTTGTGTGTGAATTAGGTAGAAGAATTGGTTCACTGCACACAACCCTTGTGAGTGTATTTTCTACAGCCGCTTATGCTCCTGTCAAGTGCAATGAGTAGCCACATGTCTTTATTCACATCATGACCTGGAATCCCGGAATACATGAGCCAAAATAAATATGTTATTTCTCACCTTGCATCTATTTGTCACAGCCATGAAGAATTAACTAATGCAACAGATTTGTTATTTCAAATGAGTTAATGCTAAAAATGGGGGGGAGGAGGCAGTTCTTGTGCATCTTTATGATGCATCTTCCCTAAGGCAGAGGCCACAGTACCCACCTTCCAGGAGCACTTTGAAACATGCAATACAGAATTCAATCAGGAGGATAAAGTAGGATATTCTGTGAAGTAACTGGTAGGAAAGCTTCAAAGTGACAAGATATTAACTTTCCTATTGGAAGAAGATAGAGGGATTTGTTTTAAATCACAAAGCCTAATGGCAAAAATAGGCTGATGCCCAAGTTCTATTTGCATGATGTTTGGAATGAAGTGGGAGAAAGTCATTGGTAGGAAAAACAAAGGAAAGTCTGAAAAAGTATGACCAACTGTTCTTACATATGATTTGATTTCAGAGTGTAAATCTTTAACAAGAAAATGATCAATCAGTCTCAAAAGCATATTTAAAGAAATTTTTAACATTTTAACATGGCTAAGACCATCATTCTTATGACTTTCTGTGATTTGACCCTAAATGATTATCTGCTGTATACAAGCTCTCTAATGTATTTATATTAAGAGTTGGGTAAATCTTTAAATAGAGGATTGTTCTGGAATGTGCAGAGGACATTGTGACACTAAGAATCTATTACTATGACTCCTTTGGTCCCAATAAAAGGAATATGTTCCTTTGTCCTATAGCTGTGTAAAGATATCTCTTCCTGTTGTTTCAGTATAATAACTGGAACTATGCACATTATTAAGAAAGGAGATTAACTTAGCTCACATAATTAGAGGTTCAGTATCCAAAATTTGTTGTCTTGTCTATCAGCTTCTGTTGGGAGACCATTGATATTTTGAGAGGTCAACTTGAGAAGGAGTGAAATTGTGCTGGTTTATATTTATTGTCAACTTTAAAGGATCCAGAATCACCAGAGACAATCATCTTTGCATATCTATAAGTAGGTTTCTAGACTGAGATAAGTGAGTTGAAAAACCTCCCAAAGTATACTCATCACCATTTCATGGGCTGTGTTTTCATAGTAATAAAAGTAATAAAAAGCAGAAAGCTACCTCAACACTGGCATTTACCTCTGTTTCCCCATAGGGTATAATGTTCGCAGGTGCTTTGACTTTTCACCATTATGCCTTTCCTGCCATGGTGGGTAGTATCTTCCAGCCAAAATACAGCCTTTTCTCTTTATATACAACATCAACAACAAAAAATAATAATAAAAAGGAAATTATTGAATACATTTATGGGACACCTGGTAGATTTTTATCTAGTTAAAGTATCTCTAGCCACACAGTTCTCTTAGGGAATGTGGTATGTCTAAATTTCTAGCTTGATAATTGCCTAAGTATGATAAGAAAAAATATTCAGTGCTAGATATATTAATTCTGTCTTTATTCAATGACTTTTTCCAGATCCCAATGAAAATCTCATCTGAATATTTCCTATGACAGCAACTAAAGAGAAGACTCATTCTTTTAAATAAAATTTTTATTAAATATGCCTACATCTGTGGCAAATTCCTTGTAGGCTTGTATTAATCAGGCGAAGAGTTTGCTATGGACCTATGATAAACTGACCTTATTCTTAAAACTAGATCAAAGGAAAGAAATTGTTGGTGTCAGAGCAATGTAACAATTCATGCCATGATCATGAAAAGGAATAGGGAGGAAGGAAGATAAAACCTCAGTCCATGACAGAAAGGACAGCCCGAGTTCCTTGTTCATACTCAACTATATTCCAAGGCTCTCTTCTGGTCATTTCTCATTTTTCCTCTGAGTCGGTACCACTGTACTTAAACATAGGTGAGGGTTAGCTGGTGATTGTTTAGGTTTCCTTAGTTTAAATCCAGATCCAGGCCCAGGAGGCTGCACACCTTAGAAAACTTCATCAGAGAGCACTTGAGATCAGTCAGAGTGCAGCTGCTGGGGCTGCATGTGTTTGTCAGTAGTAGTTCTGTCTCCATCCTTGATGTAAACACATACCTAAATGTTATTACCCTTTTATATTTTAGTTTCTAACTGGTAGTGCCCTTTAGGGAGGTAAAACAGGTTTTAGGAGGTGGGTCCTATCTGGAAGAAGTAGGACATGGGGGATTGTTGATGGAGCTACATGTCTCTGCTGCATGAACACCAAATTGCATGTTGAATTCCTCTACTAGCCACTACTAGACATGGTGCCCAGCCAACATCTTAGCTAGGCAGAAATGGAAACTTATCATGGACTGAGGCTTCTAAAAGTGTGAGCTAAAATAAATCTTTCCCCATTTTAAGTCATTTATTTCAGATATTTGTCAGAGTTTTGAGAAACACTGACTTACAGATAATAAAAAATACAATTCACATACTTAGTACTAAACAAACCTCAACTCTTAAATTTATAAAGTATAGATGAAGTGCATTGAAGTAAGCACACCTGGAGAAATTAGACATTGACATTCTAGGGCTTACATCAATTTTAATGTCCTTGTTTTGATACGTGTTATAATAATGACAGATAAATTCTGGCACAAACTAGTGTAGAATGGATCAGTTTTTCTTTACATTTTCTTTCAACATCCTATGAGTATGTGATTATTTGAAAAATAAAAAGTAGAACGAAATTTGTTAAATCTTGCCAAGCATAATGTGATAGAAATTCAAAATGGGTAGAGAAACAATCAATAAGTAAATGCCTTCTGCTAAGGAAACAGGTCTGAATTCTGCTAACCAATGTTATTTGGGATGCAGTGTCAAATTGCTCAGAGGAGGGGAGCTCAGTCATTGGTGTCCTGTTCCCACTTGACATGAGAGTTAGTCTCACTTGACTGTACCCACTATGGCATTTTCATATGGTTGCCTAGTAAGACATACCATTTCCAGTCTGAAATTAAAGTTAAGATGTGAAATTGCCTGGGCTGACCAGGGCTGTCGGGTTAAACTCAGAAGAAGGTACCCTGCTTCTGGATTCTGGTAAGGGCAGAGGAGAGGAGGGCAAAGAATGGGAATTCTGTGTGAACCCAGGGTCCTACTGATGACCATGATGGGGTTTTCTCATATGTATGTGAGGACTATGTGCAAGTCTTGTCTTCAAATGTGGAACAAGATATTTAGATTTGTGAAAGTGGAGAACATTCAGAAAGGAGCAAGCAATTGGACACTGATACAAATTTTAGTACATATAAAAGCTAAGTTGTAGTTTACATTTAAAGACCACATAGCCTCTTTAAATTACTTGTTCTCCTTTGTAAACGGGTACTGTGAGGAAGGAATTACAATTTTTGATACAAAAATAAACAGGCTACTTGAGATGAATAAAACAAAAAAAAAACCCATAAAATTAACATGTAATGATGGTAAATGACCCTGAACTCCATTTATCAATGGAGATGTCATAATGACCCAAACTTGACTACTTCTCCCTGTCACCCTTGGAGAGCCAGTTACCAACTTTTGCCCTTTGAGTCAGAACTTTGAATATAGTGATAGATTTAACTGTTGGTACTGATTACTACATAATCCAGGCCAGACTATACAGGGCCTGATCGATAGCTTCCAATACATTTTCTGGGATTCTAGAAAGTTACAGTGGTACGGGGTCAGGTACAAGTTGAATTATTTTAAAGACTTTTTCTCCTAATGAAGTGATCATGTGTTGGTGTTTTTACATTTTGTTATATGGTGGACTATATTTATTGATTTATGTATGTTGAAGCACCCCTGCATTTGGTCCAAAGACTTCTTTATCATATTGGGTGATCTTTCTGATATGCTCCTGGATTCCGTTTTTAAGTATTTGATTGAGAATTTTTGCACAAATATCCGTAAGGGAAATTGGTCTGTAATTATCTCTCTTTGTTATGACTTCATGTAGTCTGAGTATCAGAGTAATGTGACCTAATAAAATAAATTTGACGTTATTTACTACATGAGACTCTTGTTTCATTCTGTCATTCTGAACTGAAACCATTCAGTTCTGAGTATTTTGGGGGGCTTGGAAGGCTATAATGATGGTTTTTATTTCATTAGGGGTTATGCATCTGTTTAAAGATCTGTTTTGATCTTAATTTAACTTTAGAATGTTATATGTATTGAAAAAATGAAATTATCTATTTCCTCTAGGTTTTCCAATTTGGTGGAATGCAAGTTTAAAAAATATGTTCTCATGATTCTCTGGCTTTCAATTGTATCTTTTTTATGTCCTGTTTATAATTTCTAATTTTGTTAACTTGGATAGTCTCTCTCATCCATTTAATTAAATTGGATAAAAGTTTGTCAATCTCACTGATTTTTATCAAAAATATGCTCTTTGTTTCAGTTATTCTTTGTATTATTTTTGGGTTTTGTTTGTTTCTATTTCATTGATTTCTTCCTTTAGTTTTATTATTTCCTGTCATCCACTTCTTTGGAGTGTGATTTCTTCTTTATGTTCTATAGCTTCTCAGGTGTGCTTTTGAGTTATTAGAAGAGATCTTCATTTTTTTCATGTACACAATCCTTGCCTCTTTAAACTGACTTCATTCAACATCCATTGTCATCAGGAATGCAATTAAATTAGCATCAAGAATTTGACAAAAATTGTTGATTGGATTTGGGAAAAGGGGATTCTTTATTTGCTGCAGGTATGAGGGCAAACTAGTACAGTCATTGTGAAAATCAATGTGAACATTTCTAAAAATATTAAAAGTAGACACATGCATATTTATGTTTATTACTGACATATCCATGACACCTAAGAAGTGGAACAAGCATAGATATTCATAAACTTGAGTAGATAAAACAATAATATAGTACATACACACAATGGGATTTTATTCAATTGTAAAGAGAAAGTGAAATCATGGAAATTTTGAGAAAATGGAGGGATCTGAAAACTATAATATAAAAGGAGTGACTCAAAATCATACAAAAATTATGTTTGTTCTCATATGCAGATTCTATCCTGTAATATATTCCTGCAGGTATGCACACACACACACACACTCACACACACAAGTGCATGCTCATATAAGCACACTCACACACACTTGAACATATCCTTGCACACACACTATCACACACTCACTCACACATTTGCACACACTTGCACACACACTACATAGCTTCAGGAAAATTAATCTTAAGAACCATATCTGAGTGTTAAGAATTTTACTTCTTTTTTTTTAGAAAATTATCTTCAGAATAATTAAATATATCTTTACTGAGTCTTTGGGAATTTCATACAGTGTATTTTGGCCCTAATCATTTTTATGAACCACGAACATAGAGCCCCCAAACTACGTGCTTTCTTATAGAAATTGCCTTAGTCATACTGTTTTGTTATAGCAATAGAAAAATAACTTAGACGGTTGCCCTATTTGCAAGGAGAAAAATGAACACTCAATAGAGATAATTATCTATCCTTCCATGCCTATGATATGAGAATTGTCACTCTCTCTGAGGACCTTGTGATCAAGAAGATTTCCTTGCAGTAAAAGATGGACTTCAGATTCTTAGAATAATCTATTTCTAGTGTCAATTTGTCTGAATCTAGTCCCTTAGGATTTTCAAATATTTAAGACTTACTTATTTTTTATACATATTTTTATATGTATTGTTGTTTTGCCTGCATATATGTTTGTGTATCATATGAATATAATGCTCTCAGAGGCCAAAACAGGGCCACTGATATGCTGAAACTGTGCTAACAGACAGTTTCTAGCAATCATTTTGATACTGAGGATCAAATGTAGGTATTGTAGAAAAGGAACCAGTGTTCTTCAACACTAAGCCATCTCCTGTACCTGCTTCCTTGGGATTTTAACACTATAATTAGGTAACAATTGTCTTTCTAAAATAACTCTAGTTTGGTGTATCTGCGTGTTTATGAGTGTGTTTGTTTGTAGGTGTGTGTGTGTGTGAGAGTGTGATTTTGTGTGTGTTCATGATGATATCTCTGTTGTATGAATCTCAGCTGTGGCATATAACTGCAACTCAGGAAAAGTCAATTTTTCATGTGAATCATAAGAAGCAGAAGCATATCTTTGCTTTTAAAGTTAAGCCCAAGAGAAGAGGAAAAATTATGTTATAGACATATTTCTCTAATCCCTATACAAATTCAAATTATACTGGCTTACATTGCTTACATTGGCCTTTAAATTCTGGCAAACAATTCTAGAAACACTATCAACAGCTGTAGAAATGATACAGTCCTTGAAAGTACTTAGACAGTTACAGGGTCCTTTTTATATATATATATATTTTAATATATATCATATATATATTTACACATATATACATTTATTTATCCTAAATATATCTATTTAGAATACACAACTTACTGACATTTTTTCTCCGTAGGGCCTTTATGTTCTCAACTCTCAAAACTCCTTAGGATTCTAATGAGCCCCCTCAATTCATAAGAATCTGCAATCCTGCAGGAGTATCAGGAACCAGCTATTACAGTGAGTCTCCTAACCTGGAAAATAATTGTTCTATGACAGGCTTTTCTCCATCTGTACTACAAGTAGCTGTTGGGATTTCCAGTCTTCAGTGACTACCTGTGGTTATGAAAGGTACCCAGACCACCCTTACAGAAGTGGTCAGGGACTAGGAGAAAATACTGGATGCCAAGTGCATCGGAAACTAGAAACCTCTTTTGTTACTAGTGTTACAGTAATTTGAAGTTCAAAGGCTTCTAATCTTAACTGGATACACATGTATATTGACTTCCCTTGCTGTAGAGATTGCTAAAATGAGGACAGGGTCGGGTCTTTGCAGGAAGTAGAGCCAAGATAAAAGTGGGCAATAATTGATGACAAATTTTAAAGGATTCATCGAAAACTAATGAAACAAATATGGGACTGTTTCATCTTGTTAATGATTAGTGGCATTAGGAAAAATTCTACATAGGCTATCACACATAAATAACTGCAGATACACAAGCATATGGAGTCTAATTCTTGTAACTAAGAAGTAAGAAAATATTGATTTGAGATGGAGCTTAATTGATGGACTTCTTGCCTCTTATGAAACAAAAGAACCCTGAGTAAGAGACCTAGCATGATATTATCTGAGCCTGGTGCTGTACTTTTGTAGAAACAACTCTTAGCAGTAAGAGGCAGATGTTCCACAAGTTCAAGGTGCTCCCTAGACTTTATCAGGTAAATCGTATCAAAATTTTGAAACCAGTGTGGAAATATTGATGACCATATGTTAAAAATATTGGAGAAATGTAATGGAATAGAGAATTTTTTACTTCCTATGCACACATGCAATCAACATTTGAGTTCCATCAGATAAAACTATGCAAATTAAAAATAATATTATTCAAGAATATGGTTGATATACTAAATTTTTGTAACACCCTAAGTATATATATGATTAGAACATACTTTTGGCAGTATTATGGTATGACCATTCAATATAAATCCAACTCATATTTCTACAACAAATTGTAGGCTATTTCATGCATGCAGGTCTGTGTATACCTTCAGACTTTAAAATTTAATGTCTAGGTTATAAAATGTCTCAACCTACACTTTAGTCAGTAGAATGAATATCATTTGTCAAAATTTGAAAGTTTCACAACTATCTTACATTAGTGCCTATTTTGTCATGCACACCCATTTCCACAGTGCTTAACATTCTTCACAAATACAGTAAGATATCCCACACTCCAAGAAGAGAAGATAGAGAACTCAAAGAGAGACACAGCCCGTCTATGATAAAGGACTACTCTGGGCAGAGCTGTTGTTATGAAAATATAAATCCTAAAGTCCTTCATATATTCTCAGAAGCCCAATGATGTCCTTCCCAGTATCAGAGCCGAGTTCAGGAAATCTAAATTACAGCTCCCAAACATTCTTCTGCACAGGATGCCACAAAAGATTGGGCCTCTGGTTGTCTCATTCAATTTTCTCAATATACATATTTTTAATTTAATTTCCAAGGAGTGGCTGATTAATGCCATTAAGTGAAATTCAGTTCTATTCCATTGCAGAAATATTGGGAAATTCTGTCACATTTCAATCAAACTCTTGACCATATTGTGTCTACTTAGGGGAAGCATCTGGGTCCTGAGAAGCTAGAAGTTCTGCTTTGTAGAAAAGTGTGAGTGAGACACTGTTCTACTGTTGACAATAGTAACTGGTGACATATTCAGTAACCATTCTCCTGATTGTGAAAGAGTAAAATGTCCACTGCCACTGAAGAGACTTGGATTCCAGAAGTCAAGTTGAATGTGCCATAAATCAGGACTTGGCAGTGGCCCTTAACTTCTGTTGGTACTTGTGTAATGTAATGGACATACCACTTGAGATGGCCTGGAAGGTAACAGTGATCTTCTCTCTTTGAGAGACAGTCAATGATGCAAAAGACTTGGTTGGTGAGAATAATTTCTCCAATTCATACTATGGAGGAAAAGATTAAAAGAGATAGAAATTAAAAAAGATTCTAGTATATCTTCATACCATATACTATGCAAAGTAGAAAAAGATGACCAGAAATAATTAGAGAAAGAGGAGGAAGAGGAAATAAGGAAGGAAAGATAGAAAGAAGAAAGAACAACTTCTTTTAAACTCTTAAACTAAAACTGGTGGAAAGGGTGCTGAGTTTAAACATGGAGCTTCTTCTTTTTCTCACCCATGACACTGAGTGCCAGCAAGTTGACAGTTTATATAAGGTTAACTATTTTTTTGTTTGTTCTCTTTCTCTGGCTACAAACTTCTCTTTGCTAAATTAATTCTCTTAAAACCAAGTCTGAGGCTATCTGATTTCAGAAGAAACAGCACGGTGTATTCTAGGGTGTTCTTCGCTCATAGACTCATACAGTCCTTTCACTTACTTGTAGTATTTACTATTGTAAAGACAAAAGCTCCAAGTGTTCTGTTTTGTTTTGTCTTTTGTTTTCTACAATGTCACACTCCTTGTCCATAGTGTTACTCGTATGTTTTCTCATAGTTGCCATTAGTATGTCCTACATGGCATTACAGGTTCTGTTCTTCAGTGTGTGGGGTTTATTTTTTCTATGATAAGGCTCAGCTAAAGATTACTATAATGTACATCAGAAAATCTGAAGCCCTGGATGCTTCCTATTTTTTCCTATCAGCTTCTTAACCAAGGCTTAACTTATTCATCCCAATCTATTCAAATGCCCTGGACATCACAAAGTCCTAAGAAAACCGTTATGCCAGTGTGTGATCTGGAACTCAGATATTTTCAGGGATATTTCCATAGAAGCTGCACTCTGATAAACTCTCATTTCTGAAAGAGGGAGAAACATAAATATTGATTTCTGCAGCTGTATCATCAATTATAAATCTAGCATTCTGCCTCATGCTTATTTTAAGAGAATCTCAGGCTTCTGAGATTCTCCTCAGGAATCTGCTTCTTCTGAAGCAGAATTGCTTTTATAAAGAGAAGCAATTGTCTGAGAGAAACTTTCATCCTTTTTTTGAGATAGTGAATTTTCACATCACCAGCTTCTAGATGCTGTGGCAATAGGATGTGCTCAGATCAGTCTCACAGAAATGGTCACAGGCCTGGAGACATTTGTGGATGCTCAAAGGATCAAGAGCCTCAGAACCTCTTTCTCTGATTCATACATAGTGTTACAGAGTTTGTCAATACTAAGATTGGTGACACTGACTGGAATGGTAAACATGTAAATATTGCCCTCTGCTGGAAAGATGGGTAATAAGTCAAGTTGGAGCTGAGAGGAAAAAATATGAGGATCATTGCAAATCCTAATGTTCATGGAATAAAATTCATGGAAGGCCAAAGCCAGGAGCTAGAGGAATGTTACAGTTCTCAAACATTCCTCTTCACAGGATGCCACAAAGATGGGGCCTCTGGTTGTCTCATTCAATTATCTCCATATACACATTCCAGTATATCTTCATACCATATGCTATGCAAAGATGAAAAAGTTGACCAGAAAAAAGAAAAAGATGACCATATTCAATGTGTATCTTCATATACACACTGAATAGATGGACTAGACCAGTAAAGTCTTAGTTGAGCCACTGACAAGAAAAAGGAAGAAGCATCCAGGGCCTCAAATTTTCTGATATTATAGTAATCCTTAGCTGAGCCTTATCATAGAAAAAATAAACCCCACACACTGAAGAACAGAACCTGTCATGTCATGTAGGACACAATAATGGCAACTATTAGAGAATAAGGAATAATTGTGCAAATATAATCAAACATATTACCAACACACACACATACACACACCACTTGTTGCTATCAAGAAATAAGGCATTATTTATAAGAAGGCATTAAAATAGATGCAAAAGTGAGGAAAGTGTATGAATTCCTACAAACGAGTTTTGTCCTTGTTCATAGATACTGTCTTACAATGGAGATACATCAAGTAAATTTGGGAATTGAGAAGGGTGTATACATATTTACAAATAAATGTGTGCCACCAAAATATAAAATTTAAGTTAGAGTATATCAAACGATTTTCTATTTAATACTATAAATAATAGGACTAGTTTTGAATAAGTGAGGAACTATTAGAACAATCATTGAAAATAAATAATAATTATATGAATTTCTACAAATATATAGTTAACATGAGCTTTTTCCTTACAAGACAAACTGTACTAAAATGTAAAATAATTGAAAACAGGTAAAAAGTAACATTCAAATAAAAATTCAAGAGTTAAGTCAATTAACATCAAATACTGAAATATTATAATTATTTCTATTATTCAATATGACAGAGAGTATCAGACTATCTCTCATGGTAGAGAAATCAAGGGAGAAAACTGGAGGCAGAAACTAGAGCAGAAACCTTGGAAGAACACTGCTTACTGGCTTGTTCTCTCTTTCTTGCTCAGGTTGCTTCCTCATTACAGCTACATTATTTGAGTTGTACATGAGCTGGGCCATCTTGCATCAATCATTAATTTAAAAATGAAAGAAATTCCCAGTATATTTGCCAGCATATGATATAATAGATACATTTTCTCAGTTGAGGTTTTTCTTCCAAGATAATGCTTGCTTGTATCAAGTTAACAGTAATAACAACAGCAACTAAAAGGACAGAGGAATAAGGGTGGGGATTGTGATGGTTTATGTTAATTGTCATCTTAACAAAACTTAGAATCAATAAAAGAATGCTTTTAGGAGCACCAGTAAGGGAGGATCTAGATTAATGGTAGTGTATAAAACTGTAATTGAGTCATTAACTTATACTACTTGATGTGGAAGACCCATCTCTTTATTTGTTCATCTACAATTTGATTACACACACACACACACACACACACACACACACACACACACACACACACATACACACATATACACACACTCACACAAACACACATACACAACACAAATACACACAATTGGATCACATGCATGCACATGCACAAACAAAAACACATACACAAATGCACACACACACACACACACACACACACACACACACACACACACACATATACACACACACACACACATGAACTTTAATCAGACTCCACTGTTATCTGCAGGAGGAAGTAAGGCCTCCCTAAGAACCAGCTGCCAGGAGTTAAAACAGAGGCAGTGGTCGCACAGATGAGAATGCAGATACCCAGGAACAGATGAAGTCGTGAGAGTCAACCAGCAAAGGACATTTCACCATGATCATGCTCAAGAGATGAATGGAAACAGGATGGGGGGCAATGAAGGGTCATAGGTGGTATAAAGTGTGCCTTTTGTCCTGAACAAAGAGAGTTTGCTTGTCCATGCATCTCTCAGAATCTGATCTCTTGATTCTGAGCTGGCTCATCCCCCAGACAGCAATGGGGCGGGCAGGGCCAGAAGTTCCAAGTAGTAGCAGGAGTGCCCCCCAGGGTGCCCCTAAAAGCTACAGTTATCTTCCCTTATTCATTCCTGTCTTGTCATATCAATATTCACTTTTTTCTTCCTGAACAAGTTCACCTATTTTTATTTCTTTTTTGTTTATTTCTTTGTTTATAACCCATTACATTTAATTAGGATTGCTTGCAAGGATGTAGTGCTGGCACATTTACTTGAGCAAGAAAACTTTACCAGTGGGAAAACAAGGAAGATTATAACTCCCTCTACCCGAAGCAACAATGAACTGCTTATAGAATTAGTGTAGTGTAGAGGTTTATGATACCTTTCTCCCTCATGATTAATTGTGTGTGGACACATTCCTTAGGTAGGGAATTCTGGATTGTATAAAATGGAGAAAGCCAGCAGAGTTATCCTTCCTCATTACTTTGCTCTCTGTGTCTTGACTGTAGACTTGATATAACTATATCCTGAAGATGTGGCTTCCTTATCATAAAGAAACTTTTTCTTTGTTAAAATTTATTTATTTTATGTGTATGGGTGTTTTGCGTGCACATATGACTGTGTACCACATGTGTGCCTGATGCACTCAAAGTCCAGAAGGAGGTATCAGATCCCTTAGTACTGTGTTACAGAAGGTTATAAGCCACCAAGCAGTGCTGAGAATAGAAAATTGAAAGAGAAAAGTAGCCAGGGCTCTTAGCCTATTAACTATCTCCTTAGACTATTAACTAAATTCATCGACTGTGAGACAGAATAAATCCTGACATTTTTTGTGAGGGTATATTATCACAACCACAGGAATGTAACTAACCTAAGGAGATTTTAATGTGTATACACAAAATGGTATGGGCTTTGGCTACTTATTACTGAAGGTGCTTCTTTCCTGGGACCTCCATTCATGGGAATACTGTCCTTATTTCAACTTTCTTAGTCACCAATCTTGAATATACAGTATTGTAACATTTGTGAGTATGCATCTTAGTGACTCTTTCTGAATGCAGCTCCAAAATGCACATCTTTCACATTCATTTCTATGTACTTAACCATTACCCTTACTTGATATCCATTGACATAAATCAGTCACAGAAAATTTTATTCTCCTTGGACCTGGAGCAGATTTGGTGGTGATAAAATATGCCAGAGATTATAGAGCCTTCAAGAATCTAATGAGCATTTGTCAATGTGGATGTCTAGTTTTGAAAATGGTGGGTTATGGGTAGAGAGTACAGAAAGATAGGGATAGTGACCCAAGATATCCAAAGAATAACATTGAATATGGACAATTAAAGCTGAGCTAAAAAGGGAGTTCAGGGAACTGAGAAGACTCCTAAGACTGAATGACATTGCAAAATGACAGAGCATGGATGAAAGGAGGAACACAAGATTGCTAAGAAGAAGATGAAAGTCCAACTCCTTTCGTATAGTCGTGGCTCAGCAATGAATCTTAAGTGCTCTTCATGTTCACTTCAAGAGTATCAGGCAATTATAACTAAGGGTACTTATTTTTGTTATCATTAGTATTGATAGGCAAAAATTAAGTGAAATGGATGCAAATCATGAAAAAGAATATAAAGATAATTGTTTTTACTTTTTAAATTTTTTTTCATGAATGCTTTGTTTTGGATGATGCATAAGTGCATAAAATTCATTTTAAAGGATAAAACCTAATGAAAAGCTCCACAGCTTCTATTTTAACTGTATATTCATTGTGTTACATAAACATTTCTTCTGGTTAATTTTGGTGTATGATGTATTTATCTGCAACTTTTTTGTGATAAAGTTTATGATCTTTTTTAAAAGAAAAGAAAAATGAATGCATGAGTCTTCTTTAAATTATCTAGGATTGTCTCAGGTCAGTCACCATCCTAAATAGAAATGTACCCCAGAAAGAACATGAAAAATAGGAAGTGATAATAACAACACATCACTTAATAAATCCTACAATCACATAGTTCTTTGACCCACAGAATGGAGAATGTTATTTGAAAGCAACTTTGTCTGCTCTTTTAAGTCTTGGAAATCAGGACATTCTGGGGCTTCCTGAGATGAAGCCAGCTAATTCTGCAGCTGATTCAGGCCCTATATATTACTGCTGATATTTATGTGCCCAGAGCACAGACAATGCCCCTTCTTTATAGAGTGCCCATGCCATTTGCAGAACTCATTCTCAGTTACGGTACAGAATTGACATTGCTGAGTTCCTGGGGCTGCTGCTGCCCTGGTTTTCAGGTAAGAAAGACAATATTGGAGAAATATGTAACCAGTGAGATGAGTGCTGCCTGGTCTTTTATGGAAGTTATATTATGAATCAGCAACACTGTTTTGTTTTGTTTTGTGCAGGGAATATAAAGAATTGCTGCCTACTAGTGTCATCGCCCACGATGACCGAATGATTACCATCTGGCCAGGGAGCCAGGAATGAAAAGAGACAAAGAACACAAGAAGGAACACCAAGACAGGTTTCTGATCAAGGTGACAACTTTATTAAAGCACACAGGATTTATATAGTCCAGTAACAGTTAGGGGATTTCCAGTCAACCTCCCTCATCTCCATGGTAACACTTAACCTACACAAACCACTTTCTCACAGGAAATAGAAATCTGTATCTAAGACAACAAGGAACATCCTGTTGCAGGATGGAAAACCCTGAGTTCTGTGCCAAACCACAAATCAACAGGCTGTTGTCTACCTGACTCGCAGTTAATCATGAATCAACAGGCTGCAGTCTACGTGACTCGCGGTTATCCACGAAATGGCTGCCACAACTAGCTTGCTCAGCAGCTTTCTTATAACACCCAATACCTCCTTTCCTGCAGTGTGACTGTCTCATGATCTCTCCCACATTCATAATTAATCAAGACATCCCTCAGAGTTGCCTTCGGGTCACTCTTATGGAGACATAATTTCAATTGTGGTTTCCTTTTCATAGACAACTCTAGCTTGTGTCAAGTTGACATAAAACTATGCAATAGAATTCCAAACACTTATCATCTACCAGATCTATAACTGGTAAATAGTTTTCATATTATGTAGTCTGTTGCTTTGTTCAAAACAGAAAGTGACTGTACCCTTTGTATTTACTCATAGATGCTGAAATCTTTTTTCCACACTGAAAACTCATCTCCACTTTAAAATCTAAACAGATCTTTTTTTTTGTTCAAAGAAAATATTTGTTTTTATTATACTTTTATTAATAATTTGAGTTTCATATAATGTATCCAATAACATCCTATTGCCAGTTCTTCGTGTTTCATTCCCCCAGTCTTGAGCCCTCAAAAAAAAGCAAATAAAAGAAACCTTCTGTGGCAGGAACATGGATTATGGGCATCACTATGATCTTTGAAGGCAGAAACTGCTCTCATACTGGCTATGAACATTGATCTCTCCTATTTTAGCCTCAGATGAAGAATGACAAGTTTGACCAAAAGTTTGGCTTCACTACCCAAATCCAGACACTGAGCAGACTCCCTGGTATCCTCCGAGCACTGCAGCATCCTGCAGGCCCACAGTGTACCACAGAGACCAAGGTAATAGCAGTGAGCCTGATCCTTTTCTGTATATGAATGTGTAAATGCGATGATGATCAAGTGTGCAGTATTTTTCAGACAAAGAAGAAATGAAGAGGTGAGGACTGAAAATGCATGGAAATGTTAACTAGAAAAGACAAAATGAGAACTCTGCATTGCTATATTATGTCAACTGTATTATGCTGGGGAATGATAAAAGATGGAAACAGTACAATAATGATTTGGGGTTAGTTTTCAGGAGGGAAGAAAGATGAAATGACTGGAGCTCAAATGATCATGAAACATGTTTGCATGAATGAAGCTACAATGATGATCTATCCCATTGCATATTTGTTGAAAGCCATGTATTATATAAACCCAGGATAGGGTCTTAAAATAATCCCTGCCTTCAGAGTAATGATGATACATCAGTGTGGGACCACCAGTTGTAGCAAATGATATGATAGCAGATACAAATAATGGGCTATCTTGTGCATGTGAAGGGGCAAGCGGTATTTGGAATACTTCTGAATCTGTTGGATTAGCCTATGATGAAATATGCAAATTGAGTTGATCCAATGATCGGTTGAATAATAAAATGTCTATATCATCATTTTGATATTAAATATATGGATTGTGTTTATACATTATATACATGAGAATGAAGATTATTTTACCCATCCTTAGAGATAATATAGTTGTTGTTGCTGATGAATAAGTGTGGGGAAGCCGGTCCTGGAGGTAGTAGTATATCCACCCTTTCTAGGCATTCAACATAAGAGGCAAATGTGTATAGTTATTGCCTATTCCTTTAAAATTCTTTAAGATTATCTCTTCTTATCTTTACATATATGCAAAATTTTGGTTAGCAAATATACAAAACATCATTATCTTTGATGTTATGACTAGAATATAGGTCTATATTTAGCTTACCTAAGTTATGAACCTAAAATTAAAGAATATATGAAGATGGCATTTTAAATAAACTTCATTTATCCTGGCATTATTATCCTCCAGACCAATGTTTCTTTCTTTGTAAGAAATTGTTTTCAAATGCTAATTAAGTCATAAACTGTAAATATTTAATTTTTCTTATTAACTCAATTAAAAATATATCTTCTCTTGTTGGTTATTTGATCACTTATATACAATCCTTGATTTAAGGACTCTTACAGGGAGATAAAGGTTCTTTATCATTCTGTTCTTTTAACCTAAACTCCTATATTATTCTCAGATGTGGGAAGAAAGAACCCAGATTTCCTAACAAATTCAGCCTAAACATCAAGAGGGGGAAGATTTTTCTTTGTTGTTAATAAATCTGTCCTCCTCTCACTAATGGAGAAGTTCATAAAAAAAGTTAAGTATATAGATCAAATTCTCAGTCAAAATTCAGTACCAGCAAAAGACACCTAAATGTTAATGTACTACTTCAGTCCACTATCATTCAGTTGTCAGTAAGAAGAAAATTACTATATTCTGCTACTTATATGAAATTTATAATAACTAAGAACATAGGATCATGTACACCTCAATTTCTAAATATAATCTCTGTTTTTTCCCCTCCTTTCTTCACTAGTTCACAATATTTTACCCCATAAGTGAGTACCAGGCATCAGTAAGCAAGAATCTATGTTTTTTCTTTTTCCCAAAGTTGATTTGATAATATATGCATTCTATGAAAAAAAGACACTAAAAATAATTGCTTATACTGTAAAAATATCTTGGTGAGTTTGCAACTGTGGCACGAAACAAGTAGTGTTAGTTTTTGTCTCTGAGCAGTTGGACTTGATTTTATGGTGTGGGTTAGGACATTTCCTAATTGCATTTTTGAAACTTGGAACAGCATAATCTCCAAGACTTGTTGTCCATCCTGCCTGATCTACTTTTTTCTAGTTTGTAGCACAATAGGAGAAAGGTTATCTATTATATCTGGAGAGATATTCTCAGATTTATAATACTGGGGCTGTGCTGGAGTAAATAGAATGCGGACACAGAGAAGCCTTTCAGGTTATTCAGTCTAAGTTCCCTGTAAACCATAAGCCTTCATCAAGCTTCATCTGGGAGATTTCTCAACCAGGTAGAGGTACAAAGAAAACCTGGAGCAATTCAACTTCACACTTCTGCTTCTCTATGGGGTTTATGCTATAATCTATATGATTGTCTGTTGCAGAAGTTTAATTTTAGTTATATATAAAATAATTGTTTTAAGCATTGTTGGATGAGGGATTATTTAGTATGTTTTGAATTGTTTGCCGGTGTTGGATTTCTGAGGATATTGTTAATTTGCTAATGATCTGTGTGTGCTCTCAGTAGAATACCTGAGGAGTTCTGAATCAATAAAAACACCTGAGATCAGATGCTCGGAGTTCCACTGTTGAGTATGGTGCTGGCTATGACAGTGGTTAACTCTGTGGAGATCTGGCAGAGTTTGTATCAATGAAGTGCCTCTGTGTCATCCTTGCTGAGCTGTTTCAGAAGCAGCAGCAGCCTACTACTATACTTATGGAAAGTAGCTGTTTTCTTGTTGATAGCATGTTGAAAATCTTCAGGTTGTTGATGGTGATGGTTAAATCTGTCTTGACCCACTGCCATGGAACCTCCAGGGGATCTCAGAGATGTTCTGAGTAGCATACTTCATGAGGAGCCTTGGGGCCTAGTTTGGATTTTGTGGGTATCAATGTAAATGTGTGCTAATGCCCTGAATGGCCTTGCAGTTGATGAAGATTATTGAAGTCACAGAGGATGGTGCCGGAGACTGGGTCAGTGCAATGCTACTTCTGGAGGCTGGAACCACATGTGAAGTATAGTAATAAAAAAGGGAAAATATATAATATTTTAAATTACAGATCTAAACAACAACAAAAATTCCATAAAATGCAGTATTTACAAATACAAAATGAAGACTTTCAAATATGAAATATATTTGTATATCATCTTCTGCATTTTGGTTTTTCCAATAATCTTACCTGAAATGTAGAAGACAAGAGGCTCAAGGATCCATGATGTTGATAGCATCTTCCCGCTTTTAAAGGAGGGAAATATCCAATAGTCATATCCAACTATGAATCATATGAGTCATGTAAATGGCCACAATGGGTACAGTTGTGGCAGTAACCAATAGCTCTCTAATTGGACTAAACTGGCTCAACATCAGAGATAAGATGCTTACTTCTGGAAAACTAGCTGACTAATCAGTCATAGTGAAATCATGATTATTGTAGGAAAATCTACAACCACCACTCTTCTAAACCAGCATAAACTTTAAGGAAAAAACTAAAAATATTTGTTCTTATACAGATACATAAGTTTAGTCTTTACCTTTCATCAAGGAAATTTCTCTTTGCAAGACACAGAGACCACTACAGAAAACTATAATCAATCAAAATTTAGAGTTATGGAGTCCAGTTCTAGTGGATATATCTACAAAGCACTCCCATATCCAGGGCTCTGAAAATATTGGAGAAAAGAGGTCAGAGAGATTATAAGTGCCAGAGGACACTTTGCTTTGAGATCAGGTCTTCTAGTAATATCAGAAGCAAAAACTGTAAAGCCTCACCTTGTAAATGTGAGCTGAACATCAATGAACATTCCAAATTGTACTTGGAAAAGCCCAAGAGGCATTGCCTCTACACAGAGGACTATAGGCAACTATGAAAATATATCAGTGGGAAAGGTGATACTTCAAGGGAAGAACACATCAATTGGTTGTCCAGTGACAAGAGATAGGACCTGAAAATATGCATGCATGCAACATTATATGGAAACACAGGTTACATTTAGAAATATATATATATATATGCAAGAGCAATTGAGGAAAATAAGAAGACCATGAATTTTAGAGAGAGTGGGAAATGTTATAAGCAAAAGCTTGGAGGGAGACAAGGAAAAGGAAAAATATTGCAATCTCCAACATAAACTAACAAAAAAGAAATGCAAAATAAGATGTCCGTGAATTTAGCAACAGAAGAGATATTTTCTAAGAATCTGTACCATGTATACCCACATACTTCACATCGAATGTGGAGTTTTTAGTCTTAAGGGCATGGATAGTACAGTTATTGCCATGATCAATTTAAGCTATTTCCTTTATCAAATTTAAATTGCAAAGGGTTACATACTAGTGGTAAATTTACTGCATATCATGCTCACAATGCTAGCTTTGACTCAATTATCATACAGAAACTCTCTTTCTCTCCTTCTCTCTCTTTCTCTCTCTCTCCCTCTCTCTCTCTCTCTCTCTCTTTCTCTCTCTCTCTCTCACACACACACACACAAAAATTGGCAGTGGCCATTTAAGTAAAAGAATGTTATATTTTCTACAATATAATATGCATAATTTTAATTTCTCTTGCTAATATTTTATCATTCACAGTTTATTCACTAATAATAAAATATAGAATTTATACTTTTATCATACATGAATTAGAACACGATAAGCCCCCACTCCTCATGGACAGGCTCTTAGCAGTTTATGGATTCTGTGAAAGTGTGTTCCATTCTCTTCTTCCCTGTAACCAACCATTGATAAGCTGGTATGTTCAATTAAATAAGCTCCAACTCATTTCATGCAAGCAAACGCAAATGAAGTCTTTGGAAAAAATATTACAGTTAGAAGAGGGTTGTTGGAAATAAAAGTTTCAAAAGAATTTCTAATAGGGAGGAAATAATCAGGTAATACATCCAAAGTTCTAGCAAAAAATAAAAACAAAAAGTTATGTTCCAAACAAAAAATTCAGTTATCAGAAAACTTTAGAAATGAAAGAAAACTAAAACCTCTCTAGAAACTAATGAAATATAATTTAACCTGAAAATCGATTTGAATTAAATACACTAAATACACACAACTGAAGGAGAAAAAAATTATCAATACATAAAAACAGCAAACCACAAACAAATAGTAACAGAGAAAAGAAAATATTAAAAACATACAGGAAATACTAACATGAATACATTCTTGCTCATCAGTACTTATGTGTGTAACTGGAATAAAACATTCAGTCAAAATAGACCAGAGAGATAGAGAAAAGAGAACCATTTTACCATGTGTAAAAACATAGTAAGAAAATTTGGGAGTCAATGAACATACTTTATACAGATAGAATAGAAAGAGAAGTAGGATACGCAATATTTATATTAAGGAAATGGAATTTAAGTCAAAAGCATAAAATGTGGCAAATGAAGTAATTATATTAGTAAAAATAACAGTTTAAAAAAGGAAAAGTTATCTCTCTCCTGTCTGCTTTATTGGATACCTTTGAGTGAAGAAGGCAGAAGACAAGGCTTTACCCCAACATTCTTGGCTGCTGAGAGGCACCTGTTCACCATTTTTCTGAGACAGATGCAGTATGATAGTTATTGCAGCTGCTGAGGCCGGAAGTGCATAACCAGTGAGGTGTAGCAGCAAGGGGATCATGCTCCAAGGCCCACAGCTGCAACCAATAATCTGTAGTTCCTCAACATCTCTCTCCCTCTCTCTCTTTCTCTCTCTCTCTGTCTCTCTTTCTTCTTCCTCCTCCTTCTTCTTCTCTCTCCCATCTCTCTCCCCTTCTCTTTCTCTCTCTCTGTCTCAGATAAATAACTTATTCACCCGCTGTGCCAACCCAAGCTTTTTTTTTTTTTGGTTCTGGTCTGAATCACTGTTGGAGGATACTGTGTATATTGCATACAGTAATAAACTCCCAAATCCTCAGGCTCCACTCTGCTGATCTTGAGTGTGAAGTCTGTCCCTGATCCACTGCCATTGAACCTGTCTGGGACTCCAGAAAATCTGTTGGAAATCTGGTAGATCAGGGGCTGCAGAGACAGGCCTGGCTTCTGCAGGAACCAATTCAAATGTGTGTTTCCATTACTGTGTACAAGGCTCTGACTAGACCTGCAAGAGATAAAGGCTTGATCTCCAAGGCTGACAGGAAGGGAGAATGGAGACTGAGTCATCACAACATCACCTCTGGAAGCTGAAATAATAAGAGAGAAGTAGAAGTTACAAACAAATTTCACGAATAATCATTTTGTTTCGTTTTTATGTTTACTTCATCTTTTTTAATATACAATTCTTTATAAACTAAAATTCCTCTCTTAACAAAATCAGTGTATTGAAATCTGCAAATGGCTTCTTTATATAAGTAATATTGTCCCAGTCCATCTGTGTCATGATCTTCATTCTATCACAGGTTCTTTTCCATCTGGAACCTCTCTCTCACAGATGTAAACCTCGTAGGCTCCATCCCATAAGATAAGACATGTTGTTTAGACATGGACAGAACACATATGCTCTGCAGTGGAATTCAGAGTTCATCTTCCCTATCCACTCCCCTTTCTCCCTTCCCTCTATCCTCACCAGGATAACAACAGCAGCACTAACAGCTGAACTGGCAACTCCATTTTGAGCAGGCAGGCTGAGGAGACTGATAAATCATAGCAAGCTGACAATTGAGTTTTTATCTCAGGCTAGCAAGGGTGGGTCCACCCTAGGGATCAGTATGCAAAGGTCTGCAGCATAGATAGAGGGAAGAGTCATTTAGGCTTCTCATGATTGCAAAAATATCTTCTATGATAGGGTGAACATAGTAAAACAATATAGTGCTTGGTGGGAAAAGAACACACAAACACTGTCAATTTGTAGACCACAGACACTTAGTAAGTGTTGTGTTATAGAAACATTTGAAAGAGGTAAAATGAAGACAGATGTATTCAATCATTCTCTATGAGTTGAATATGCTTTTGCTCCTCTTCCATCAATTTTACCAAAAATTTTAAGAATGTTAAATATAGAATTAAGAGCTGTCTTTCCTGTGGTCTATTGAATTTCTATCCATAGGAGCACAAAAATAAATAAAAATACCAGCCAGGCATCTGAGACATTTCTCATGAAATGTAAAAGTGATGATATTAAACATAATTTTCATAAGAAATATGATTTGAGGGAACTTTATAATTTATGGATATGTCTCTGGTGATCATGGCTAATGATACTTCACAGGTGTATTTCAACTCGTTTTATATGCCTTAAATATATTTTTTCCAGCAATTATAATTCAGTGATATTTGAATACTTGTTTATTAATTATTTACTAATTCATAATTATTTGTTTATTAATTACTAATTTTGTGTTTGCATGTTTGTGTTTGTAGGCATGTTTACTCCATGGCATACATGCTGAGGTCATAGGACAACTGATGGGAGTCAGTCCTCTCTTACCATAGTGTTCAAGGGAAAATATCAAATTGTTTCAGTTTTTTCAGTCACTTTTTTTTGTTGAGACATCTCACCAGCTCACTAAGCAAAATGGTTTTAGTATCAGATTTTTGACAGAAAAATCTGTCAGAGTCTTGATAGGTGACTCTGCAGTTAAGAACACTTGGTGTTCTTCCAGAATTTCTGAGTATAGTAATTCACATATATGCTGAGTTGGTCACTATTGCCTAGAATTCCAGATCCAGGGGACTCTACACGCCTTTCTGTTCTCTGGAGGAACCTACATCCATAGGTGTTAACACAGACAGAGACACTGACACATACAAATAAATTAAATATCAAAACAGAAAAGTCTCTTTCTCACAGATTGAAAGCTAATAGTTATTGAACAAACCTAAGAGAAAAGGGGGTGTGCTATGCCATAGAAATAGAATAATAGTATATGAAATTCAAGTTAACTTGCTATTACAATGTGATGAAATCCTGTTTTTGTTGTTTGTTGTGATGGTGGTGGTTTTTTCATGTTGTTGTTAATTTGATGCCTGCTATGAACATCTGGATTGGGGTAAGCGAACTTCTATTGAGAAAATTCCTGTATCTTGTTGACTGCTAAGAAAGTCGCTATGGTATTGTCTACTCTGTGCTATTGTCTTGATTAATGGTGGATATTGGAAGGTCCATTCCAATGTGGACAGTGCTACTCCTGGGCAGATGTTCACTGGGGACTATGATGGTGGACCAGACCTACTCAATAGAGTCAGACTTCTGCCACACCCTTACCAAATGGAGAGAAAATGTTAATTCCTTGATATTCAAACATATGCTGGTCATTTTGAACTGAACAGTACTTAACAATTGTGTCTATTTCATATGGTTTAGAGATCACCATTATAGCAGACAAAACGAAGAATAGTATGCAACTCTGTCCAGTATTTCTTTTTTCTTTTCTTTTGCTTTTTTTTCAAGGCAGGGTTTATATTTTGTAACTCTGTCTGTCCAGGAATTCATTCTGTAGACCAGGCTGGCTTCCAAATTGCAGAGATCCACTTGCCTCTGCCTCCCTAGTTCTGGAATTAAAGATATGCATATGCACCACTGGGAAAAGTTTTTTCTTTTTAAAAAAATATTTTTTCTTCTCTCTAGAATACATCCCCACCATCCTCCTCCACTCTCTCCACTCTTCCTAGCTCTACCTATCTCCTTTCTCACTCAGATCTACCCTGCTTACCTTCCTGCCTCTTCCCATATGAAAGCAATCCTCCAAGGGTTACTGATCAAACAGAGAACAACAAGGTGGAACAAGGCTGGACACTAACTCTTACATTAAGGGTAGACTAGGCAACCCAGCAGGAGGAAGTGTCCCAAGGGCAAGTAAAAGGGTCAGAGACCTCCCACACTAATTCCAGTCTGTAGGAGCTCCATATGAACACCAAGATAGACATCTACTTTACATACACAGGGGAGCCTGCAGGTTCCAAGTCTGATGCTTCAGGCATTGTGAACTCTCAAGAATTGTGGGTAGTTGACACCATGAGGCTTGTTCTCTTGGTGTTCTTAACCCCTCTGGTCCTTGTAATACCCCCTCCCCCTCTTACAAGGGGTTCCGTGAACTCTGTATAATGTTGGGCTTCTACACCTGTTCCTATCAGCTTTGGCTACAGCCTCTCTGATCGATAATGGGCTAATTCTGATTTAGGAGTAGAGCAGGGTATCATTAGAAATTATATCCTGGCTATATATTTTTCTAGTTCTTGGAGTGCTCTGCAGTTTCAGGCATGGGTTACCTCCTTTTCCATGGGGTTCTACGTTCCCATTGTTACAGCAGATCCTGTTGGGTGTATAAGTTGAAGGTTTTGTGGCTGGGATGCTGTCCTAGTCCCACAACTAGAAGCCTTGACTGATTACAGAAGATGACATCTTCAGGTTTCCCATCCCCATTGCAAAATATCCTCAACAGTGCCTTCCTCTTAAATTTGAGTGAGTTTCCATTGCCCTAGGTCTCCTGATCCCCTCTGAATGTCCTTCAATTCTAGTCATCTCTACATATATTATTTCCCCATATTCCTCTCCCCCAACCTGGTCCCTTCTCTTCCAATTCTTATCCTCCTCCAGGCAACCTGCACAGTCTGTTCTATTTAACCTTTACCAGGCAATTCCTGTGTCATCACTGATGCATCCTTTGTTGTATAATCTCAATGGGTCTGTGGAATGCTTATAGGAGGTATCTTAAAATGGAGTGTATATGGGTGCTCTTCTCCCTGTCAGATACCACTTGTCTGTTCCAACATTTTTGGTATAATAGGAATTACTCAAGAAGAAATAGACCTTCTACAATGGAAAGAAGGAGGGCACTGAATGGTAAAATCATATTCCTTCTCTGGACCTTGTAAACAAGTATTCATGGTTCTTACCAAAATCCCAGCCACCCTGTTGGTCTAAATAAGACTGTTCCCCAATAGCTCATAGATTTCAATGCTTGTTCATTAGAGTCATTAGAGAGTGGCATTACTATATAGGAATTAGGACACCATAGCCTTGTGGGAGGAAATGTGTCCCTGGGGATGGGCTTTGGGATTACAAATGCTCAAGCAAGACATTATGCTATTCTCTTTCTGCTGCTTGGAGATTAGAACTATCAGGTCCTCTAGCATCTTGTCTGCCTCTGTGCTGCCAGGCTTCCTGCCATTCTGATAATTGATGTATAACAAGGAATGAACAATGAGGCCATACATTTGAAAAAAAGAACAAAGAGTTCATGGGAGGGTTTTGAAGGTGAGAGGAAAGGAGAATGCCAGAAAGAGACCAGCCAATAGCAGACACACCACACCATAAGCAGAGGAGCCATGCGAAGCTACTGAGAAAGTGAAAATGGCAGTGTCAGTTGATCATCAATTAGCCTTGTGAGGTTGAAAAGGCTCTGCAGTTAGATCAGAGCCATGCAGAAGAATAAGAAGGGTGCTTAATTATGCAAATCTGTTTTCTTCTACTGTTAGAAACTTTGGCTTGATATTCAACTCTGTCTTCTGGCTACTCTGTATTGCCAAATATATATCAAAATGACTAAATTATGCCTTCTGTTTTGTATTAGGAATCTTTACTCTCAATGTGAATACATTTGAAGAGTCAGTTTAAGAAAGAATGAAATTTCTGTTAGATACTACAGAGGTCAGCTATGCATGATATTAGTGTCCTCAGAAAAAGAAGAAACAATGGGCTCTGTGTCACTGGTCACAGATATCAAGAAAAGTTCTGTGAAACCCAGATATAGAGTGGGCCAGCTAGGAAAGCAGCCTGAAACACATGGCATAATAAATACCTGCTGGTACTTGATCTTAGACTTTCTGGCTCCCTAAACACTAAGAAAATACATTTCTGTTATTTAAGCCTCTGGGTCCCTTTGTTGGTCTGTTCAGACCAGTGTACCATCTTCATACTTCCTAGCCATATCAGCACCAGGAGACATCTTTTGTACAGAGGAATAGCTTTGCTACTTTTTCCCTCTGTTGTGACTCTGGTGAAGAAGAAGAGTCCAGACTTCATCCTCCATGTGTTTCCATTAGCCACCAGTGTTTCCTTGCAGAAGAAGGTGTTTTCCTGTTTAGCTTTCTGATCATAACCACATACTGAATGAATTAATTTCCTGTTTTTAATGTTTGCAGAATCATCACCTAAACTCCAGTTAGGACTATGGTATAGTCACCTTCTCCAATGACTTCCTTTATGTCCCAGGACACAGGGCCACTGTACTTTGTAGGTCTAACAGGAGTGTTATTGGTGCTCAACCCAGGCAGAAATAAAAGACAAGAATGGAAATCCTGAGCATTTCCTCATTCACATTAGCTGAGGACCATAATGCCTCCCTGGGCAAGGTGGTGTGTCTGGGAAGCATGCATCTCTGACAACCAATTTGCTAGACTGCTAATAGTATCCCTCCTCTTCTACCCACTGGGGTGTTAATATTTCTTGAGCTGCTTGTCTTACTCATTAGCTGCAGAAGGTTTTAAGCTTTTTAGATAAAAGTTGTAGTGAAAGCTCTAAAATCACAGCAGTGAGAAAAGTAGAAAACATGGTTATTGAGTAAATAATTTTATAAAGAATAGCCTATGGGCAATGAGATGTAATGCACTAGAAATAATGTTATGGGATGCTGCACATAACATTGCAAGAGTTACATATATCATGCTGCACTGCTGGTGGATATTACGACTATTATAATAATGCATATGATTTTCTACTTAGGGAATATCAGTGAACTAGTTTGCAATCATTTGATGGAATGTTTATTCAACAATAACAACACCCTCTCAAACACAACTGAGCCCAAACAGCATCATCCTACTGCTCTCTTTCCAAAGAGAAAAGTAGAAAATGCTAAATACTTTTGCAAATTCCCAGAACATCTACAAATTAATAAATATTTTTTATCTGATAATTTTGACAGTGAAATACATAAACAATTAATACAGCTGTGTTGGGGGAGATTTCTTGTCCTTATAACAGCAGGACAGAGCTTATATTTCGTAAATAAGGAAATGGGACACTGTTGCTCTAAAGGATTTAAATAATTGTCTCATTTAAAATATTATTGTGCTTCTAAATCAGCTAGAATGGCGAGTACATAGCTGGATGAGTTAATTGTCTGTTGAGATTGGAACATATCAGGTCATGAGGATGAGAATGCATTAAAATTTTAATTTTGCAAGTGACAAGCTGAGCTTCACTGATTATATGGAATGTGACCTGTGTAGACAGAGACCACTCAGAATTTTCTAGCCTTCCCCTCGAATAAATGAAAAAGACACACAGTTTAGAAATTAGGATAAGAAAAATATATTTTGCATAATAAAATTGATTAAAATAAATTAAAAATAATTTATTAAAATTAATAAAACCTTAAATTTGCTACAATGGAATTCAAAAAGTCTGAAAAAGAGACAAATAAGCCAATCACATAACAGTGATGGAGTGGATCTAACCAGGAGGTGTTTTCAATATTTGATTGTGATGCTGTGTATGTGTGGGATATCAAGGCATATTGGTTTGGGATGAACTTTTATTCAGCAGTATCTCAGCTGGTGCTGTTATTTGAGAAAGCCCTCACACACCATCATCCTGTTGCAGAAGCAGTTCCTAGGGTGTCTCAATTGACATGGTTTGAAAAGGAGTCCAAATTCACAGAGGACTCCATGTAGATGAGCAAAAACTATATCCACTTTTTAATGCCTCAGGGTAATCTGTGCAGCTGACCTCCAGTCCCCTGAGTTGTATTTGGGGATTGTAATTAAAGACTATCGTGGTGGGTCACCTTTACTCAGCAGGATCAACCTGCCACTCTACCCTCAAGAGATGAGGAGAAAATATTAATTCCTTCATTCTCAAATCAGTGCTGGTGCTGGTCATTTTTCACTGATTAGTATTTGACAATTGTGTCAACTTCAAATGGCTTCTAGGGATAGTAACTGGATGGCAACCTTGATACCAAAAGATACAAAGGATAGTATGCAACTCTATTACATGTTGAATCATTTCATCCCAAACTACAAAGTTATTGAAAATACAACAACTAGCATGTACAATTTTAAATGTGAAAGGTGAAAAAAGTCATATTTATAAATATGAATGTTACTAACTTGATTTATACTGTTAATCATGTGTTTTTTGCTTAGTTCTCAGACAAAATGATGAGTAAAGTGGTTTAAAACAGGAGACAAAATTAGCTGAATCTTCAGTTAGGGTGGCAACCATTTCTATACTGAGGCTGAAAGATGCTGAACTCTTAAAAAGACCTAAAGACATTTTTAAGTTGTACATAAATAATGGGGAGTCTTATTACATTTTTTTTGAATGTATATTTGATAATTTGTCAAAACATAGTATATGCATGTGTGAAATTCTCAAAAAATAGAAAAGTGTAAACAGAGTTAGAGGTTTTAATTGGCCATGAGCATTCTGCATGGAAAGTGCTGCTGTCTAAATTGTTGATGATTGTCTCTGGCTGTGCCCTTATCCTGCATGAGGATGGGGCCAGGGTGGGTCTTCATGTAAATCCATGACTATCCTCCTACAGGAGCACTCTGACATTCACACATTTGCTGTGCATCTTTGTGGAGGTAAAAGAATTTTTAATACTATTTCAGGTAACAAGACTAAAAGTGACAGAAGGAGAAAGAGGGAAGAGAGGAGAGAGAATGGGGAGAGGAGAGGGACAGAGAAACAGAGACAGACAGACACAAGGAGAGGGACGAGGAAAATAAAGTTACATATAGAAAGAACTTTCCATTGCTATTTACTAATTCTATGGTGTGCCATGGTTTTAGCTCTTATCTGATAGATGCTGATGATCTAGCTGGGCCCTGCTTATTTGTCAGACACACCCATTTCTACTGTGCAAACTCTACACTAATGCAGTAAGATACTATATCATCCATATTACCACCCCAAGAAGAGCTGATAGAGAACTCTACTTTCATTGCTTAGGTCTTCCCTCTGAAGTCACAGACAGTCTCTGATGAGAGACTACTCTGGGGCAGAGCTGTTGTTCCTCCCTAAATTGGAAACAAATATGAAAATATGAGTCCTAAAGAACTGTATATATTCATAAACGTCCAGTGGCATCCTCCCTGGGATCAGAGCCGTTAAGAAAATCTAAATCATAGCTCTCAAAGCTTCCTCTGAACAGGATGCCATAAAGATGAGGCCTCTGGTTTTATTATTCCATTATCTCCATATGCACATTTTTCTTTTTCTTAACCACACTGTGCCTTCTGAGGGGGGAGCATCTGGGTCTGAGAAGTTCAAAGGTGCTTTTGTTCTGGTTTGTAGAACTGTGTGAATGGAATACTGTTCTTCTTTTTACAGTCATAAGTGGCAGTATTTTCATCATCCATGCCACTAATTGTGGGAGAATAAGAGGGCCCAGAATCATGATCAGAGAATAAGGCTGAGACTCCACAGTAAATGTTATATATGCCATAAATCAGGAGCTTACAATTTCTCTTGCTTTTGCTGGTACCAGTGGAAGTTAATAGGAATATCACTTTAGTTACCCCTGCAGGTGATAGTGACCATTTCTTCGTGAGAAACAGCCATGGATGCTGGAGACTAGTTGAGAACAATTTCTCCATTTAATACTATGGCATGATAGATAAAAAGAGATAGAAGTTATTAGAGAAAGGGATTCTAGTATATCTTCATATCACATATTATTCAAAAAAGAAAATTATGTCTACAAAGTGAAGTACAGGAGGAGTAAATGAAGGAAAGAAAGAGGTAAGAAAGGAAGAAAGGAAGGAAGGAAGGAAGGAAGGATGGAAAGGTGCTTTTTTCAAACTAAAACGTCCATAAGAAAAGGGATAGTGAATTTGAGTTTGGAACCTCCCCTTCTTCACACCCTGGACCCTAAGTAGCAGCATGTTGACAGTTTGTACAGAAAACTCACATAGTTTTCTGGTCTGTATTTCTAACAAAAAAACTTTTCTAAATTCATCCATTTAAATGGAAGTCTGAGGCATCTGGTTTCTGAGAAGTTAATATGCAAACAGCAGGGTACATGCTAGAATGTTCTTTCCTCATAACACAAACACATGTTGTCCATTTCACTTACTTGTAGTATTTAAGTTGGTAAATACCCAAAGATTCAGTTTTTTTAATTGTTGTTGTAGGATTTTTTTTCATAGCTAGGCTTAGTTTGAATATCTGAAAAACTGAGGCCAAAGTTCTGCCTCCTCTTTTTTCTGGCAGCTCCTCAAATAAAACTTTGCTCATCCATTCCAGTCTAACATAATGGCCATGAATCTGCAAAGCCCTGGGAAAAACACTGTGCCAAAGTGAGATCTATAACTCTGGTATTTTCGGGGATATTTCTAGAGAAGCCTCATGATGACAAACCCTCATTTCTGAAACAGTGAGAAACATATGTATTGACTGCAGAGCATCAATAAAAATCCAGCATAATCAGCCTCATGCTGCTTATAAGCAGAACATGGGCACCTGATCCTCCTCAGCCATAGTTGTTTTGTAAAATGTAGTTCATGTATTAGAGAAGCTTTGCTCCTCTCTGAAGATAGTGAATTTTCAGGATCACCTTTTCCAGGGGCTGTGTCAATTAATTTGCTCATACCAGTCAGACCAGAAGTGGTCAATGACCTGGAGATATTTGGGGATGTTTAAGTGGATCAAGAGCCTGGGAACTTGGGAACCTCTTTCTCATATTTATGGTCATACAGTGGTTGTTATTACTAAGGCCTGACTAGATAGACATCTATTAGTATTGCCCCCTGTTGGAGAGATGGGAAATAGGCTAAAACAAAGCATTAAGGAAAAACTATTAGGAAGATGATCAGTGAAAATCCTAGTGTGCTTGGACAAAAAAAAGCTTATGCAAGGCCAGAGCCAAGAGAGTTCTCACTCTGCTTGATCAGAACAAAATGAGTAGTTGTGGAAACACAAGCAGGTACACATGTGTAAACACAAAAGCAGACACCCCATTTACTGCCCTGAGGAAATAAGAGAAAAATCTATATGAAGGAACTAAACATAGATACAAAACAAGGAAAAGTGTATGAATTTCAGCAAAACAAAGAACTGTTGCTATTTACAGAGACTATGTCTAACAGCGGACATACATCAAGTAAAACTGTAGATCAGAAATATCATGAAAACGCTTATTTGCTATGTGTATTCTACCACACACCTGAAGCTGAAATGTGCACCAAAACATACACTGGCATGCAGTGGGACAGGGTCAGCTAATATAAAGCCATGTAAAATCACACTCTTGAATATCCCATGCAGTTCATGATATAAAGTAATGAACTTCTGCTTTGAGTTTTTGTCAATTGCTGACAATGCTCAGCAGTGCAGATAGGCATTTATAATATGAAATAGGGTTTCTACTGAGCATGCAGACTTTTGGGAAATTAAAAATGAAAAATTCAGTTGAACTGTTGTAAGTAGTTACATAAGAATTTTATATATATATATATACATATATATACATTTGCAAATAAATGTGTCATTAAAATATAAAGTTTCAATAAGAATTAATCAAACATTTTCTATTTCTTAGTGTACTAAGACGGGCTATACTTGAATAAATCAGTAGCAGATAAATCAATGTAAATAAACCATAATTGTCTAATTTCTGAATATGTAGAGAGAGCAAGAGATTTTAACTTACTTGCTAAAATTCCTTTTTTAAAAAAAACACACAGGAAACGTAACATTTAAATAAAAATTGATGAGTTAAGTAAATTTGCAGAAAATAGCACAATGTTATATATTTCTATTGTTAAATATGTCATGAAATACCAGACACTTTGTGTTTTCTCCCTATTTTTAATCCTGGTCCCTCCTCTGCAAGTCTTCTGTAACACTAGATAGAGGTAGACAATGGAGTGAACAGTTTGTTGACTTATTTCAGTTGTACACACATATAAATTGATAATATTAACTTTAAAATATGTTTGTATGATGCATTCAAATTTCAGAAACGGGCAACTGATCGCTTATGCTGCATTACGGAAGATTGTGAACCTCCATGTGTGTGCTGTGAATTGAATGTAGGTCCTCTGGAAGGAAAGCCAGTGCTCTTATTCTGTGAGCTTTCTCTCCAATACCTTCAACTGTATCATTGAACTGTGAAACAGCATAAACCTTATGTTGCTTTAGTGAGTGTATTTTGTCATAGCACAAGAAAAAATAACTAACATGATTGCAGGGTGTATGCATAGATAGAGATGGGAGTTGGCTGCTATTACAGGGAAGATAATAATTTACTTGGATTTCTATGCATTAGAATCCTGCCATCCTTTAAACTCTATTGGTCACCCACTTGGAGAATTCAATATCATAGAATCACTGTGGGCACATCTTAGTGACAGTGCTCTTAGCGCTAGCTCCCAAATATATATCTTTCACATTTATTCTTATGTATTTGTCCTTTCACCTTACTTGGTCTCCACTGACTTAAACAGAACACTTATATTTTGCTTTACTTAAAGCTGGGCAAATTGACAGAAATATTATGTAACAGAGAAAATAGAACTTTGAAGAGTCTATTGAACATTAATTTGTGTGAATATACACTTTTGAAAATGATGCCTTATATGAAGAAAGGAAATAAAGTTAGGGATATTATCCTGAGTCATCCAGAGAATACCATGAAATATGCACAATGCAAACTGAGCTAGAAGGGAGCTCAGGAAAAAGATTTCTTACATTGGATGTCAATGATCAATGTAACTTGGTAGAGCACTGAAGGAAGGAGGAACATAAGATTGCTTAGGAAGAAATGAAATACCCACCCCTTCCATAGAGTCATGACTTAACGTGGGTTTAGGTGTCCTTCTTGTTTATTTCAAGATCATATATGGTACAGAAAAAAGAATATATTTGTGATCAATGATAACAATAATAAAATGAAATTAGTGAAATGGACACAAGTCATGACAAAGAATATAAATATAATTGTTTTTTCTAATACTGTCATGGCTGTTTGTTTTTTGTGACAGTTAATTGCATAAAATATATTTGAAAGTATAAAATCTATTGTTAAGCTCCACACCTTCCATTCTAAATGGATACAATTTCATTGAGATGTATGGACTTAGCGTCTGGTTAATTTTATTTTGTCATGATGTCATTTATCTGCAAAGCTTTTGTGATAAAGTTTTTATTTTTTTTAGAAAAGAAAAGCAAAATGAATGAATAAGACTTTTTTAATTTTCTGAGACCATTTCAGAAGTCCATTCACCATCCTTAATGAGAATATACCACAGAAAGACATTTAGAGGAACAGGAAGTGATAAAAACAACACAACACTTGTAAATTCCTATGTTGATATTATTCTTTCACCCACAAAAAGGAACATATTATCTGAAGGCAAATCCATTCTGCTCCTATCTGTCTTTGATGTCTGAGGATTCTTATGCTATGATGAGTCCCTGAGACGAGCTCAGCCAGTCCTTCAGCTGTCCCCTGTCCTAAATACCCCTGTTAATTTGCATGTGTCCAGAACACAGCCCACTGCTCTTAAGATTTCTTAAGAGGGTTTTGATATCATGTACACAAGTCATTCTGAGTGACGATACAGCATGGTCATGAGGGTCTTATCTGAATTGCTGGGACTACTCTTGCTCTGTTTTTCAGGTATATAAGACAGAAACAGGAAAATTTGGGTTCAGTGTGGTGTGTGCTGTCTTTTAGTGTAAGATATACACTAGGTTTAACATTGCATGTTTGTTGCATGTTCCCATCCTCAGGTGTGAGATGTGACATCCTGATGACCCAGTCTCCATCCACTCTTGCTACATCTCTTGGAAAGAGAGTCACTATCACTTGCCAGGCCAGTCAGAACATTAATAGTTGGTTAGCCTGGTACCAGCAGAAACCAGGGAATGCCCCTAAACTATTGATCTATAAGACATCTAATCTGCAAACTGGGGTCCCATCGAGGTTCAGTGGCAATGGATCTGGGACAGATTACTCTTTCACCATCAGCAGCCTGCAGCCTGATGACATCGCCATTTACTACTGTTAACAATATAATAGTAACCCTCACACAGTGATGCAAGTCATAACATAAATCTCCCAGGCATTCAGAGAGAGGCTGAGCTGCCCCAGCTGCTCTTCCTAGTGCCTGCACCTGATAATATTATGCTTTCAGAATGTGGTTTTTAAAGATCATATAGGAGAATTTTCCAGAACTACCATTGTGGACACTTGGCTTCTAACTCTCCTCCTCTTAGACCCAAGAGTACATATAAGACATAATGTCTCTCCATTTGCTAAAGAACAGTCTTTATGTTTGAGTAGTCCTAGCTGTGCTATCCCTGTGATGTATACAGAAGTAAAGCACCTCTAAGGATACCCTAGAAAGACTATTCTAATTCAGGCAACTGTTATCTGAATAAGAGAATCTGCATGGTCTGTCTTAAGCTATGATTTGATCCTGAAATTTCTCCTAAGGCTTGCATATCAAATAATTCATCATCATCTATGGATATTATCTTGGTAGGTTCTAGAAACCTTCATTGTATGTGCATGTTGGAGGAAGTAGTTCAATAGGGCCAGACCTGTGGATATATATTATTTCTATTTTAACCTATCTATTGCTTTCAGACATACCAAGGCTTTAAGAAAGTGATTCCAAGTGCCTTCCCTCTTCTTATGTATCAGTACATAGATCAACACCAATATCTCTCCAGACAAGCCCAGGAAAACCATGGATGAGTCATGATGATCTCTGCTCCAGAAAACAGAACACTGGTGATTTTTTACCTCCTGCTCTATCAGCCATGCAGATTTATACAGATGCTTAAGATTTCCATGACTTATAGCAGGGCTATAAATTAATGTGATCCCAGCTTTTGGATATTCCATAAATGAGATTAGGACATTTTCCCAGTTTTGCTGATAAAATGCTGAGCAGCAAGCAAAAGTGACTTCAACTTCTACATGTGCAGACAGGAAGGGCTGAGTCTGGGGTATCTGGATATGACATCTGAAAACTGACATTAAAGATACTAAACACAACCTGGAGGTTAAACACATTACATCAGAAATTACTGAGCATCCATGCAGATGTAACAATAATTTATAAGCAGGTTTACATGGTTGTCTTTCTATAACTGAGAGGCAATACACCAGGAACCCAAGAAATTTGTGGGCCCTCATGTCCATGCTGCAGTTTAACTACAACTTACTCCTCTCAGGGTGTGACCAGCCTATGAATAAGTACTTCTAGCTGAGGGCTAGGTTCTGGTACATGCAAATCAGCATTAGTTTTCAATTTGTTGGGAACAACTGCAGAGCTGGCTCATCTCCATAAATCAGTTTGTCCAAACATCTTCAGGTTTTCAGGTGTCCCAGACTACAACTGTGACTCTGGACATTTTTCTACAAACAAACAAACAAACAAATAATCAAAACAAAACAAAACAAAAACAACAATAAAAACAAAACCAAAGCAACAGTTAATCTTGAGTCCTGTGAGTAGCATGGTGTTTTGAATAACTCCAGGTTCAGTAAATGCTTTGCTAGATTTAGGACATGGTCATCCAACATGTCTTTCTCAGAAGCACAGAAGAACTCATCAGTTCTTTTTTCTTGGTGCCTTTCAATATTATCGATGACTGATTGTCTTCTTTGGTCAATTTCCTTTCATTCTTGCTACGGAGTAGAAGTGCTATATAGCAACAACAACCAGAGCAGAATTTTTATCCAGTTCAGTGGAAAATGAGATAAGGATCCCTATATTGTGTCCCTCCTACTTTGTCTTCTTTTGAGACATAGATCCTTGTCTTATTATCCCCTCTCCTGAATGATACGTTTGTCTCTTCCTGTTGAAAAAATATATATTGGGTAAGGAAAGCATTAATTGCTTACATTGAACATAGAATATATATAGATCAGGGATAAATTTCCTTAAACTTGGGTCATCATTGAGATTGGAGGAATGTCTCTGAGAAAACTCAATTGCTGTGGCCACATAGCATTTTTTGATCATTTGTTTGTTTGGGACAAGGTTTCACTATCCTGCCTTCAATGCATTGGAATTCATGATGTAGAACAAGCTAACCTCATACTCACAGAGATCTGTTTGTCTCTGCTGGATTGTAAGTGCTGGACTGAAGTGATATCACAAGAACAAACAGTGTAGGCCACACTTTTTTAGTTGACCCTTTGAATTAGCATACAAAATAATGGATTCCATTATGGAATATTCATACATATTTGCTTCTGTCACCTCTTTCCTAACCACCTCACTTGAGAGAAGGCAAAGAGGAGGAGTGGAATACATATAATAAGCAAACAATATAGATATTTGGTAAGGAAGACAGACAGCAGAGAAATGCTTTGCTAAATCTTAAATATCATCCATGAATGTGGAAGGGTGCCTGTTGGTTTTGACCTGGGGATATGAACAAATTCCCTCACCTTTCCTGATCTACTCTATATTTTGTAATTAAATTTAGGACTACTTAGAAATACTGATTTATCATGACAAAGAAATGGTGGCAGGTAGGGGACAAAAGAAGTGTAGTGAGAACAGAATCACAGAATTGCAGTGGAGTCAAAGCATAAAATTTATATAGGCTGTCAATTGATAAATAGAAAATGTTGAGAAAAAAGAAAAAAGCATATGACATTTGACTTCAGATGTCGGAGTGGTGTTCAAGTTACAAAAAAAGTTTATTTGAAAATTTTATACTTATAAGCAATTTCATATCATATACCACTTTGTATAAAAACAAGTAAACAGGCATCAATATGCAGTGAGAGAAGAAATTTCAGTGCATCTCTTTATACATGGCTGCAAAAGGGGACCA
>JAMJFZ010000830.1:537500-734195 GCA_026225945.1 Cricetomys ansorgei
TATGTATGTACATGTAAATGTATATTCACAATGACTAGGAAATGAAATCACCCTAAATATCCATCAACAGATAGATGGATAATGGAAGCATGGAACACATACACAGTGGAATTTTATTTAGCTACAAAGAAAACAGAAATTAGGAAGTTTGCAAGGAAAATGTTGCAACTGGAAATTTTATACTAAGTGACAAAACAAATGTCTGAATTTTATCTTGTTGGGAGACTGAGGCACACATGTCGTCCATTAGGCTGCCACCTAAGCTAGTATGATGTCACTAATTACTGCTCAAGTGTGAAAAGTGAAAATATCATTTGTAATACATAGCAGACCCATGTATTGAGCAGCAGAAATGTTTCTGAATGATTATAAGACAAATATTTGTATACCCTGCATTTCATACCCATGTGTTTTCCTTGGCTATCCAGCCTTATTTATTATCAAGATGAGTAGAATCTATTCTGTCTTCAGTACCCTTTGTGTGGAGCCTGGAAATTCTGTGGGTCATTTAGAAACATGACTGTCAAAGGCCAGTGATTATTTCAGCCTGAGCTTGACACTGCTGATTTTCTAGAGATCTGGAAATGAGGGATGAGTATGAACAAACACCTTCAAGATACACAGCACCCTTAAGATACACAATTTCCTCCCCATTTGGAGTACCACACAACAGCTTTTGGCTGGTTTAGTATTAATGATGGCTTCACTGCCTCTTTGCTTCATTCTCTTCCTGATGATATTAACCAGTTTTATCTGTGCTTCTCCTTTGATCGTTAAGACTTGGAAGACAGTTCTGCCATCTGAGATGATAGCCCAAGGATCTGCAGGAAGCTTCATTCAGGACACTTTCAGTGATTGGTAACAGGAGGATGACTGTTCCTCTCAAACTAACAACTAGCAAATTATAATAGTGCTGGGAATTTGGGATCTGAATTATTACCATACCCCCTTTAATGATATTATGAAATACAAAGGAAATTCCAAAAACATTCAACTTCCATTTACCAATGGCCCTTAGATTAGATTGGAATTAATAAATGATTCTGTTTCTGGGTCATAACTTCTTAAGAGTTCATTTATAGTATAGTAGTGGGCATAGTTTCCTCCAACAACTTCTTAAGGAACTCTAACTCATACATACTGTATAAATATCCATAGTCAATGAGATTTGGATGTCTTCCTACTCTATTGATTAATAAATGGTCCTTATGATTTTGTACTAGTTCAAAAAGGCCAGTATTTAAACGGTGGATGAAGGAATAATGCATTTCAATGAACCTTCTCACAACTATCCAAGTCTATTATCTAGAACTTATAAATTAATTTATATGTCAAAAGACTTGTCAAATGTGGTTGAGTTAGTTATTTGAGATGGTGTAGATATCCTGAAGTATATGGTTGATCAGTCTAATCAAAAGTGGGTTTTTTTTTCTTTTTTGTGTTTTGGTTTTTATCTAGTAGGAAGCAAGGTAATTGAGCTATAAAGAGTAGTTGTTCCAATGGAAAAGAGAGTGGAATTGTTGGTGATAGAGTCTATTTTTCAGGAAATATGGTGGTACCTTGGAAGAATAAATATGAGCATTAGAGTATATACCCTGGAATCCACAGGACACCCACAACTCTCTTTCTCCTTAAGTTTAATTCAGCAGACTACTAATTGTTTTCTGAATGTATTAGAAAACTATGGACTAAGTTCTCAATGCAGGCATTTGAGAGAACATTATAGATTCAAACTATGGTATTCCTTCTCTGGTCCCTAAAACATCATGCTCATCATAAAATATAAAATACATTGAGATAGTTCAAGACTCTATAACTTCTTATACCTACTGTATTTCTTAAAAGATGAAGTTCAAATTCTCCTGTTTAACTCAAGAGATGACTTTTTATGTCAGTTCACAAAAAAAAATCTACAAAATAGAGTTGTGATTTGTCTTAAATAGTTATAATTATGGAGTACATGACATTTCTCCGTGGGAATCTAGCCTGGGCTACATATAGAGATCATTTCTTTAGAAAAGAAAGAAAGAAGAGAAGCATAAATTGAGCCTATACAGTTGCAACAGACAATGATAAAGGGTGGCAATTACATTTTTAAAGAACATTTGGAAAAATCCCAAGCAAGAAATGAATGAGAGCAAGATCAAAACCAAACAGTGTAAGCGTTAAATCCTGGCACACTATTGTTAGTGTACCCTTCCATCTCTAAGTTTTCAAACTGAGACATGCTTTTCACTAGCTCCAATCCCTAAATTTTTCTTTCTTCCCATGATCATGATCCCTTTATGTGTTCTCCTACTGCCTCTCCTCTTACTCTGCACAAGAGAGATATGTAACTATCTTAAAACAAACTCACCAAGTGTTAAATGTGGCCAGTTTCACTTATTCATCCAACCGCAGGGTCTATCTGTCCATTAAGGTCCAGTGCTCCTGTGCCTTCATCCTTATCACTATGCATTCTCATCTCTCAAGATATATATTTACATAATAACTGACTACTACCTGGATCTCTACACATAACAGAACACCCCCTGCTTCCAAGATGGTTCTGATTTCTCCAGCCTCTACCATTTCCTACTATTTCCTTAATCCCAAATGGTGAGCTATGCATCTCTACCAACTTATCAACTATATGGGCTTCCCATTCTGACCCAACAGAATATGAACTGTGAAGATTACAGAGACTGAAAAAGGAAGTGAAAATTCATGAGCAGGAATAAACATCAAAGATTGCCAAGTTCCCATATTGAAAAGCTTTCGTAGTAGCTGAGGCAGTGTCACCAACATCATCTGTAAGTTTTTGTTAGAAGATATAGCACTGTGAGAGGCCAATTATTAGTTTGCTGACAGAAGTAACCTACAGCATCTTCAGACTGCATGCCATCAATTGTTAGAGTGAAATCAGTTCCAAAGTCACTGCCGATGAACCGGGACGGGATTCCAGGAAGATGAGTATTGCCTTCTGAAATAAGTAGCTTAGGAGCATCCCCAGTCTTCTGTTGATGCCAGTTCATCTCATCATCAATATCTGTGCTGGTTCTGCAAGTGATGGTGAGTTTTGCTCCTAGAGCCATGGACAGGAATTTTGGTGACTGGGTGACAGTTGTTTCTGTCCCAAAATCTGTTTATGGAAGAAAGTTAAGCAAGAAAAACAAAATCAAATATATCATATTTAGATAGAATGAAGACTTTTAGCTGCTGTGAAAATTGTAGAATTCTGTGAAGATTACAAATACTTAACAAATATCCTGAAAATAAAAAACTGTTTCCCTTATCAGAGTTACAGAGGAGGAGGAGGAGGATGCTGAGATACTGAGCTTGGAACAGCACGGTCAAGGTCTTGAGTACAAGCCATTGAGCTGGACAACATGCAGTATATGTCATCAGAGAGGCTGAGGTGGTAAAGGGGACATATAAATAATATTGAATATGGTAGGGGGTGGGAAAGAAGAGTTGAATGGACAATATGAAACTGCACATAGAATCTGTGTCTGGCGTTTTCTTCACAGCTGTGTTGATACTCACAAAGTTAGGTTTAAAATGTTGTTTCCTAAGTTGCTATCTTGACCTCTATTCTTATAAACCTGATTATTTTGTTTTGGGGTTCAGTGTTACACTGACCTGACAGGGGAGAGTCCAACAGTTATATATCATTGTTGATACTTTGGCTATTAGGCCTCACAATAACAGCTCATTAATATGTTTCTGGCTTCATACTAAACATCATGATTTACCAGTTCTACTTTCAGCTGGTATTTCCTATTGGAAATTCATCCCAATGAAGTATAACATAATTTTCTAGGATGAATGGGTCATGCAGTTAGCAAATTAGTGGGTTGCCAGTAGAACATAGGAGAGCTGCATTTATCTTGCATATAAAATTTCTGTACATTATATATCTGTATTTTCATAAGCTACACTCAGGATTTGAAAATTGGAACTCTGGAATTTCTGCTATATCACATGGCAAAATACAGAAGGACAATTGGAATATTATCATTATTTTTTAAACTAAAAGTTAACAAGTTCTATTTTTAATACATCGATTTACTCACCAAATTGTATATAAAGACAAGCAAGCAAGGGATTCCAAAGAAAAGAAAATGCACATATGAACACACACATGCATCTATACATATGTGTGTACACACATAGATAGATAGATAGATAGATAGATAGATAGATAGATAGATAGATAGAGATAGAGATAGAGATAGATAGATATAGATAGATAGAGATATAGATAGATAGGTATAACTTATAAAGGAAAAAACCTAAAAGACACTTTGGAATTACAAGTACTAAATTTGCCAGGTGGAGTTAGTGCATGGTTTTAATCCAGTACTCAAAAGACAGGGTCAGTGGATTTCTGTGAGTTACAGGTCAGCCTGGTCTACAGAGAGAGTACCAGGACAGCCTGAGTTACAACAGAGGAGCCCTGTCTCAGAAAACAAACAAACAAGTACTTAAGTTTATATGAAACAAACGTAATACATAATAGAATGTAACTTTTTGTAGTAAGATTAAAGGATATCATATAAATAGAATCCTTATATGAAGTAATATAATAATAAAATTTGATAGAAAGTATAATTAAATAATTCAATAAAATGTTCTAAGAGAGTGAATGTGTAGACAGAATTGGTTAAAATTATAAGTGCTCATTTATTGCACCAAAAACTTTAATTACTAAAATCCAGAACTCAATCAGATAAATAGCACATTCAATAAAATGGTACACACATAGCATCCACATAGGGAACATCAAATTGAGCTCAATAACAAAATGAAAATTCTTCAATTTCCTTATCTCTTTCATTACAGAACATAACAACCAAAGAGAAGGCTGGGTGTGGGATACATACTATCTACCTGTACATTTAATAACTTTCTATGAATGTATAATTATTTGGAAATAACAAAAGACTGAGTATTTGAAGCCCCTATAGAAAAGATTGCTGACTTTGGTTCTCTCAAGTAAAAAAGCAAGTGTTATGCCTTCCTCTACTGAGAGAAAAGCAGGTAGAATAGGCTAACACAGAGAAAGATGGATTGCAATGATTGTAGAGCAATTTGTGGTCATTACTAGAGTCACACTGAACATATGTATGTGTATTACCCAAACTCAAGTAACCTGTAGAAAAACAATGCAAAGACATTGTTTAGATTGTACAATAGAGAAATTGTATTTAAGATTTAAAAACCTTTATTTTTCAAATCCTATTTTTGGATGTAACTTCTAAAAAGGTAAGTGAAATCTCAGGTTGAACCAGGTATCAACATAGAGAAGGACAGGCATCTTTTCCCACCCCAAGTCAAGAAGCTATTGGCAATGTATAGCTGCTGGGAGTCAGAAAGTCTGTTTTCTCTAAGAATATATAACCTCATAAGTTTGACACAACACTGGAGGCCAATTATCCAAAATTATATGACCAGCACAAATTGAACTTGATGGTTTTGTTTTGGTTTTGGTTTTTAAAAAACAGACATAATTTAGGTAGGAAGAAAACAAAGGACTGGAGGGTGCCCTTGGGAAATGTTGAGTGAATATGATCAGAAGGTGTTGTATGAAATATTCAGACACTTAATAAAACTAATTTAAAATGTCTTACCTGTCTCTTCTAATAAACTAAATCTTGCTATACCCCACTAGACACGGGTAATGAAAGCAAATGTTTAAGTGCAGCATTTATTGAAAACAGGTAGAATCAGACCTCTGTGGGTTTAACCAACCCAAGAAAGAAGAAAATACTCAGTGCATGAAGGCGTCAGAGTTGTGTCTCTAATCCTCTATATTTAATGCTATGTTTTTGGTCCATTACATTACATATGTATGAATTCTTCATAAGGTAAGCAGAAAGTTTTCAGATTGAGTTGTTTGTGTTCACTGACCTTGTCAATGTTTTTGGGGCTACATCTAGTGGAGCTGTTTGGAAGAGAATATTAAAGTCTAGAAGCATAGCAACACAGGGAACACAATCACAGGTGGTTGATAGTTTTATGATAGTCACAGTCTGGTTTGGGATTTTTCACGTTCTTGGTAATTTTTTAGAAGAGCTAAAATCTCACTGAGATTGCAAAGCAGCAAGATCACTTTATTCAGAGTAAAGCAAGTGTAGAGATAACAAAGAAATATCCAATAGAAAGTGAAAGTTTTTGTCATTTTGTCAGTTTGATAATTTTGATTGACAGATTTAAAAAAAACGACTTTGGATATTGTACAGGCCCCTTTCCATAATGTGCCTGATTTTTAATCATGTTCATGTTTTATTATGCATAGGCATTTCGTGGTAAACAGAATTATCTCTAAATGCTCATTTAGAGCCACTGTTCTGTATTTCTCAATGACTCAAAAGCAGTCTGGGCCAAATCAGCCAGTTGCTATTCCCTAAATCCTGTGTTCTCAGATATGGTTCAATAAAATTGGAGGGTAATCAAAGGTTTGTTAAGTAGGTGAGTCACAAGCTGTGAGTAACAAGCTCCTAGCAGGTTTCTCCATTCAGAGATAGGTGTGTGCAGAGAAAGATCTTAGGCAGACCAGAGAAAAGTCTTAGACAGCAAGTGTATTGAAAGAAAACAAAGTGTCTATAATACAAAGGGTAATCCCTGGTCCTCAGCACAATTCAGAAGGATAAGTGATCTGTTTATGAGAAGGTTAATGAAGAAAACAAACATACACTAGAACTGAGGGAGACTGTATGGAAAACATTTTCATTAGTGTATGTTTTAAACAAGTTCAGCTAAAAATCATTTACTCTTACTAATATAAACATCATTTTAATATTATGTTAATACCAATAAAATACCAGCACATGTTATATTTTGAAAATGTAAACAGAAAGGCATGGAAGACATTTCTGGCTTACTAATCATAGAGTGTAATGTCTATTTCTATGTGAATTTCTTATAATTACTTCTTTAATTTTTGAGATCATAATTATATTATTTTTCCATTCCTTTCTTCCCTCCAACCCTTCCATAAACAACTTCTTGCTCTCTGCCAAGTACACTGTACCTTTCTTCATTAAGTAGATGAGACCCCTTCCATAAAGATGGGATCTATAGATTGGCTACATCTTAAGGGTCTATGGGAAGATCTGGCATATTCAAAAGACATCGCAAAGGTCAGCTGGCTGTTATCTATCTTTGCTCCAATTTGTAAAAGACATGTGACATCTCCCATAAAGATGGGTTCTGTTGACTGAGAAATAATGCTCAAAGCAAAGATGTAAAGATGACTGAGGTAAGCATAAGGGTTTAGAGGGGATATGTTTGGTCGGTCCATACAGGTAGCACAGAGGTCACCAAAACTTTAATCACATCCATTCCTAGCCTTTCACTAGGGAAGAAAATATGTTGTTCATTTCTTCATCTTTTTTAAAATTCCTGTTTTCTCTAGTGATTATCTGTGAGCACCAGGACCTCATACCCTCTACACTTGAGTGTGCATGTATTTCTATTTTCAAGTATCTATTGCTTTCTTAAAAAGTTTAAAGTTGTCATTGTAGTGGTCCTTTCACTTCCTTGACTAGTTTTATTCCTAGATATTTTCTTTTTATGTCTATTGTGAATGGAAGTGTGTCCACAGTCTCCTTCATATGTTTATCGTCAGTGTATAGAAAAGTTATTAATTTGTGCAGATTGGTTCTGTATCCTACCACATTATTGAATTTGTTTATCTTTTCTGGTAATTTTCAGTTATAATTCTTTTTCAGATCTCTAATGTATAGTATTATGTCAACTACAAGTAAGGATAGTTTGACTTCTTTCTCTATTTGTATTCCTTTCACTTTATTTCATGCTTTTTTGCTCCAGTTAGTATTTCTATCACATTATTGAAAAGGAGTCTACTTTGATATTCTTAATCCCTTTTATAATATTTCTGACTGAATCTTAATTATCTACTTTCAGTCTAACATACATTAAAAAGGCATGCTATGAATAGATATCTTTGTCATTTCTAGGAACAACAATTTACAATTGAACCTGTGTGATATAAAACCATATATTTAGATAGTTAATTCCTTCTTGTTCTAGCTATTCCCTACCTCCATCGCCAGAGAAGCACTATTAGCATTTCAGGGCACAGATAACTCACAAACCCTGCTCTAGGACTCTCAAATGCTAGTTTTCACTAGGGAAAAATGATATCAGCAAAAAGTCAATGATAGAAACACAGAGAAAGCAACATCTCTCTCTCTCTCTTTGTGTGTGTGTATGTGTATATTCTTCATTGGTGGCTCTCTGTGGCTCAATCACTTGAATACATGGGTATCCAAGCTAGATCCTGATTGGTAAATCCAGGACACAGACAGAAAATAACCTTTCATATACATACACAGTGTATACTTCTCACTTGGTTTCAAACAGTGAAACTGGGTTCTACAAGCTTTGGTGGACAATGGAAAACATAAAAAGTAAATTTTGAATTTCAAATTTCTGTCATCTTTAGAAAGATTATCTTGGATAAATTTATCATTTAATAACTAAATGTATTTTGTAAATTCCATCTTCATTCATATTTTCCTTGTTAGAATGGATTCTTGAAGGGTAAAAGAATTTACCCTTCACTGAGTCCTCAGATGTCTACGTGATAAATAAAAGATAGATAATGCTGGTGTCTCTATTTTTATCTTGTGTTGACTGACTTGACCTTGCTTCGGTTAGATATAGAACTTTGACATAGGTATCTTAATCTTTTAAGTGATGTTTACCTAATGTCATAATCCAGAGTTGATTAGTGATACATTTGTCAAATTTGCATTTTTCCACTTGATGGATGCTGTCTTTAAATAACTAAATCTTTTATACTATTAAGTTCTGAGATTCTACTATATTTGCTCTAATTTTAAGAAAAATGAATCTAGCAAAAAGTTCACCTCAACACTTGGGAGGCAGAGGCAGTTTGATCTCTAAAAGTTAGAAGCCAGCCTGGTCTGCCAAGTGAGTTCTAGGACAGCCAGAATTACCACAGAGAAACCCTGTAGAAAGAAAGAAACAAAGAAAGAAACAAAGAAAGAAACAAAGAAAGAAACAAAGAAAGAAACAAAGAAAGAAACAAAGAAAGAAAGGACAAAAGAAAGAAAAGATGATAATACAAACAAAAGACTTTGTGATTCAACCTATATTGTAATCTGAGATTATTTCCTCTCTGAATCTGCAGTTATGTTAGGTCAAAATTTTCAAATTCAAGAAATCAACTTTGTAATTCCTTCCAAGAAACAAATATCAGTTTCCATAGTGTTGCATTGAACAAACCTAAATCCACTAACATCTCCATCAAAATATATAAGCTCAGGACTGTACGATGACAGACTATATGCCTACAATCGTCTCTCTTACTAAAACATAACCAGCTTTCTGATTCATTGCTTCCTAGAAATGAGTACTCCCTTTCCCTATTTTCCACCACGGTTATGACTGTAAGTTTTATTACTACATATATGTTTCCATACTTGAGTTTTCACTTTTATACATTTTCTTGGGAATTTGAAAAAAATGCCCCTTTTTATATCAACATGGTAGAGAAGTTGAGAGAAGGGAAGAGATGGAAATGAGAGAAAGAGAAAGTCAAACACTTTTCATTAGTGCTTGGAGGCTAATAAACAGCTACTTAGCAAAAAGTAAGCTGGAAACTTCAGAAGACAATAATAAAATCCAAAAATTAAATGGAAGCATGCTTAGGAAAAAGAGAAAAAGATAAGTTGCACTTTTCTTAGCAGCTCAGAAAAGCTAGTAGGCTCTCAATGGAGACCTCTGCTTCAAACTGCACTGAACGTAGTCTGGGAAAGAAAATACATTGACCTATTAAGAAATTGTCACTCCTTCTGTGTTCTCCTTGTTCATCTCTGTTGTTATGATCAGCTATGCATAATATGAGAAGTCCCAGGAACAAATAATGATGCCTTAATCTTAGTATTTGAACTGAGGAGATATTGGGAGTCAAGGCAAGCCTACAACTGATCTCTGATCTCAGATTTGCATGGATGGATCACTCTGGAGAAAATATGACATTACAGTCATGTGAAGCTGTTTAAGAAGAGCCAAGCATTAATTAAGGAACACCTAAATGAGCAAAATAATGTAAAATGTCTTCTTGTTTTACAACTGGGCAAAAAGGACATCAGTGTGAAATTCTGAATTAGTGATGGTGCATTGGGTGCACAAGGCTGTGGTTTTCTAAGACAGCATCGGAGACCAATGTATTTGACATTCTTGGAAACGGTAAGCAAAAATCGACAAGGACCCCGGCTCTGTCAGTATCTGTCAGTATTAAAGATATTTTTTTCTAATTTTTCATGCATTCATATGTTGTCTTTGATTTCATTCCACTCTGTACTTCCTCCATACTTCCATTTCTCCCCCTTCTCTTTTCTACAAAATGTGATGCTAGAATCTAGAAGCAGCTTTGCAACAGCTCCCCCACTCCTTTGGATCCTGATAGTATCACTGATGGTGGGAGCATTCCTACTCTTGTCAATAGTGACAAGTGCCCTACATGGACATTAAAGATGGGAGCTCACACCATGAAAATGAAATAACAGGGAAGGGTCCTGTTCTTATGGTATTGGCACCAGACATATCCTGGTTCACACTCTCTTCTTTTCTGGTAAATCAGTGAACTTGGCTATAGGCTTTTGTTGTAAACCTCTCCTAAGCCTTAAAATGTACAGAAACATATCATACTACTCTTATATGAGCTCTGACTCCCTGCCGGCCCTACCATGCTGCCTGTCTATGGTGTTAGGGTCTGAACTCTCCCTGTAGTGCCACCACAATGCTATTTCCCTCTGTTGGTCCACAGCATTAATAACTCTTATAATAAATACCATGGTCTTTTGTTACCCATACTAGTGTAAAACCATGATACCACATCCCAAATATAATAGTTTGTTCTTCTAGAAAGTTTCACTTTTAAATCATGCAATATACACACATGTGACAATATATATCTATATAGAGTCTGATAAAAAAAAATAGAGAAACCATGAGATATTTATTATGATATCCATTTTATTCAAAACCTCTTATTATTTTCAATTGCATCCAGATTCATACAAACAACATTACTTCCTATACTTTATTATTTTGAAAAATCCATGTTTTTATTCAAGTATAAAAAAATTAAAGTATAAAATTTCCAGAAATATAGACATAGCTGGAATGGATTATAGTGTATAAGGTAACCTTAAAGATATATGATATTTATAATAGTTATTGAACTCAGGAAACTAAAGAGGACCATTGAGGTGGAGAGTGGTTCAAAAGATTCTAAATGGTAGAAATACAGTATAGGTGATTTGAAAGAGGAAAATAGAATAATGGATAGGAAAGCTTAAGATGGATGGAAGGATAAGGCTAGGGATTAAGTTTGGGAAGGAAAATCTCACTTAAGGATGATTTAAAAAGCCAAAAATAACTTATTATTTGATAGGTTTCATATAATCTTTCTCTAATATACAAGAGATAAAGTAGAATTAATCTCCACAATCCATATGTTCATCACTGAAGCTGTAGATTATCAAATACAAAGACATGCACCAAGTGTATGGTACCTATCTTGAAGGTGATGACAAGAGATATACTGGAGATCTCCAAAACAATGAGTGACTGTTATTATTCTTCATTGCTATAGTGGTTTGTTTGAGGATGTACCCTATGAGTTCAAGAGTTTGAATTCATGGTCCCCAGTTTGCTGTCATTGTACACATTGGAGTTTGCTGAAAGAAGTGTCACTGGGGCCAAACACTGAGCTTTCAAAACTATGTACTCTTCCACCTTTGTTCTTCACTTCCCACGTATAGTTCATGATGTAAGTTCTCATCAGCTGCTCCAACCACAAAGCCTTTACTACAACATCATGGATTCTAACACCCTTGAACCACACCCTCAATGAATCCTTTCTTCTATGAGTTTCTTGCAATCTTGATGTTTATCAAAACTATAGTATGCAAATTAGAGAGTTCTCAACCAGAATATTATGGTAAGGTGCTAATTATATACACACTACACATATTTGTCAAAAGATGTGGTATAATCATGTGATTAGGGAGATTCTGATGATTAGTTTTCATAGTACTAAAAGTTGTTATATGAATGGCTGAGGTGATAAAAGATGAACAGTCTTATCCAGCTTTGAAGCTCTGAACTGCAATAATGACCTTAGAATTAAGATTTGATCATGTGACTAAAAGGGGCACAGATGTTCTGGGGTTATCTGAAAATTTCATGAACTTAGTTTTAAGGTCTTCCACACAGGAAGAAACAAATGCCTGGTGCTGCATAATATGGTAAAGACCAAATATTGAGGCGCTCATATGCTCCCGCAGCCAAACTACTACTATTATTTTGGCAAATGAACTTAGTGTCATGCTATTCTCTCTACACATATCTCTCTACAAAAAGACAAGTGCATCTCTCAGACATTATTTTAGATGTTTCTTTGTGCAGTAGATTGTGGCAGACACAGAGACTCACAAATGGTCAAAGGGCAGAGAATAAATGTCAGTGGTGTATTCAGCCACAAATGAGGCATTTACATGGTATCTCAGTTCCAAGGCTCAGGAACCACTACAGAAGAGTGGGCAGAAAATTATAAGATACAGAGTTTGTCTATTGTCCATTTGTATTTCATCTCTGAGAACTGTCTATTTCATTAGGCCATTTATGGTTTGTGTTGTTAGATTTCTTGTTGATAATTTGGCTAAACTTTTACTTCTGTGTATATATAAATATTAATTCCTTGCTGGATGTATAGTTATTACATGTTCTAAAGAGTCATTACTATGAATTTTTCAACATCCTTCTCTTATACAGTATCAGAGATCCCATTGCTATATAACATCTGGTTTCATCCTGTGCCCCAAGCCTGGCCTGCAAACCTGTCCTCAATAAAACAATTTGAATGTAAAACTAAAAAAAAAGAAATAAAGTTTTATTAACTGTGGCCACATTGAAATGTGAGCCAAATACATTTATGGAACTACCTGAGTCTTGAGAACTATCTGGTCCTGAAATGAGATTAAAGATTAAACACAGATATGTACATTTAAGCAGTCCTGCTCAAGGTGTTATCCTGACTATCATTGGCTATTGAATGACTGCACTTTTTACTCCCAGCATAAATTCTCATGGAAAGTCCCAGTTCCTAGGGATTCATTGCTCAAATAGCTGAAAGTCAGAGAAAGAATTCTCTTTCTCTTAATTGTCTTAATTTCTCTTATTGTCTCTTAATATCTTTGCTTTGCCATGACATCTATAGTATATTGCACTCAAAACAAGAAACCTAAGAGGGAGCTTTCTCACCTCAAGCAGGGAGGTTTTTGACCAGGGCTGAATCACTGAGAGAGAGTATTGTAGCCATTGCAGACAATAATAAATACATACATCCTTAGCCTATACTCTACTGATTTTCAGTGTGAAATATGTACATGACTCACTGCCACTGAACCTCTCTAGGATCCTAGAGGCAAGGTTGGACATCCCATATATCAGGTTCTGTGGAGACTGGTCTAATCTCTGTAGGTACTAATTCAACAGAGTCTTCCCATTACTGTGTAGGAGACTCTCAATAGACCTGCAGTAGATGGGAACTGACTCTCCAAGAGTTGAACAGTGCACCCTGGGTCACCACACTATCCCTACTGGCTCATAAAATAAGAGAAATGAAAGATTATGAACAAAATTATACTAAAAAATTATTTTCCTTTCTTTATTTTGTACTGATTGAGATCATAAATTTCATTTCTGTTTTTAAAATGTTCAACAATAAATACCACAAATGTTCTCTAGAAACTGACTGAACTTTCTGCTTTGATATTTGTCAGAGTTGCCATAAGAATACAGATTATTTTCCCTTCACCCTCTAAAGTTCATAAGCCATCCTCAGAAATCTGCCCCCCATTCCCCTTGTTCATCTTTGTTTGTCTTCTTACCAGGGATCCAGAGCACAAGAAGCCCCAGGAACTGAGCATGAAACCTCATTCTGAGCATGGCACCTCATTCTGAAACTTGATATGAAGAATCCTGAGTAGTCAAAACAGAGAGAGAGTCCCTTACTGGACTTGTAAGGGAATTGTCCTCCCTAGGGAGCAATATGCAAATCATTTTTGGTACCTCTTTGTTAAAAGTACCAAAGGGAGGTAAGAGCCCACTTTTAACATTGGAGAGACATAAAGTGTCTCCTATGTTCGTAGAAAAATAGATAGACTCAGGGTTGTCTACAGCAGGCGACAGAGTATCTACACTGGGAAAGGATAGATTTGCATGAATGACCACATACAAGGATCTATAAGACCTAGGCATGCCAAGAAAGTTCAAGAACCAAGGCCACCATTTTCAACACTGTATGTATTTCTAATGTTTTTTAACATAACATCTTCCTATTTAAGCCTACCTAATATATTTTTTTTAATTTTAGCTTCGTAAAAGTTGAGTACCTAATAAAATTTAAGAGACAAGTAATCCTCATTTCTATACAACAAATGACTATTTAGTGGCTATTTACCACAAAATGTTGATACATTTGAAATCAAAAGGAGGAATGAAATATGAAAACACACATATAACTCCCAGTGGGCAGTTATTACTTAGTCAAATACTTAATTAAATGAATAGAATTTCTGCAACTGAGTTACAGAACTCAAATACTGAGATGCAGCAAGCTATGAGCTAATTCATAGAATATTTAAATATTATTTGTTCCATATTAGAACTCAAGCAATAGATGCAATGTTTCTGAGACTCAAGTCCTGAGGCCCAACTGAAGAATATGTGTTTAAGTTTTATAGAATTTCTCTCTAGAAATATATACACTTGCAAATTTGACTTCCTTGATCTTATACTGGTAACAACTGCTGTGACTTCATGATATTGTCATTTTACTAAGTGGTTGTATTGACAAATTGCTTTCTGAATATTCACACTCATACCCACCAACATGGGTTATTCACAATCTTGTTCAAAGATGCAACTTTCATGTTCTAATTGCAACATTCCACAGTCAATAAATCCAGAGATATAAAACTGGTTAATGTGTTGGCAATAAGAAATTGAATGCTAAGTTATAAATGTAACATATTTATCCACCCCACTCCTCCACAGTCATACACAACACTAGAGCCAAGACATATCTTATTGACATAATAGTTCATTCAATTCAATTCATACAACATCTAATTTTATAACTGGAGAATGTGAAAAAAATAGTTTACAAAAGAAATACAATTATTTTGAATAATGTAATGATTTTTCTATGTAAAATATTCAATAATGAATTTTTATTGAATAGCAAAGGAGGAAGAAAAATCTCCATAGTGATGTGGACTCACAGAGACTGTGGGAGAAACAGCCCTTAGGGGACAATGAGAGGATTAAACTTGGACGGTCACCAGTTATCAGGACCACTAATTACAGTGAACTTTTACTTATTCTTATTGACTGGAAAAAAGACTGAAAGAGTCTAAACAATGTATTACAATGCACATAAAAATAGATCATGAGCATAATGGGGAGTGTACAACTATCATTCTGCCCCAACATTATTCAACATCTGAGTTAACAATCAAAACACTCAGCTTGAATTTTTCCAAGTAAATACTCTCTCACTTTTAACTATCTTACAAAAAGCATAATGGAAAATTCTTCATGTGGCCATATATGCAATGTTATTTCATAAACACAAATGTACACTTTGGTCCAAAATATATTGTAATGAAAAAAAGAACAAAAACAGTTGAGATCTGATGTAATAGTTCATGAACCAAAACATTACAGGATCAGCCACTCAAATCAAACCCTGAGATGAAAATGGCTACCCTGTGTGGCTCCCAGATATTCTAGACAGAGATGCAGCACTCACAAACAAATATAGGTATTGATACTTATGTTTGATATTCATCATGAGTATTGATTGTGTTGGTTGAAGCATGATCTGAATCTTTTGTCTTCAGAATTATTATTTTAGATTATTAAATAATTGTTAGAAACTGTCTTTCCATGGAATCTTTTAAATATAACTGTATAGAACTCAAGTACAAAGAACTTGAGAATATTACAGATGAGAGAACTCACAGCTTTTTACATTGCAGGAGGCAGAAGAGAGATTATTTTATTCTAATCAACTTGCACATAAGATTCCAAGTAAAACTCTGAACAGTGTAATACTCTATCTGGCTTCATCACTGCTTATAGGTAAGTAATACATCAAAGCTTTTCTTACAGATTTCATCTAGACAATGATTCAGGGTAAGAAAGGGTAGCTTTTACTTTATTGAAATAGTATTTTTGAATAATCTTCCTATAGAGTCATGTGGTTTAGTTTATTTCTTGCCCTATGATCTAACTTAATCTCTTATCTACTCTCTATGTGGACTAATCACATCTAAGAGTCCACAGTTCCTAAAGGTTGCATATTAACATATCAAGGAAAATAACAAATACAAATATTTAGTGTTTGTATTTTTCAAATACATTGGTATAACCATCAAGTAGAGAGGCTAGAACAGCATAGAGAATGTTCTGTTCAAGCCCCATATATGAACATTCTTAGTTTAGAGGTTAGTGTAAGCTGGGTATCTGTTATATACTTTCCAAATTCAATTACATAATAGCCACAGGGCTGTCAGATTACACACAGAATTAGAAGATAAATGAGTATCTAAAATAATTTGGTGTTAAATCTATCATATTCTAACTCTCTGCCATCATCAAAATTTTGATCATAACCAACTCCTGACTATGTATAAGAGAATGAGATGGGATTATATCCTCTCTAGTCTAATTGTACTCCAATTCAAGAAGAAGGAGCCAGATTACCTTTTGATGATCTCCAATCCCATAAGTTCTTTCTTCATCTAATTTTCCATAAATTCTCAAAAATAAAAATTTTATTTTTAATTCAAACTAAAATGCTAGAAACATGAGGCACCAGTTCTTGTTGGTGATGACTGCTCCCACCCAGATCATGCTACACTATTTTGTAATCTCTCTCCACTCTGGGTGCTGTTGTCATAGTTTATATTTAGTTATGTATAAAATAATTGTTTTGTGAACTGTTGGATGAGGGGCTGCCTAAATCTTGGATTTTTGTATTGTCTACTAGCATTGGATATATTTGAGGGATGTTTGATTACCCATAATCTGCACAAAAATACAGTAGAACACCTGAGGACTCCTGTATCAATGAAAACACCTGAACTCAGATGTTTTGGGTTCCACCATTCAGTATGGTGCTAGGCATGATAATGTCTCCCTCTGCAGAGGCCTGGCAGGGTATCTAAGTGTGAAAGTGCTACCATGTCTTCTTTGGTAAGCTACCTCAGCATCGTAGTACTACAGGGAGCTGCTAGGAAGGATTGACAAACTGTGAACTACTCTTATAAGAGTCAAATCCTCTTGCTCTGAATATCTTCTGGGAATGAGGAACAACTTGACAGCATAGATTACATATTAACCAAGTCTTATGATGTAGTACATCCCTCTCCCTAAGAAACATATAAGAGTAGGTATTCTGACTTTCCTACAGTGACTCAGGCACTTCGTTTTTGGACTTCAGATGTTCTACCTGTGGTGTTTACAACTTTTAATAAAGCCCCTGTCTTTAGGATGGTTAAGGTGTGCATATTTATCAGAAAGATCCTCCCTAAGATCTAACACATGATAGATAGTATGTGTTTCTTCATAAATATTGAATTAAATTAAATCTTTTTCTCTTTAAGATGAATTCATTGGTTTCTTTTTCTCATGATTGTGAAAGAACAAAACTAATATTGATGAGTACAGTATACATGCTTAAAATGGTTTGACTGACACAAGCAAGACTCAGCCAGCTGATCGATTCTTTCAAAGCCAAATAAGCTAACCTCCAATTTTGATTTGTTTGATTTGAGACAGAGACAATTTTGGGTAATGAATAAACAATTAGTTCAAACTACAGAAATGTTAGTTCCATCTGTTCTACATATGGACATAAAAACTTACTTTTAGATCTATCTGACTGTATAATTCCTCAATTTACTAAAAGCATTTCACACTTTGTGATTGCTAATGTTTATTGTTAACTTGACAAAATCTAGAAGCACAAGGAGACAATTCTGGGCATCTCTGAGAAGGATTATGTAGACTGTTAACCTCAGGGAATACCTATGAGGGATTTCCTTGAGTAGGTTAGTTGAAATGAAAATCCCATCTTAAATGTTGGTGGACACAGCCAGGCAGTAGTAGCACAAACTTTGAATCCCAGCTATTGGGAGGCAGAGGCAGGTGGATTGCTGTGAGTTCAAAGCCAGACTGGTTTATAGAGCAAGTTACATAACAACCAGAGTTACAATGAAGAAACCTTGTCTCAAAAAAAACATAAAAAATAATAGTTATAATAACCAAAGAAAAAAGTTGGTGGACTCATTCTGTCTTAGTTGCTGCAGTGAATGAAAAGTAAAAAGTGAGCTAAACACTAGCCTTCCTGACTATTGCTTCACACAGCTCATGTTATACTTGTTTTCCTGGCATGATGGATTTGCAAGCTCCAACTGTGAACTCATATAAGCTTTTTCTTCCTCAAGTTGTTTATATCATGGAATTTTTATAGGGGAAGCAATAAAAATAATTAACTTACTCAAAGGATGACATTATGGCACTGAGAATAACTATAAATCTGAACCAGGGCTATTAAAGGAGTTAATTTTGTGCCTTTAGAAAACGGAATTAGATGTGTTTTCAACATAAGTCATTAAGTACATTTTCTTAATTGATGTATTTAGGTAAATATACCTTAAAGTACAACAACTAATATCTTCTATGGATTCTTATCATCTTGCTGAAGTGGAGATTTAGAATCACTTGGTATAAGGTGAACCTCTGTCTTACATTTGTAAATAGATCATCATTTGATGGCATTAGTCTTGATTATACAAACATTTATAGAGAGAAACACCTTTGTTTCACAGAACTTTTGAGTAATAAAACTTCCTGGATTAAAAAAATAAAGGTCATATCCATCATTGCAGGTGCTCAATTTGTTTGTCATGATTGCTGTATATGTTTATAGCAATTTCTTGTTATTCTATTTACCATTTATCAATGAAATTTTCTTCTTATGATGTGACTGAAGTCAATAAAATTTGGAATACCATTATCTTTACACTTCTGTTGTTCTAGAACCACTATTGGCATCAAAATCTGTATTAATCAGGGTTCTCTAGAAAATCATAACTGATAGAATGAATATATTTATATACATATATATATATATACATATATATGTGTATATATATGTATATATACATATATATAGATAGTATTATATATTATATATTGTATATAAATTTCATGTCTTATGTATATTATTTTCATATAATATGCATAATATATATTTCATACAAATATGAAATTTATTAGAGTGGCTTTCATGATGTGGTCCAACAATAACTATCAAGGAATCCAATAGTTGTTTTTTAGGTCCATGAGGCTGGATATCTCACTCTGCAGTATGCAATGGAATACCAAAGAAACAGGATTTAATACCCATGAAGGAATAGATTTATCAGAAAGAGTGGGACAAGCAGGCAAATTACAAATGCTCCCTTTTCCCATGTCCTTTATGCAGGCTGCCCAGTTTTAGGGTGAATCTTCCCTATTCAAATGATCCAAACAACCAAAATCCTTCTTAGGTGTACCCAGCAGCTTAGTTTTTAGTTAATTTCAGGTGTAATCAGGTTCATCATGCTGAATAGCCATAACAAGTGTATTCTTTGTTCATCATCTCTCTGGTAAAATTTGTGTTGGATCAGGATGATCACAAAGGACCCTTGGATGTTAATTTCTATCAGCAGACTAACTCTGAAAGCCAATGTTTTGTTTACCTTTTGCCTCAGTTGATTTCCTAACAAGGTATGAATGAAAGGATTCGGTGAGTTTTGGAATTCAGAAAAGGAATACCAAGTGCTAGTCCATTAGGTGGAAGGTAGGACATATGATGAAACTGATAATCTCAGGAGAATTGCTCCAGGCAACTGAGCCATCAGCACAATCACATTTAGCTTTCTCAGCCAAATCTATGAGTTACATGATTATGGAGTTTAGATCTTGGATGGCAAACACATTTTGGCCACTGATGGAGAATAAGATAATCACCCATTATTATTAATTACACTTATTATTATCATGCTTCCAAACGTTATGGAGGTAACACAATAATCATTTTAAATTTTCAGTATTTCTTTGAGGTGATTTTTTTCAGAGTTTGGAAGTATAATCCACTCTCTGTTTAGAAATCCAAAAAGTAACATTTGCATGGCAGTTCTGGCACACAACTTTAATTCCAGCACTTCTGAGAAAGAGGCAGGCAGATCTCTGTGAGTTAAAGGCCAGTCTTGTATACAGAGTGAGTTCCAGGACAACCAGAGATACAACAGAAAAAAATCTGTCTCACAAAACAAAACAACAAAAAATGTGACACATATACCATGCATGGATTATTGTTAGGGCTCTTGATAGTTTATTTTCTCTGCCAGTGAAAAAATTAAAAGGCAGGAAAAATCCCAAAAATATTTTGGATCATAGAAAATCTCAGCCACAGCAACAGAATCAGTCAATAAAAGAAAGATTTTCATTGGGGGTTGAAATGTACACATAGCAAGACACACAGAGTGTTAGACCCTCACCACAGCAGAAAGAGGACTCAGGAAGTCTGGTGTCTCCTTAAGAGATGATGATTGAAATAAACATGGAGGACTCTTTCTCTCCCAATATAGAGTTGGACAGTTTTAACAAAGGCAATTTAGCTTATAGGACCACAGTGTTGTCCACTGAATCAACATGACTTGACTGAAACTTAAACTTGAAGGGACAGTCCGGGGGGATGGGGGCTGCTGGCAGAAGAAAAGCCCCGATATGTCTGACCAGGCCTTTGACTCCAGCCTGGGCAGACATATGTGAAATGAGCCAGAAGTTTACCTTCTTTATTGTCTGGAAGTTTCTCATCTGTATTGTCTTTTTGTACATCTAAGTCCTGGTCCCTCATGTAAATATATATATATATATATATATATATATATATATATATATATATATATATATATATATATGGATGGTTTATATGCCAGTAAAATTCCTGTTAAGAGTCATCACTGTAGACATTCTTTTCTTTTTTCTCCTTTTCTTTTCCTCCTTTCTCTCTCTCTCCCCCCTCTCTCTCCCTCTCTCTCTCTTTCTCCCTCTCTCTTGGTGTGTGTCTTTTCTCTACCTCTTTCTTCTCCTTCTCCTCTTCTAATATCTCTTGAATTTTCCTTTCCTGTATGAATACAAATAGATATCATAATCCAGTGGCCTCCTGGGTACTGAACTCTATCTTTACTAAATCAAGAAGTGACCTTGTCGTGACTTCACTGCTGGGTTGAAAGGAGGAGGAATATTCACACCCACTTATTCCAAAACCACTCAGTACACTTCACAGCCCAACTTTATCTGAATAATGACCTCAGCAGGTGGAAGCACCAGGAGGAGAAGCTGCCGCAGCCCAGGCTCACACCTCTGCTTTGCTGAATAAAGCATTTTATTACTTTTTGCATTGTGGGTAGGTAACTGTTGTACTGTAGACAAACATAAGCAATGTCTTCTGGTTCCAAATTGATGATGATGAGAGGAAAAATCTCTCCCAGATCCACTGCCACTGAACTTCATTGGGAGCCCATCTGCCAAGCCAGGAGCTTAGACAATTTTCTTGGGTTTTGCTGATACCAGTCTAAGACTCAGAGGACAGTATTGCTCTGCTGTTGTAAGAGTGGAATGTTGCTGTTGTTTTGTAATATTTTGAAATAGTTTGTGCCATTTGTTTTGTGCTACCCTTACATATTTGTCCAGCTTTCACAAAGGCATTTCCAGAAACTGGAAGATGTTTTAGAATTCACCTTTATGTACTCATGTGGATATTATTGAAGCAAGGGAGAATTCTTTGGCCTATTTCACAGCATTCTGTGCTGTATTTACCCTCTATACTGGCAACCAGTGGTGGTAAAATGTACAAAAATAGTAATGACAGATAATGATAAACATAATTATTGATAAGATAAAATATAATTTCAAATTTTGAAACAGATAAAAAAAATGTGACCTAATAATATGTGTAAAACTTTCCTAAAGCCTTCCCAGTAGGGACCAGCCATAAGACTATATCCCAGTATCAACTAACTGTCTTCAAATAACTTGATTTTATCCTTTTTAAAATGTTCTTTCCCACTCTTTTACTCTGAAAGAGTCAGTATCAGGGATTTTTTGTCTTTTTGTCTGAAAAGAGTATACGCTACCATTCTAGCTCTGTGGCCATGGTGCATGCCCTGTCCAAATGACACATGTTGTCTTGTAAGGCTGTTCATGACTCACTCTTCCTGCTGACCAAAACACATTCTCCTCAGAAGTTGAAATGCTCTCAGTAAGCACTTTCTTACGCTAGGATATACCCTGTTCTACAAAGCTTCACATCCCTCTGTGGCCATCCTGAAAATTTCTATAAAAAGGTAGTTATGAATGTCTGACTATGGAATATGATACCCCCACACAATGAACAGTTCACAAAGATATAAAAAAATGATATAAATAAGAAGAATCCAAGAGTTAGTGAAGTCCTGAATTAATATACATTATTTACATGGGCATGGCCATGATGAAAACTGAAGACCTTGGACTTAGGAAACATTGCCAAAGCCAGTTCCTGATATGGGCATGGCTCAAGACAGAGGACAAGGTTCCTTTGGGAGTCCAAATATGAGTACTTATAAACAATTAATCAGTGTGTGTGAAGGCTTTCTCATCTTGGATCTGTATAGGCTGATCTCTATAGGTCTCCATAGAGACCTCCTCTTTATTCCAACAAACTATTCCTACATTTTACCTAATACATATGCTGAGATCCTGAGTTGAAGAGGGTAGCAAAATGCCACCTGATCTCAGCTTTCTGCCCTTTCTTCAAGTCCTCGCTGCCCCTAATCAGACTTCCAGAATACAAGCTGTGCTTGTTGAGTAGATGAAGACAGGGTACTAAGGCAAAGACTGTATTGAAAGCATCCTCTGTATGGAGTAGAGAGAAAAACAGATCTGAGGATGTGAAACAGCAATGAAGTGGAGCATCTAGTTACACCCTCCACTCATTAGCAAAGTATTTAAACACTAAAAAATGACACCAAATATCATTCTTCATCTATTAAGACCATCAAGGTTACTACCAGAGGACAAGGACCCATTTCTCCTTAGAGTGATAATATTCAGTTAAAATATCAACTGATTTAATTCGTTAATTCACAATGCTAGTGGATAGAATCAACTATTCACTGAAAGATCTCCCAAATCCCACATTACTATTGCCATTTCTATAAATATCATATAACATACCAGTATGAAATAGTTATTAATGAATTATCAAGTATTATCTGTAAAAATAAAATCATGATAGGTACTATAAAGAGCAGGCATTTTAGAATTAACCTTGACGAATGTGTCAATTTCCTGGAAAGGAAAGAATATATGAACATAATGAGCCTCTGGATTTAAATTTAAAAGTTTGAATTCTAGAATCAGAATGCTAATCTATAAAATGCTATTTTTATGTCCTCAAAAACATATTTTTATCATTTTCACACTCTTACCTAAAAGTACAGCTTTCAATCTATAGCTGAATAGTGATGAACAGGAAGTCTTGGTTCAAACATGGTCCACTGAGAATCAGCTATACCTAAGGGCATTTGATACCAAGGACATTTAGTGAATGTGATTTGAAACTAGACACCAAGACATAGAGAATTACTAGTACCCAAGACCTCAAGTGTTCATCTCACATAATAATACTTACCCCGTGTACACAGCCAAATTAATCTGACCCAAATACTATCCACCTCCAGGAACTTCTACAGTTAGGGCAAATATTTATAACTGAAGCTGTGGTACTTTACATTGGACTTTACACTCTCACTATTAAATGTATTTGTATGCAATATTCTACTAACAAAATGAAAAATCCATAACAGTGTTAGAACTAGAAAAACTATCATCTTTATATCCACTTTCATGACTAATGTCCATTACCTGAATTCAGTACTTCCACATCCCCTAATACTTAGACTTTCTATTATCTTTTCTATATATGTCCCTATACCCACATGTATACTTGTGTGTGTGTGTGTATGTATCTGTGTGTGTCTTTGGTCTCAGACCTAGTTGGTAAATCCAGTAGAGGTTCAATGATTTCAGCTTCCTATGGCTCTTAACCTGATGATTCTGCATCCTCACTTCTGTCCATGGATCTAATTTCTTAATCTCATCGGGGCATCCAATAATTCAGTAATTACATACTAAAAGTAAATAAAAGGGTTTCTGACCTCTATTGATACAGATATATTTTTAAGCTTAATTTTTATGTGTGTGGATGTGTTGCCTGTGTATAAGCCTGTTTTTCATATGCATACCTAGTGCCCATGGAGGCCATAAGAGGACATTGTATCCCCTGGAACTGGAGTTACACAGCTCACAACCATATGGTTCTGAGCCACCATGTGGATACATGAAATCAAACCTGGGTCCTCTGGGAGAGCAGTGGACACTCTTAAATGCTGAGCCACCTCTACAGTCCCATAGATCTGTCTTCAACATCCAATATTCTAAGTATAGTAAGCACTCTTTAAAGGACTACTAACTTTTGTCAAAATTGCTATAATATTCATAATTTATAATTTCCTACTGTGCCCAGAAATCTAAGTAGCAAAAAGTATTTAGAATAAATTCTAATTATCTCATGAACATAAAAAAAGTTACAATCAAAATTATGGTTATTTGTGTACTTTGAATAATTTATTAAACTCATGTAGCCATCAACAATTCTGCTCTTTTCAGTGAGTTAAAAGAGTTTTTGTTTGAGTGAGTCAAAATGTATTTGATTCTGGGCCACTCATATCCTCCTTGATGGTAGAGAGATACGGGATCCAGGTCCAGAGATTAGTACACCATGATATTCCCTAGACAAAATGCTTCTGCACAGATGGTTGTGGGTCATCTATAGCCATGTTCTTTTTTGACATGATACATTTGATAGAGCATGTCTGAAAAGAACATCGTCATCTGTCAATGTCCAGCCCCAGCAGGGTCAGTGACCCACAAGGTGGAGGCAGAGTCAGTCGATATGTGAACAAAACCAAACCTCTAAAAGATGGGACCAGACTTCTTTCTTTGTTCAGGTTTTTTCTTTCCTCTTCTCCTCTCCTTCTTTCCTTCTCTATTCTTCTTTCTCCTTTCTCCTCTACTTTCCTACTTTTCTACTGTCTATATGTTTTTCCATATATCTTCGCTGTTTTATAGACCAAGTACCCCATGAGGAAAATCACATTACAATCACATCTTAATCATAAAATTTAACTTTACATAATGATTGCAGTTTTTATATTTCAGTAATTACAAGTTTCATATTTTTTTAAAAAACAAGTTATCTTAAAACTCACACTTGAACACCTAATTCCCCCCTATATGTTCTTCCCACAATACATATATATCCTAGAAGCATTAGTTTTACCATTATAGATTAACAAAGTCTAAGCAAGCCAATTAATTTCACAGCTGGCTTCTTTTGTAGCTGGCAAATAGCAGTGTGCAGATATTAAGGAATGAATATGCATCATGTTATCCCAACTTAATAATTTTTATTTAGCTAATACAGTAAAACGAGATTGCTGTAACTAGAAAACTTTAAGTCAGGGGTCATTTTGCTTTCTGTAGGTAAAAAGAGAATCTACTAAAGAGTTCAATGTCCTCAATGTATATTCCAAACTTATCAGCAATCCTTAAACTATAGAAAACTGGAAAGAATCAAATTTATTTTGGTCAAGTGAGTTTAATCGTAACAGTGGACACTGAAGCTCATTTCTTATTTCTTGATCATGGGCCTGTTTTTCACAGGTGAAACTTTTGGTCCCTAACAAAACTTTTGTTGTTCTTGTTTTCTAACCCCGACTAAAACAAGTCCCTATTAAAAATATGTTTTCTTACTTTTATATTATCTTAGGGTACTAATGTTTCATAGGTTACTGATTCTAAGGCAGCCCGTGAAACATCCTAATCTGATCCTGTAGCTGTAGATGAAAAACTCCTAATTTTCCTAACTATACATGTTTGCTTGTTTGTCATACATGTTTGTTTTAATTGAATCACTAGTTTAACTGAGTGGCATTGCTTTTTGGAAAATCAACACTGTTGCTATGGATAGTACCACCAGAGCGATAAAATGACGATGATAGCAATCGACAGGACAGTTGCTTCCCAGCAACAGCAACAGTAGAAGGGATCATTCAGAAGACAATTGCCCCCAAGACTTTGCAAATTTGAGGTAAGTAGCATAGCTACTTTGAAAAAAACAGTGAGCTGTAACTTCTGACATTCTAACGCTGGCTGCAGTTCCTCTGACACCCATCAGTCTTTGGGGGTGAGCCTTGCCAATCATCATATGGTAGTGTTTGTGATGGAAAGCAAGAAGATAGATATCATTCAAACACCAGGTATACATGTAGAGCCCAGAAGTACATGCAGGCAAACACATATACATATTAAAAACTCAACTTAAAAATAGACATAGTTGTGCCACATAGAGACCAGAAACCCTTTATTGACTTTAGCGTGTAATTGCTGAATTAGAGGATGCCCCCATGAGATTTAGAAGTCAGATGCATGGATACAGGTGAGGATATAGAATTATAAAGTAAGGAGCCATAGTAATCTTATACCATCAAGAGCCAAATTCCAGTTTCTCAAGTAAGTCTTAGAGCAACAGGGCTAAAACAGACAATAAAGCAGACAATAGTTATAGAACATGAGATTTCAAGAAATACCAAAAATTTTCTCTTTCTACCCTCAAATATATGGTGGCTAAGGATATGTGTAACAACATTTTTAATTTGTAAGTGAATCACATAAAATTCCCAAGATTGTCTGGAAAATCAGGTATGTCCTACATGAAATAATAAATTTCCTTATAAAAGAGTAACTTGAGATGTTTTGTCACTGATAACAGAAGGTGAGGCTGTGTGAACAGAGATAGAATAACATGAGACAGGTTATAGTGTTTTAGAAACAACATCAGGGCCACACACCATGGATGAAATATGTGAGTTATCTTACATTAAAATCCACAATTCATGGAACAGACACAGGTATTCCTATGGCCCCATAAAAGATAGGTCTTTCTTTATATCCTCTACTTCTGTTCTATTTCCTATTGCTCAGACTGCAGAAATTTTGCATGGGTCATGAGCACATTTGACATGCCAATCACTCAATGTGAAAGATTCGGAATGCACTGAGGAGATTTTTTTCAAAAATTTACAGTCTTCTAAGTCATCACCAAGACAGTGAACCTGCCCAGAAGGTAAAATGTATATTCTAGCACTGTCATTCAGTGCAGACATTGGAATATTATTGTATTTGTTGGCTCTTTCTCCAGTTCACAAGTGTTTGGCAAGAGACTTTTTCTGTACACTGATCTAGTGAGTCACTATGTCAAAGGAAGTCTCAGAAACTACAGATTAGAAAAAAATGAAACCCATTTACTATAATTTGGAACATTCATAGCTTTTTCATATTTGTGTTCATTTATTAGAAGTACCTACTTCCATAGTGCTGCACACTCCAAAATATGTAACATTGGGCCACCTTCAAATTCCCCAAGGAAAGGTGCTAGAGATTAAAGTAATCATTTTGTGGCACTTTGTTCTGGAACAGCCACATATTCTGATAACTGCCTTAGTCGTGGTCAGGCAATGTTCTTGTTTTTCCTAATTTTTGCTTACAAGTTGAGACTCTCATAAATTCTCACACATTTTGCATCTAAATCCCAGACAGTTAGCATTCAGGACCAGGGTCCCATTGTAGATATCTATATCACAGTTCCTAAATAATCCTCTACATAGGATGCCACAAGAAAAGGGTCTTTGTTAACTCTGTTCCAGCTAATGTATTTACACATTTCTTTTCATCTTGTGAAAATTGAATTCTTGAGCAAACTGAGTTTTCTTAAATGAAATTTAGCCTTGATTCCATTAAAGAAAATTTGGAAGGTTCTGCTACTTGTCAATCAACACTTGGCCACATTTTATTTCTAGGAGGTTGCAGCTGGGCCCTAGGGAGTTAAAAGGTTTTTGTTCCAGTCTGTAGCACAGTGTGAGTGGGCTCTTACTCCCTTGCTGACAGTAATAGGTGGCAGCATCGTCATACTGCATGTTTCTGATTGTGAGAAAGTAAGAAGTCCCAGACTCCCTGCCACTGAAGCGATCTGGGACTCCAGAAGCTAGGTAGGATGTTCTATAAAGCACAAGTTTAGGGACAGCACCTGGCTTTTCTTGGTACCAGTGCAAGTAATTGGAACTTACACTTGAGCTGGTAAAGCAGGTGATAGTTACCTGCTCCCCAAGAGATGCACTCATGGATTCAGGAGACTGGGTGAGCAAAATTGCTTCATTTGATCCTATGATCATAAGAAAAAAACAAAAAGGGAGAGAAGTAAGTAGACATATAGATACAAAAATAACTTTCTACCACCCAAAATTCAGGAGAAACAAAATGAAAAGTAGTTTATCTTAGACTCAAACTTTCCCATGGAAAACGATTTTGTATTCTGAACTCAACACCCCACCCCTTTCTTACCTGTGACACTGATTAAAAGGAAGCTAAAAATCTGCAACAGAAAATACATGCTGTTCTCTAATCTCTATTTCAGACTACTTACTGCAATTCTCCTAATTACAACACAAAGTTGAGCTTTTTGTGGTTTTTGAGAATAAAATATGCAAATAGTGAGGTATATTCTAGGCAGTTCTTGTGTTATAAACCAATATGGTCCAGGGCAGTGTCTACTTATTTGTAGACATTGTGCTGAGAAGGAAGAACATTTCTGTGCTTTTCATTTCCTCCTTTGTGGTACATAGTTCTGATCCAAAGCATTGTACACGTATTTCTGTGAAATCTGGTTTAATTTCATTCTCTAAGGAAGGCAAGTTATACTGAGCAGTTTGAGGCATATTTATCCCATGATAAAGCTATGTTGAGGATGACTGTTTACACTGTACTCAGAGAATATTTAGACAAGTAATCTGCTTCCTGTTTTACTGAAAACTGCTAGACTGAACCTTACTCAGCCATTTCAGTCTCATCAGATGGCCTGATCCACAACCACTTGGAAAAACATCATCCAAGTGTGTGGTTTGGAACTCAAGTGTTTTCAGGGTCAGAGTCTAATGCCATCCCCAGGAGAGTAGCAAAAAGTAACCGCCCTCTGAAATAGATGGAAACAATGGTTCTGATTTTGTAGCAACTATATTAAGTTCAGGACTTTATCCCACACTGGTTTAAGAGAACCCCAGGTTTGGAGGCTCATGAAGACTCATTCATCTGAATAGCAACCATTCTCAATATGAACTGTGCTCTGTTACTGTTTGGTTGATATGATACTATTATCTGGGAATATTTGGTCATACTTTTGAAATATATTATGTTTTAATTATTAAAGAATGGGTAGCTCCTAAGGCTGTAAATTCATTCATAACTTTGATCAGAAGTTTTGCTGTACCTTACAGTAAATTTCAATTTTGTTCCTATAAAATTTGAAGTTAAACAGAGCCTATGAGGAAGCCTTGTGTTTACTCTGGATGATTCTTAAGAATAGGTGCCCTAAGCTGGACAGTGGTGGTGCACCACTTTAGCCTTTAATCACAGCACTTGGGAGGCAGAGACAGGCTGATCTCTGTGAGATCAAGGCCAGCCTGGTTTACAGAGTGAGTTCCAGGACAGCCACAGTTCCAAAAGAGAAAGCCTGTCTCATAAATAAAAAAATAGAAGCCATATCCCTCTCCTCATAAACAACTTCTTCCATTGTGTGTCAAAGATTAAGAAAAAAGTAACAGAATTTTTATAGATGAATACATTGAGAGATACTGACATAAGAATTGTTTAATTAAAATTCACTGTGAAGTATGATTTCTGAGGACTCAATTATAAGTAAATGGCTACTTTTCCTTCAAGATAACCCATGATCTCATCTTTCATTGTTTATGTTTAGCAGTTAGTTGCTAGACTTACTCTTGCTTCTTCCTGAATTAAAGAAATTCCATTATTCTATGGATGAAGATAGATTTTATATTTTACCAATATGGACACTAAGTCATCTGTGGTGTTATATAAAACAAACAAACAAATCAACACATTAGTTGATGAGTCTCCTTGTAAAATAAAGGATACAATGTCTGTTAAATCAGTCCTGAAATTAATGTGTGGTCCTCACAAGACACCCAAAAGCAGAACAGTATTTGTGTTGGCCCTATGGAACATGAGGGACATTCAATCGTTTCTTTTAATTTGTTTAGACTCATTTATGTTATTATCTATGTATGTGTGTTTTGTCTGCATATATGTATTTGTACCACATGCATGTGGTGCTTGAGGAAGTCAGAAGAAGCTTTCATATTCCTGGAAATGGAGTTACAAATAGTTTTGAGTCACCATGTGAATGGTTGCAATTGAACATGAGACTTCTGCAAGAGGAACAAGTTTTCTTAACTGCTTGGCCTCTGTCCATCCCCTTGGACATCCGATATAAATTTCCACCATAATCCAGTGCCCTCCAATTAACTCTGTAACTAAATCAAGCTACCATGGAAATTAATCCTTCTGAACTAGTGAAGACTATTGCTAGAAACCAGAGTTCTGGGAGAAACTTCTTACCCTCTTCTGAAAACAGTAGACATGCTGGATCATCAAGTTTAATGGGTTGTGGGTGTGGTCAATGCCAAGACAACTCTCAATTAAGTGAACAGACACTTGGAGATGTTCCTTGCAAAGTGTATCAAGAACCTAGGGACTTTTTGTTTTAGTGTTACAGTGATTAAAGCTCTGATGATATCGACTGTGTAGATATGTATTAGTACTGCCCTCTTCTGGTAAGATAGCCAAAAAGAAGACATGGTCAGATATTGTCTTTTTTGAAGCCTAGCAGAAAAGGTCTATGCAGAGTAATCAGTATTAAATACTAATGGGCTTAGAAAAAAATGCTTTTGTTGGAAAGCCCAGATTGAAACTGTTCTTTCCTTGTAGTGGTCAGAGACATAGAAATAATAATGTACACACAGTCATCCACACTCTAATTCATGTGAACATGACGTAATATATTTCTTTGTTTACCTTTGTTTCTTTTCTCCTCTGGTCTGATTTTATCTAGCAGAAAACACTTTGTCCTTCTTTTCTTTCTAATTTTCCCTATCAGTATACATTTTACTCTTCTCGTTCTGTATTTTTCTCTTTTATTTTAACATTGTCATCATTTTTTTCCATTTTTGTCTTTGCTAACTAGTATTTATAGTTTATATTGTATTGTTTTGCATATGTTCCTCTATTTTTGAGCTGTGGTCATGAGTGGTTATGCTTTCCATCTAAAGCCTTGTGAGATCCATTCTGTGAAGTTGGCCGCATTTTCATGTCACAGTCAGCCTATGGTCCTTCACATAGATGGTCTTCAGAAAAGCCATAACAGTATGATCTAGAGCACTCCCAGAAACAGAATTCTGCAGATTCCTGAGCATCACGTGTCACATCTGCTTCCCTTTTCCTAAGGATGTGCTAGCTGCACAGGAACAGGCTGTTTCAACTCAAGATTGTGTGTTCTGTGATAGTGAGTACATTGTGCTAATTATTTTCAAACTTGAGAATATTAGAAGGATTTGGGGAAGGAATCACACCAATATACCCAAGAAAAAACACTGGAAAACAAAACTGGTAAATAGTGATTCTTTTTGGTCACCAGGTGTTTTACACACATTCTTTTCAGATAAAACTAAATGATTTGTTCACAGAGCAGAATTATTGATTTCTTCAGTTCAGAAATAAGGGCTGAGAAATGAGTTAACTTTTGGAAGTGTGAGAGTAAAAGCCCAAAATCTCACATGGATGCCTTATAAAGACTTCATATTAGAAGGCTTATGTTTCTTACTCTCATTTTGATACCACTATATACAAACGCTAGTGCACCTGAGAAATCCTGGCTACATCATTAGCTGCAATTCTTACAGAAAAATATATATTCTCTATGTGGGCACCAATGGGCTTCACATTCTACTATCATTTTTCCTGACAGGTACCAATATTAAAACAACAGTTTACATATGTATTAACTGAATTCAGTCATTTAAATAATTCTAACATGTACGGATTTGACTGACTCCATTTTTGTTGAATAGAAGTATGAACTCCAATATGTCAAATCTAGGTGCCTCAACTGCCATGATTTGAATCTTTTATTACTTTCAGGGTGTCCTTGTTTAGTCTGTGCCTCTGTAGCTAAAAAGAAGGAAATTGAGTTATTATGAGAAACAGCCTTTTTTACTTCTTCTACCAAAACCTTCCAGTAATGTTGCAAAATGAGCTCCATGTAGAAAAGGTATAGTTACAGATGTCAATGGGAAGGACTGGGGCAGCAGACACTCACTTCTGCTTCCCTGTGAGGTGTCTGTATTCATGCATATCTTGTGGGATTATTGCTCCACCACTGACAGTAGTAGGTGGCAATATATTCAGGCTCAGAGTGCTGATGGTGAGGAAAAGAAATGTCACAGATTTCTTGTCATTAAGCCTGGAAAGTATCCCAGTTCGTATTTGGGATCCAGCATAGCAAAAATTTAACTTTCCCTGGTTTCTGATGATACAAGGCTAAGCAAACACCTATGTTCTGACTGTCTTGGTGAGTGAGGGTGACTGTCTTCCAGAGACACAGACAGCAAGATGGATATTTTATCATTAAGAAGTCACGTCTCATATCTGATACAGGAAAACATACAGTGGAGGTACACTGACTATTCATTTTGCTAGATGATTCTTCTAAGAAATCATATAGGATTCATTTATACACACTGGGCTGCAAAAACCTATAGTGTTGGATGGAGGCCCACAGACCTGACAGGAGGCCCTAGTGTACATACAAACCAAGGCTATGGCTAACCATTTCTCAGTTTATGAATAGACTACTGTCAAAGCTCAGTGGATTGTTCTCTGTCCTTTAAACTAATAAACCAGCAGAGAAAGGTAAGTATGGACACCATAGCAGGATTTGATTGAGCTTATCTCAGAGACTCAGCACCTTGGAACCTGTCCTCTTTTTTACTCTATGGGATAAAAATCATCAGTTTAGGAGGCAGTATGGTATTTTTAACATATCCCAATCCTGCACATGATTTTCTAGTACATTTCGTTCCAGAAGAGTGGAAAAACTTCTGATGGACAGCAAAAAATTTAAATAAATAGTATTCTCTTTCCTGGGTTCCAATAGATAACCTTTCACTCTGTCTTTCTCTTTCTCTCTCTCTCTCTCTCTCCCTATACCTCCCTCTCTCCTTCTGCCCCCCTCTCGTTTTTCAAGACAAGTTTTCTCCATTGTAATTCTGTTTGTCTTGGAAATTACTCTGTAGAATATGCTGGATTTGATCTCAGAAAAATCTATCCACCTCTGCCTTCAGAGTGTTGAGACAAAAGACATGTGCCACCACCACGAGGCTCCAATAGTTACTATTAAGCACAGAATAATCATTTGGTCTGATTGCTTGCTACTGTTTAGGTGAACTTGAAAAGTTGTAAAGAGAACCAGAGTAGTTAAGATTTCTTGGAAAACTTGAGTATGTCTTCTCCAGCTAGACCAACTTTCTTCCTGATTTTATCAACGTTCCTACCAAAGAATTTCATAAAAGTAATCTATAGTCAGAGATTTTCTCAGGCTTTGAAATAGCATCTTTTTATCTTCCTCTAACTTCTTGTAATTATTTTCCCCTTTCACTTTTGAAAACATAATATTTCTTCTATTTTTGAGATTATGACCCTGAAAACATACATATAAATAACATTATACAGGCTGAATGGGTTGTGTATATATATCCCTATGGTCTCCAAAAAAATTCCTAAGTCCAGGCTGGAACCTGCAATATGTAAATGGGACTGTAGTATCCCCACTGTTCTAAGCCAACGAACTTCCAATGATGTCCCTGGATAACAGGGACCATTACTCTGGCTATATATGTAATCTGACCCATGTCTTGTGTTTTCCTTTCCCCAAGTTAGATAGCTTAGCCACCTTTTAGGGAGGAAGTCAGGACTCCTGGGAAAAACCTACATTTTCAACTTGAGTGCAATTGACTTGAACATGTGCATTTGATATAAAATTCTTTTCTTTGGTGGTCAATTTAATTTAAGTGATTTCTTCTCATTTGTAGGCATGTAATCACTTTTCATTGAGTAATAGTAGATTCTCTTTCTATTATTTGTCCTCATGTCTGAATCCACACTTATTCTTGCTATCACACTGTGATATCCAGCATTTTTCAGGTCCTAAGTGGCTACCCAGAGCTCCATTTATGCTGTTTCCCAGTAGAAGAGGAACTTTGCTAAAATGATATAACAATCCACTTTCTCTGCTGATATTTTTGTCTTAAATTATGGGCCTAAATGACTAATATTTTTGTATAAGTACAAAAATGACTACAAAATAAGGAATGAAATATGCACAAAGCAGTGTTACATCAAATAAATTAGAAAAAAAGCATTTAAGATTTTAAAATATGATTATTGTATTATTTGGCTAACACCTACTTCTAGTTGAAGGTCTCTATGAGGATGTCATGTTAACTTTTCTCTAGTATCCTTAACAAGTCTAAAGAGGAGTGAAAGTCAGTTCAGATAGTCTTTCATGGAGTTCCAACTAGATTAAACACACGGTTTGTTACCAATAGAAATAGGGATCATCTTCTAAATTGATCACTTCTTGGGCACACTTCCTAACAACTTGTGTCCCTGACTGGTTCAGTGGCAGTGAGTATGGGACAGACTTTATTATTTCCATAAGCTACTGGGTTGTCATATTATTACTGTTGATAGTATTACAATATGTCAACACCCTTCCACTACCCAACTACCACTTTGGACAAGTACCTCCTCCACAGGCTGTGTGTCAGGTAATCTTCTTTCTGAGTTGTGTCCTTCTGCTTAGTCCTGGTTCTCACTTAGTTGTGTCAAGTTTGTGATTCTGCATAACTGTAGAAGAGTATTCATGTATTAATGAAGTGTTAAGTAGTACATTCTATACTAAAACTTTCTCACGAATCAACAACATTGTGACCATAACATATTGACCTGTACAACATAGACTCTGATCTATGTTGTATAGACCTTTCTGCATCATTGAAACTGTGTTTCTTAGAGAACTGAATTTATAGTATGGGGCAAATGGAGGTTTCAATGATGCTTGTAGACTGTACATACTAATACATACCACTGGACAGATTAACTACATCTTCCTTGTGTCTGATGACATGGAACTTTCCATTTCATTGTTGATTTAATTGTTCCAAGAGTCATACAGTTTCAATGCTTAGATCCTAAGTGTCAAGCACTTCCATATTATACCCATGACCATTTCTAATTCATCCACTGTCCAACCTTCTTCTGCTAATTGGCATCTTTCCTTCTAATTTTTTGCATTTTATCTCTGGACTTTTCATTATAGACCAATTCCTCTCAAAGTAACATTCATATAAATAATATCTATTTGCTAATAGCTGTTCTCATATTTTACTTTTTCATAGGCTGCTTCTAGAGTTTCCTCTCCTCTCAGTAACACTCGTTGACTGCTCATGTTTCTATCAGTTTATGGCTGTGTTCCATTCACCATAGGTCATTCTTAATTTAAATTTCCATCCTACAGTTTTGTATCTATGCTCATCTTTCTTGCACCCACATTCTTATTTGGACATTATAATTGTTGTGAATACACCAAGTATGGTCCACCTGTAATTAGCAGTTTAAAATGTCAATGTGCAATGTTTTGATTCTATTGACTTCTAGAAAAGTAATAAAATCATCTGTCCTTTAAGAAAAGTTACTGACTTGTACTCTGGACAACAGAAGAGTCACTGTGACATTGTAAACATCTAAGTTACCCACCCAATGTTTAGAGTCATTAATCTTTAAGATGAGTTTGCAAATCAAGAATACATATTTGGGGCCCTAGAGATATCACTCCATGGTGAAGGACATTTGTTGCTCTTGCAGAAACCTCAGTTTGGTTCACATAACCAATATAATGGCTAACAACCATCCACAACTCCAGTTCTATAGGATTTTATGCCCACTTCTGATCCAATAAATCATCTGAATGAGTAAATATGTTTATTATTGTTACTTACATAGTAATAGATGAGTTATAGTCCTAAAATTTGCAGAAATACCTCCAATCTTTCCTACCAGAATAGAACCAGGGTGCTATTATCTATATTGTGAGCCCACAGAAGAAATCACAGATCCCCATCTAATATTGGAACAACAGAAGTAGCAACAAACACAAGTAACCTAATGTACAAAACAAGTCAGTCATATGGGAAGTTATATATTTGTGTGAGCTCAATCCTTTCTCTTATCAGGGATTCTTCTGGGTTTTTAACATGCTACAACATGGTGTGAAATACGGCTTTGGTTTTCTGTAGTCTGTCATATATATTAGATACAGCTTTGGGTATTATGAAGTGAGGTCTCTCTGGCCAGGATTGGAATACCAGTCTCACTACAGGACTGCTGAAGTCAGGAGAAATATATCCCATACCATGATTTACTAACACGTTCTGTTACATGTTGTTAACAAGACAACCTGGTTCTTAAATGGGGTGAATTTTTCACATGACAATTGTACTAGGCTCAGAGTAGATAGCTAAGGTAACTGAAAACCTGATTAAGGAATTACCCAATTTTGTATCTCTAGTTTCATGAAAGTAATTTTTTTCAGAAATGGTAATAAGTATACTAAAAATTTCAAGGGAAGGATTTTTAGTTGAAGAATCAGTTCTTCCTGTATAAAGAGTCTCTCAGCACATTGATAGTAGGATGGAGTTCCCTGGTGTTCCTCTGGGATCATCTATGAAATGGAGCCCTGATAGCTCCTTTATTCCATTTATTTCTCATGTGAAGTAAAGAGGAACAGAGGGTGCGGAGCTTAGATGAGATGTAGACTGTAATTATGCAGATAGAAAAATTACCTGTATAATCAGGCAGCACTAGTAACTGGGCTATACAATTTCACACTGTCATCCTTCCAAATTTATGTGAAAGAGCAACAAAGCCCCCAGAAGACACCCCAGGAAATGAGCAGGAACTATCATGCCTTAGTTTTGTATCCAGTGACACTGACACCTACACTGATTTTGAAAAACTTATTAAGAAGTCCTGGGGATTTGGTTAAACTGCAAAAAATTACCAGGCTGGTTTATCTTAGTAAGTCAGCAAGGACCTGGGTTACAATGAGTCAAATTTTTCTACAATAAACGTGTTGGATTAGATAGACAGTAGCAATACTATCCAATGAAATCATACTATTGTAATGTAATTACTTCCAGTGGTAATATATGCTCATTTTGCTGTGGTTTCACTTGGAAAGGGAATGGTTATGCAGTATAATCCCAGAAGTACAAAAATACTTACAGATCCTTTCATTTGTGGTTGTATGGGCTACTAATGGAAAAATGTATATTTCCTTTCCTCCATCTCTATGACATAATTGGTGAGAACAGAAGCACAAAATTAATCCACAGCACCAGAAAGCAGGGAAATGATTTATAACAAATCAGAATCTGATATTTATAATTTATGCTCTTCAGATAAGCACTCTACCATATTCCGTTTATGATTTCTCTGTTGAGCCTCTTTAATCATGAGCAGCCAGAGTAAAGATATCCCCTCTTGCCATGTGAGGAAACTGGGTATCCTTTCAGTCTCTGCTTATAATCCCATGCATCTCTGTCAAATATTCCTATATCTTACAGATTATTGCTCATATTCTCCATCCAGAGTTAAAGCAAGCCTTTGTCTGCACATATAGAAGTCCTCTCCTTAACATGTGCACATTGTTATCTGGAAATATTCTATGTTTTCTAACCTTTATATTTTTTCACAATCATATTATTTATGTATCTTAGAAAGCAAAGATCTGGGTTAGTTCTGCAGTATAGACAGAGGGAAGGTCTGTGCAGGCTTCTAATGATTGAAAAATCACATGAAGTATCTTCTATGTCAGAGGTGACAATAGTAAAACAAAATGTGGTCCTTCCTGGGAAAATAACATTCTAAAGCTGTCAGTCTGGAAGACACCAGAATTAATAAGTGCTGTATTACCAAAACACTGGAAGGAATGGAAATGAAATCATGCATTCAGTCATTCTCTGAGTGAATAATTATGCATATGCTTCCCTTTCATCAATTTTACAGAAAAATAAGTTATTAAAGAATGTTAAATGTAGAAGTTATGAGCTGCATTTACTGTGGTCCATTAAATTTGTCTCAGTGGATGTACAAACATAAAAAAATGCCAAGAAAGTACAACTTCAAGTATTTATCATAAAAGTGTAAAATTATTGATGGATATTAAAAATAATTGCCATGTCAAGTATTGTCATATCAAAAATTCCTCAAAGCTTGAGGAAACTTTGTATGTGATCGATAGATGGGCTTATTATGTTTGTGGATAATGATTTTCCAAGGTGCATTTCATTGCATTTGATTTATATGCATTAAATGTGTATAAATTTTTGTTCAGCAAGTGTACCTCAGTAACATTTATTTACTTATTTATTATTTATTTATTTATTGTTGGTTCATATGTGTGTCTGAAACAACATGAAACACCAACACATGAAATATCAACATGTACATATCAACTAAATAAAGTCTCTTTCTCATACATCATAAGTTTGTGCACACTCAAGAGAAAAGAGATTGTTTTATACCTCAAAATTAGAATACAAAATGTAAGGTAACCCATTATTAAAATCAGATGAAAGCCATTGTCTTGATTTTAGTTTCTTTCTCTCTTTTTTCATTGTAAATTTGAAAAAAAGCTATGGACATCTGGGAAGAGAGGAATCAAATTGAGAAAATGCTTCTGTCTTATTGATCTTAAGGCAAGTCTATGGAGGATTTTTTTTAACTCATCTTTCCATAGACTTTTTTTTCTAACAGGTAACCATCTCCAATTGCAGTTTGTCTCATATTTTTTATACTTCATTCATACTATTATAACAGGTATGTAGAGGTTGCTTATGCTAAGCAAACAAATTTTCACATAAAATATCAGGTACCCACAATTTATTATTGAAAAAAAAAACAAAGCTTTACCATCTCAACTGTTACTTTGTGATGACCTATTTTCTTTTGCATCACAATACTACTCTATTTTCCATATAAGCATTTCAAACATTAAGCAGATTAAGATTTTAGGTTCTTCTAAATATTCTTCCTAAATCTTAAGTGGTTGTGTTTTGATGTCTGGAGACCTTGACTAGATAGGCATGTGTTAGTAATCCACCCCTTCTGGTACATGGTCAAAATGAAAACAGCATATGTAATTGTCCAAGACAGAAACTAGAAGAAAAGCTATATAGACAGTGATCACAGAAAAAAATATAAAAGTCCCTAACAGAAATTTCCTCACAAAGTGATGCTACCAAGGAAGAACTGTGAGTATGTAATCACAAACATGCCACACACATAAAGTCTACTTTTTACTTTATAGAAATGAGGAAACATTGATTAGTAACTGTTAAAACACAATTGCAAAAGTATGGAAAATGTGTGAATTTCTAAGAATACTTTATGTCAATATTCACAGGTATTCGCTGTCTAGAGTGAGGTTACAACCTCCTAAAAAACTGTAGATCAGAAACATAACAAGCAGGGAACTATTTTGAAAATGAAAAAAAAAACAGATTTTTTTTTGTACTATTACATCAAGGAATTTTGAAATGTTAAATATGGTTAAAAAATAATATACATTAACTATAAATTTTATACACTCCGCTAAAAACAGTCATTGAGAGCTATACTCCCTTATCTATTGTGCCAGGTATGATGATTGTAGGAAAATTAAGTTCTCTAGATCATACATGATTTAAAAATGTAAATTAATATATTACAAGTCCTCAATTTCTATAGAGAATGACTTGGGATAAGTGTAAGTAGAGAATTCAAGAAGGAGAGATGCCCAGGAAGCATCTTGCATGGCTACTTTTCTTTATGAGCTGACTTATAAATGTGACTCATAGGGTTCAGGCACTTAGAACTTTGGCTAGCCAAAACAGAATTAAAGTGGCAAATCAATTATAAAGAGGGGAGTCAGGTAATTAAATTGTACATGAAAATATACACATGACAGATACTTCCCTTCCTAAAATTCATGCTGCACATTGCTTTGTTTCACAATTCAACTTCATACTAAATGTGTAATAAATATTATGAAAATTAATCTTCTCTTATCACAATAATATAAACTGTGCCAGATGAAAAAAGTATATAGACATTGTTATAGTTTTGGGGATTATGGAATGGAAGCATATAATCACATAGTGAACTCATGAAAGTTGGAAAGAACATTATGCTTGTGGAATTTAGATGCTGGTCTTTGACTCCCATATGCAAGCATGCATTCTGTCAAAAAAATATATACTTCTCTGCTAAGAATGAGTACCCTTGTAGACAAGTGTAGCTTTCAGGGGCACCCTGGGGACACTCCTAGCTACTACTTGGAACCTCTGGCCCTGTCCACCCCACTTTTGCTCAGGGGATGAGCCGGTGAGGAATCAAAAGACTAGACACCTGGAGATGCATGGACAAGTAAACTCTCTTTGTTCAGGAAAAAGGACACACTTTATACCCCCTATGACCACTCATCGCCCCCCCCATTCGGCTTCCATTCATCTCTTGAGCACGATTGTGGTGAAATGTCCTTTGCTGGTTGACTCTCATGATGTCATCTGTTCCTAAGTATCAGCTTTCACATCTGTGAGACCATTGCTCCTGTATTAACTCCTGGCAGCTGGTTCTTAGGGAGGCCTTACTTCCTCCTACAGACAAGGGCCTTTATTGAGTAGTTAGGATAAAATTGCAGCAGGGAGTTCCTCCCAGGAGCCCCTACTCATTTGCATGTGGCTAGATCACAATCCATTTCCTTGGGTACTTCTTGAAACTCTGGTAGTTCCCAGTGAAGTTCAGTACCACTCCAGATATGACATGGACAAGAGACTCCTCACTCAATTTTGGTGGATTCTTATGCTCTGGATCCAAGGTAAGAAGCTTGACTCTGTCTTCTCAATTCAGAGTGGTCAACCCAAAAGGCTGATTGGTCTTTGAGGAAAATTCTACCATAATATTAATTATGTTGATATTTGTTTCTAATTTCCTAACTCCAGGGGCCAGTTCTGATATCCAGTTGACACAGTCACCATCCTTCCTGTCTGCATCTCCAGGAGAGAAAGTCACCATCACTTGCAGAGCATGTCAGAATATATACAGTAACTTACACTGGTATCAGCAGAAACCAGGGGCAGCTGCTAAGCTCCTGATCTATGATACATCTACATTGCAATCAGGAGTTCCATCCAGGGTCAGTGGCAGTGGGTCTGGTACAGATTATTCCCTCATCATTGGCAGCCTGGATCCTGAAGATGTTGCCACTTACTTCTGTCACCAGGGTAGTAGTTACCCTACCACAGTGATAAAAGACATAACAAAAACCTCTCTAGGAAGCAGAAGAGTGAGGCTATGCTGCATCAGCTGGCTCCAGGTGCTCCTCAGGCTGAAGGCATTTCTCAGAGGCAGTCAGGATTTGGAGCTCACTAGGAAGTCTTAATGAAATGCAAGGCAGGCAGTTATGTATCTAAGTGTCCATGTGTTGAGCAATATGGCTCACACATGACAATGATTCCCATATTTTCTCAAGAGCATAGTTTTGGGATTTTTGTTGTTGTCCTTGTTTTTTAAGCTGAGGTATCTGAATGTTAGCATCATTTGTGATGTTAATGGATGTTATCAAAATGTTATCAATACTTTAATACATAAATTTAGAGTAAGAATAAGAGCTATGACCTGACCTGGGTACTTTGGTAGTCATGGAGATTGATTCTTGAAATGAAGATTCTCTGGTTCTAGTCTACACTACAGGTCTTTCTGTGCCACAGTTATAGGCTTCCCCAGACACATTGAGGGAATTCAGGGCAGGAACTAACACTAAGCAAATGAAGCACAGAAGACCCCATTTTGAATGCTACCAGCTGACTTTCTCACACATTCTCACAAAGATAACTTCCTTCTATATGACAGGGAAAACTCAGGATGTCACTGTCCACAGTGGGGTGGGCCCTTTCACATCAATAAGCATTCAAGACATTTCCAAATCAGCCTGAGACATTATAAAGTTCATGTATGCCTTGCTGTTCTAGAACATAGGATTTCTTTTCAGACTCTGAACGACCATGGCTATTCAATATCCATAACAAGAGAGAAGACATGGATGTATTTTCCATAATCACTCACAAAAAAGTAGTGAAAATTTATCCCTTTATTATCTAGGTGCACATTTATGATCATAGCAAATGACAGCAGAGGCAGATGGGCTATCACAAGTTCAAAGCCATCCTGGGCAAATATCAAGTCTCAGGCCAGCCAAAGCTGCATACCAAGGTATTGTCTTAAAATATCAGAAAAAAATATTTTTCTCTGTTCACCTATTTGATGAACTCAAGAAAAGTCTTTCTATCAGAAATGTTTTGAGTGTGCATAAACATATCTCTGTAGATAAGAAATAAACACTAAGACATCTATAAAAGGGTAAGCACTGTATACAAGGCTTTCCCCCACATATCTAACTTCTAGTCCTGAGATTCACGGTTTCTCTACTACCACCCAAATTCAAACCTCACCAAGTGCTCCCACAATGTGGCTAACAGTAAAAAAAATCTATTATTAAAGGATAGATCACAGAAAAAGCATGTTTTGATAAACGTGTTATATATGCATGCAATGTATAGAGATGTTAATCGGTGCACATATATGCATATGAACATGCATCCATATATGCAAATAAGTTTGACAGACCTTTAACGAATATATTTTAAAAATTACTAATGAGAAATTTCATATTCACTACCAAATATATAATTTTCCCTCTCCTCTTGTCTTAAACTCTGCTATTGAATCTATACTAAGGAGATATATTTTTTCTCCTTACCAGGTTCTTTGGATTTGAGTACATTTTTGGACTTCAATTCACTAAGTACAGAAAAAGAACATTATTGATATTTTTTAAACATTGTTAGTGTTTACCTAGTAGAATAAATACGAACTAACCTGAGCTAGCTCTGCTCTATGCTGTTAATGGTAAAAGCCATTGAAGATCATTGTTCTAGTAAGATTTCTATTGCTCTGATCAAACACCAGGACCAATATCAACACTGGAAGGAAAAGATTTATTTCAGCTTACAATTGTCAGTTCAGCCTCCATTACTGAGGAAAGTCAGGTTAGAATTCAAGGAAGGAATCTGGTTACAGGAACTGAAGCAGAAGCCATGGAGGACTGCAGTTACAGACTTGCTCCTCATAGCTTTTTAGTACAACTCAGGACCACTAGTTCAGAGCAGGTTGGAGTTGGGCACACATCATTAATTACTGATCAAAAATATGCCAGACAGACATCCCTAGAGTCCAACCTCATGGGAACATTCTCTTTTTTGAGATTCCTCCCTCTTCCTTTCCCATCCATATTACTTTCCTTAGTGTCTTCTGGACATTGGAGCATCTCCTTCTCTGAGTCACAATCACTTTATCACTTCTCTCAACCCTCACTTGGGATAGACCTTCACCTGAGGGTTTGTCCCTCATGATATTGCATCCTGATGAGACTCCTTAAAGCCACAACTCAGGAATAAGAAAACCATGTCCTGGATGCTGTATTCCCCAGAGTAATAAAACTCTGCTGTGTTAGTCTATCTATACAGGAAAGGACTCTAATGTAGATACTTAGGGGGAGAAAATTACACTTTATTTCAGGAAAATCACAAATCACCACTATCTTCCCACCCCCAACCCCTTCTGTTTCTGTGTACCAGCCCCCAACTCTGGTGGACATGCTACAGCACAATGCATGCTAGCCAGAAGGTTGGGTAGAAAGTCCTCCTGTTTAGCCCTTGAACTTGATCAACTTGGTCCCCAAAGACCTGGTCCTCTCCCATCCTTTCACCCTCATACACTCCTGTTGCTGTGTCTCAATCCCCAACACAACAGCATCCTCTGCTCCAGTTAAGACCATTTGAACCAGCAGAACAAGTAGGCAAACTCAGATAGAGACTTCCTGCTGAGCCAGAGGCCACACTAGCCCCCTGAACCCCAGCCCCCAACATAAGCAGAGACTACCTGATGGGCCAGAGTCCAAGTCAATCAGTAGAACTCCAGACCCCAACTCTGGCAGAGACTCCCTACTATACCAGAGGCTACACCAACTGACAAAAGTCTAGGCCCTAACTTCCATGCAGACTCCCTGTAGGGCCAGAGTCCATTTCAGCCACCAGAACTCCAACATCTATGAGCTGAGACCACAAAGAGGCCACAAAGGCCGGAAAATCAGAAAGGGTAATGCCAGGGTAAGAACACAATCGACAAAAAACAAGCCAATATGTTACCCCCCAGAGTCCAACTGCCCTACCACAACAAGCACTGAATTCCCCAACATAGCTGAAGCACAAGAAAAAAATCCTTCAACCAACTTTATGAAGATGATGGAGGCCTTTAAAGGGGAAATGAATGAATTTCATAAAGTAAGTGATGAAGACAGACCAAAAATTGGAGGAATTCAACAAATATGTTAAAGAAAGCCAAGAAAACCAAGGAAAAAAGCAAATAGACAGTTGAAGGAAATAAATAAAACAGTTTAAGACCTAAAAATGAAAATAGAAGCAAAAAATAAAGCACACACTGAAGGAATTCTGGAAAACAAACATCTAGGTAAGTGAACAAGAACCACGCAGGCAAACTTCACCAACAGAATACAAGAGACATAAGAGAGAATGTCAGGTGTTGAAACTACCATAGGAAAAATAGATACATCAGTCAAAGAAAATGTTAAATCTAAAAAAATTCCTGACAGAGACATGAAGAAAATCTGGAACACTATGTAAAGGCCAATTCAAATAATAATAGGAATAGGGAAAGAAGATTCCCAGTTCAAAGGCCCAGAAAATATTTTCAACATGATCATAGAAGAAAATTTTCCAGACCTACAGAAGGAGATGCCTATAAAGGTACAAGAAGCATACAAAATACCAAATAGACAGGACCAGCAAAGGAAGTCCCCTCTCCAGATAATAGTCGAAACATTAAACATACAGAACAAAGAAAAAAGACTGAAACTGGCAAGAGAAAAAAAGCAAGTAACATATAAAGGTAAACTTATTAGAATTGCACCCTACTTTTCAACGGAGATTCTAAAAGCCAGAAGGGCCTGGACAGATGTGCTGTAGATTCTAAGATGCCAGTCTAGACTACTATACCCAGAAAAATTCTCAGTCACCATAACTGGAGAAAACAAAACATTTTATGAGTAAGCCAAATTTAAAGAATATGTATCTACAAATCCAACCCTACAGAACGTGCTAGTCATATTACTGAATTACTGTCAGAACTCAAATGATGCTGCCAGATGGCTGCCTGAGTGGCTAGTCCGCCAAATAGATAATAACAATACTTCCAGGAAGGACCAACCTCGCTGAGAAGATGTTCTTTTATCTATTACAGGAGACCCCAACATCAAGAGACGTGGTGGTTGCTGTCAAAGCCTCCCCACCACAGACAGCACCATGGACAGCACCAATCGATATTGTTGAGCCTACTGCTTTCCCTGTCACTGAGACCATAGATGCCCGGAGACAAGTCTGGCATAATCACATGGGTTTTGAGTTCAAGGTCATCAAAGAACTTAAGACAGCTGTGGCCCAATACGGGGCTACCACTCCTTACACTCCTTACACTATAGCCATTGCTGAGTCCATTCAGAACGGTGACAAAATCATCAATACGACTTCCAAAGAGGCACCTTTAGGGACATTCTTCCCTGATATTGAGTTTAGAGGTGAGGGTCTCTTTAATTGCCTATCATGGGAAGACACTTACGATGGCACATTTTATGTTTGCCCTGCCAATGGTAGTATCAAGAGAGGATGTGGGGGCCCTGAGTATACCTACTGTTACAAATGGGGATGTGAGTCCACAGGCTTTATTGCTTGGGATCCACCAGTCAAAAATGACTTGATCAATATGACCCTTGCCAATGCCGTAATGCGTAAGGCACTTCCAGGAAATTGTTACACAAACTACCATCCATGGTTTATAATCAAATTTACTGGTGAGGGGAAAAAGGCTAATTGGGAAAGTCCCAAAACATAGGGAATCAGGCTTTATGCCATGGGTTGGGACCCAGGGAATATTTTTACTATACGCTTCAAGAAAGAACTGGCCACCTCAACTAGAGCCATCTGCCCAAACCTCATTCTGAACCCAAACATAAATCAGACTTTGAACTCTAACAGATCATTGCCTCCTTTCATACAGAAGTCTACAGAAGACACCCTTTTAGAACTACTCAACCATACTTTCCTCACCTTAAATGCCTCCAGGCCTGATCTTACTAAATCCTGTTGGCTATGTTACAGTGCTAAACCTCCCTATTATGAAGGTATAGCCACTAAGGCTAAATATATCATCTCCCAGAACCACTCTACCTGCCGATGGAACCAGATCCCTTCCTTAAAGCTAACCCTTCAGGCTATCTCTGGCACAGTCCTCTGCTTGGGCTCATTCCCTAGCCAGTATGCTTCCCTCTGCAAAGAAACCATTTCCCTTACAAACTCTACAGCCAATGACTATATTGTCCCCTCAAGTGATACCTGGTGGGCCTGCAGTGATGGCCTCTCTCCTTGCATCCATGTTCAAATGTTTAATAAGTGCAATATTTACTGTGTTCTGGTTCAGCTTATACCAAAACTGGTTTATTTCACAGCTGAACAGTTTGCTGAACTGTGGGAACTCAAAGATCCCAGCCCTTTGCTCAGATAGAGACACGAGCCTATTTCTACTATAATGCTGCTGTTCTCTTGGGATTGGGAGCTACCGGCTATTTCTTCTCTTATTTTACAGAACCACTACTATGGACAACTGCACGCCTCAATCAATGCTGACCTAGAACAACTAGAAAACACTATTTCTCACCTGGAAAAATCCCTGTCCTCCCTAGCTGAGGTAACCCTATAGAATAGAAGGGGTTTAGACTTGTTGCTTCTGCAACAAGGAGGCCTCTGTGCTGCCCTTAAAGAAATTATACCACTCTGGTATAATTAAAGATTCTATTGCCAAAGTTAGAGAAGGCTTAGAACGCAGGAAAAAGGAGCATGAAGAAGAGGAAGGGTGGTTCAAAACTTTGTTCAGTACTTCCCCCTGGCTCACAACACTTTTGCCCAGCCTGTTGGGACCACTATTAGGTCTCCTTCTCTCTTTGGGCCCAGTGATTTTCAACAAACTCATCACTTTCATTAAACAGCAAATTGAGGCAATTCAGGCTAAACCGATACAGGTCCATTATCATAGGCTTGAGATGGCTGACTTGGATGCCAATAGCATCAGTTATGTCAGGCCCTGATATGATGAGCTGAGCCAAATGGCCAGTGACAGGTAGAAATGCTTAGGACTCCAAAAAACTGTAATAACTGTCCTTCTAGTTTAAGACAGGAACACAGCCAAGCTGCTGTTGTCTCCAGGGACGAGCATAGAGGACATGTTCTGTGTTCCAATCGTAAGACAGGCATGGTTCCCATGTATTGCCAAGCCACTCTTAAAATAAAATAAAAAAGGGCGACCTGTGGGGAGCTGATCTCCCCAAGCCTTTTCCTGACTCTATCAATGTCATGATGTTAAATTGCTTAGGCAGTGAGTAGTTTTCCATCACTGGACATAAGATTTGTTTTTCTCCCTTAGACCTGTTTTTCTCCAGAGTTGTTTTTCTCTCTTAGACTTAAAGTTGTTTTTTCCTTTTAGTGTTTACTTCCTCCCGGTGTGGGGTATCCTGTTTTTGTACCCTTATCCTGTTTTTTTCCAAAGTGCAAAAACATCCTATTTTTGTGTTTTGGCCCTAGACATCCTGTTTTGCCCCTAGTTAGTTCCTCCCTCCTCACCCTATAAATGCCATGTAAAAACTCTGAATAAATTGACTTGGACTTGATTTGATTTAAGAAATTTGCCTCGTTCCAGTCTCTCATGCTTTCCTTCCCAGAAATCCTCACTCTCTCTTCCAGGATTCCCAGTTGATTGACCTGCGGGCCAGGTCAGAGGCTCAGAAAGCATAAATAATTGATTTCAACCATACAAGAATTGGTCCTACCATAGATTAGCCACATTACAAGGCTTGCCTCTGTATTGTTTTTCACACATCAAATTCCATATCTAATACAACTCCTCAGAGCTATTTCAGATAAATTATGTTCAAAACAGTGGTGTTGGTGAGTGACACGATTTATCATCTATGAAACATTGCCTGTTGTTGAGTTGTTAAAGGAGAATTGTTTATTTTCAAGTTTGCTGCTATAATTAAAAGCCTGATAACTGGCCCTGTTTATTATGGCTTTTGTCACTGTTTTTCTGTACCACACCTCTCCATACATAATAGAAACAAAGTCTGAAAAGTCAAAAGAAATGTTCTAATAGATGAGAAATATGTATATGAACCTGTATATCTACATAGATACTCATTCATGTATGTGTGAAAAGGGGTTGGGAAAGAGAGAGAAATTTTCTAAAAACAATAAAGTCTGAATTCCCTATGTGGGTTGGGACCTGACCAGATTCAGATCACTGCTTCTGTTAGTAGGCCAGCTCAGTCATCCCTGACTGGGCCTCTGTCTGCTCATTGCTTATACAACACTGCCATCTGCTGATAAAGCTTCTGCACTCTGACTTCAGCAGGCAGTGAGCTGTGAGATTATTTCCTCATCACTGTTTCTCTGTGCCACAATGGTAATAAAATGTAAGTGCAAATGTAGTTAGCCCAGGGAGTAGAGGACTGTATGCAGGTTCAGTAAAGACAAGGAGGACACTCTCTATTATTCAAGCCTGATAATTCCATGGCAGAAGGAACAGCTTTAGAACCTCTGGCTGAACCTCTGGATAGAACCTCGGGTACCAATTATAGTTGTTAGTTTGTCTTGAATAGGTCGGTAAATAACAAGAGACAATTCTCCCAGATGTAAGCTGGAACAACCTAGGCATAGGGCTACAGTCTCCCTGGGCTGAGACCTGGACTGACAACAACCCACAGTCTGTTCACTCAGGTGATTTATTGATTGAAAGCTCCTCCCTCAGATACAAAGTCTTCTTTTGCATTAATTAACAGAATCTTATAATCCACTTTCCCAAATGCCAGGCCAACTGACCTGTTGCCATTAAGTGAGGGTCAAGATTGAGAGACATAGATGATTCCAAATCTCCTTATTAGTAACTGAGGAGGAATTACAGAAATCCCTTTTGTTAGCATTAGCACAAACAGATGAAGATAACAGAAGACAAGATAATCAGAGCATCAATTGCTTAGACAATAACTGGTTCCTCAGACTAACATTCTTTCTGCATTCCAAAAAGCTATACCCAGAAAGTTGGATCACATAGGCCATTGAAGCTTCTCTTTACTAGATCAAAGAATCAAAAGATCAAATGTTTGTTCCACTACACAAAGCTAACCACACATGCTAGAAATAAAATCTGAAAAGCCAAAAGAAGCAATGTTCACATCAGTGGAAAGCATGTATATATACCTGTATATAAATGCTATATAAATGCTAATTTGTGAGGGAGGGTGAAGGGAAGAAGGGTGTATGTGAGAGAGAGGGAAGGAGGGGGGAAAAGAGGGAGGGAAGAAGAGAGAAAGAGAGACTTTCTAAAACAACAAAGTCTAAACCCCCTATGGGAGTTGGGACCTGACCAGATTCAGATCACTGCTTCTGTTAGTAGGCCAGCTCAGTGATCCCTGACTGTGCCTCTGTCTGCTCATTGCTTATACAACACTGCTATCTGCTGACACAGCTTCTACACCCTGACATCAGTGGACAATGAGCTGTTTGGTAGCTCTGTGAGATCATTTCCTTTTCACTGTTTTCATTTTTGGTATCTAAACAGCCTTTCTTCTATATATAAACATAGAGAAACTGTCCAATTAACCCCAATTTCACAGTTAACATTTTCTTCATCTTTTGTTATTACCAAATGGCTTATCATAGTTCTTTTGCCCTACGTTGATAGGTTAGTAAAGCTCTCCCTGGTCCCAGGCCCTGGAGTGCCAGAAGCCTAGAGGCTGGGCTAAAGACCCAAAGGCTTAAAGCTTCAAGCCCTGAGAGCTAGAGGCCTAGTTAGTGTTCCAGGCTGTAAAAACCAATGGCATGGGTCTGGAGAGACGGCTCAGTGGTTAAAAGTGTGTCCTGCACTTCAAGGATGTGAGTTCAGTTTGTGGCACCACATCAGACAACTCATAACAGCCTGTAACCTCCAAGGGATCTGACCTCTCTTTTGGCCTCCTCCAGCACAATGCTAACATTCATATACCCACACACAAGCACACACACACACACACACACACACACACACACACACACATGCACAGTTAAAACTAAAATAAATTTTTTTAAAGGCCAAAGACATGGCTCCAAGCACTTAGATTAAAGGACTATCATTCTGGGCTTTAAGCACCAGCAGCCCTAGTACAACTCTCTTCATCCTTAGCAGTGAGTGTTTGCATCACATTGTCCTGAGCAACAGAAGCAAACAGAGGGTATGTTGGGTCCTGAGTCCCTGCAGTGACAAGTGTTACAGCTCTTCAAGCCAGGGGTGTTTGAGACCCTTGGCCCTTTAGCAGTTCCTTGGAACTCTCCCAGTGACCAAGGACAGAAGTTTTGTGTCTTTAGATCTTCATGGTTTTCATTGTCTCTATTGCCTCTGCTCCTTGTTTTTTGTGCCCCAGCCACTCTCTGTAACTCTTTCTCTGCCTTCTTGATGTTTTTGCTGATGTCTCCAGGGACAATTCCTTCACCACTGCCACTGCCTTCACAGCTCCTGTCTCCTTCCTTTCTTTGTGTTACCAACTCAACTCACTCTGCTAATGACAAAAAGAAAAGAAAAAAAAAGGCAAGACTGAATCTTTAATTGGACCCAATGTTTTAACACCAGAGGGCAATATAGAAAGGTGTCTCTGGCTGACTTGCAGAGTAAGCCAAGTAAACTCAAACTGCATAGCCAGAGATGGGGTATTGCCAGGGTATCTACACTACATGTCAATGAAGAGAGGTATTTGTATCAAGCATGGCACAATCATTCTTGTAAATGAAGGCCTGCACTTGCACCAATCACATCAATTTCTCATGCAAATGAAGTCACTCACCTTCTTGACTGATACTCCTTCACTCCAGGCTAATGCTCCAGAGGATGAAACAGCTGTCAATTTGGTACTCAAATTGCCCCAGCCATCAAAAGGAAAAATAAACATTTTTTTAAGTGTTAAGCATACCTTTAATCACAGCACTCTGGAGGCAGAGGCAGGTGGATCTCTGAGTTTGAGGCCAGCCTGGTTTATAGAACATGTTCCAGGACAAGCAGGGCTATACAGAAAAACCCTGTCTCGAAAACTTTTAAAAAATAAATTAAACTAACTTAAAAAGTGTTTACAATAAAGATGCAATTGGCAGTGATTTGACAATGTTCTAAGGATGCTTAACTCTTTATTCAATGCTACATAAGTAATGGGTCTCTCTAATCTGTATGTTTCACCTATCTCTACCTTCCAATTGCCTGCTGAACACACATACATACACACACACATACATATACACACACACACCTCTTTTGACATATGTGTGTGAAATATACATGCTTCATATATTTTGAACATATTTAATACCTATCACCTTCTTTTGTCTCCCTCCCACACCTTCTGATCACATTCTCCATCCCAACTACACTACCTGTTACTTTCATATCTTTTTCATATCTTTTCATATCATATGTATTTGCAGGGGAGAGGGTATCAGATCCCCTGAACCTGGAATTACAGGCAGTTGTAAGCTGCCTGGTATGGGTGCTGCAAATCAAACTCAGGTCTTCTGCAAGAGCAGCAAGTGCCCCTGACCACTTAGCCATCCTTCCACAACTCCACACTCTTTTTGATAAGTCATTGGGTTCAATTAGGGTTCCTTACATTAACATGGGTGAGGGGTCATTTACCAGAGCATAGGCTACTTACCAGTAGCTATGTCACTGAAGAAAACTTCATCTCCTCCCCCAGCAACTATTAACAGCCAAAAGCTCTTTAGAAAAGGGGGAGCATTTGAGTCCCAACTGACCTAACTATCCATCCTTACCTGACTATAAAATCTAAGGGAAGGGAAGGGCCACGTGAGCCCCTCCTCTGCCCCTGGTGGTATATTCACAGGCCAGATCTTGTGCAGGTTGTGGGCAGGTAAACAAGCTACTGTGAGTTCATAAGCGCAACAACTGTATCTGGTTCCCAACGATGGTCCACAGACTCCTTTCCATCCTCCAGCTCTTATATTTGTTCTAGCTCCTCTTCTATACTGTTCTCTGAGCCTTGGAGTTTGGTCGTATAGATTCATCAGCAAGCACCCAATCATTCCTTATTTTCATCAGTTTGACTTGTTATGAATCTCTGCATTAACACCACCACAAAAAAAAGCTTCTCTCAGAGCAGCACTAATCCATAGACTTAAACTTAATTATTTACAAAAGGTAATTCAACTGGCACATTATGTTCATTTAGAAAACAACAGCCATAAGGTCCCCACCAGGGCCTAGGATCTCTATCACTATGGCCTTTCAGCCAGGTTTACATATCAGGAATGAATCCTGTGGAGTAGGCCTCAAACCCAATCAGAAAATGGCTGGTAACTTTCATAGTAGTCATACTATGGGCCTATCTTACCTGATAAGGAGATAGGTAATATCTGGCACAGGGTCTACAGCTGAATACAACTAACTGCCGGTGAGGTTTCTCACCTGGAAGCTTGCATGGCATCTCCTAGCACTGTGAAATCTAGAAACTTGGAAATAAGTCTCCAGACCAGTTTCAGTATGATTTCTCTTTGTTATATAAACAATGTATGTGGTGTATTTCAGTAAAAGGATCTTAGCATCTAGCCTGATGGGCAACCCATAGCAATGGTAATTGCCTATATTGTTTGAGGGACTTTTGGGACCTCATTAATCAACAGTGTACAGGGTGATATTCAACCCCTGGTTTGGGATTTTCATTTAATAACCTGTGGCTTCTAGGAATACTAATAAGACACATACACACTATAGACTCTGCAAAAACAGAAACTGAAGATGGAACCTGCAAGTACACCTGACCCTCTCCCTTCATGAGTATTCTTTTTTTGAGGAAGCTGCCCCAAACACCTCCACTTTCTTCCTCCCAATTACTTCTTCTGTGGGGTTCTTTTTCCCATCCTATTCACGTAGCAAAATTTTTGCTGTATTGTATTTGGGGTTTTTTATATGTTTTTTATTTGTTATCCCTCTTCATACAATCATCCAATTTCATTTGTGCATTTTTACAGTTTGGGGAAAATTTTTCCTTGTTTTTTTTTTCTTTCTTTCCTGTTTACCCCTATATTTCTTACACAGACACATACACACACACACACACACACACACACACACACACACACACACATTCAGTAAAATTTTGTTGCTGCCAAATGTTTTATTATTTTCTTAAGTTTTTGCTTCCTTGTCTAGTTTTTGGCTTTGAACTTTTTCATTATTGTCAAATATTTCTTCTGTCTTTCCCTCCTCCCAAATGTAGAAAAAGAAACAGACATTGAAGTATGAGGGAATGCAGACCTCAAAACAGACATCACAAGAGAAAAGTCTCTTCATACCATATTATAATCAGAAAACAAAAAATAGGAAGCAAAGAAAAATATTAGGAACCATGAGAGAAAAACACCAACTGATCTACATAATACACGTGCCAGAATACATCAAACCTCTCATCAGCAACCCTAAAATCCAGGAAAGCATGGAATGACATACTTCAAGCTCTGAAGGTAAATAGCAGCCAAACAAAGATTGATACTGGATACAGCAGTGTTGTTTTTTTTAGTTGATAACTAAATAAAGTGTGTGTGTGAGTTCATGACCATGAAGTCAACACTCAGAAGATAGTTTTAAAATACTATACAGAGAAAGATGAATGGTACTCTCCATCAAAAAAGCACAGGAAAGAATAAATTTCATAAGAGGAATCTATGTTCTTGGATTGCCAGAAATAATATGGTGAAACTATTGTACTGACAAAAGCAATCTACAGATTTAATGTTAACCCATCAAGATTCCAGTGACATTTTTTTACAGACCTGGACAAATAATGCTACATTGTGTAGAAACACAAAAGACCACGGATACACAAATCAGTCTGAAGTAGGAAGAACCCTGATGAAGTCATCATATTGCCTGATCTCAGAGTATACCACAAAGCCATAATGACAAAGACAGCAAGGTATCGCCACAAAAACAGACATGAAAAACAATGAGCTGTAAGAGGGCCCATAAAAATCTGCACTTCTTTGGGCAAATCATTTTTGACTAAGGTCTCAAAAGTATATGCACTAGAAAAAAATAAGTTGCTAATTGGACATCCATAAAAATGGCAAATCCATATCAGTCATCCTGCATCAAAAAAAAAAAGTTGGATCAAAGGCTTTGATTTAAAACCTGAAAAGTTGTAACTGCATAGGAAAAAAATTTAAAGTGGAAATATACATAAGATCTTTCTGAAAAGAACCTCCATAGCACAGGAAATACCCTCAAGAATTGACAAGTGAAATTATGTAAAACTAAAAGGCTTCTGCACAGTAAAAGAAACTATAAAATAATGATACTGCATCTACAAAATGTAAGAAAATCTTTGCCAATTATACTTTAGCAAGAGATTGACACAAAGTATATATAAAGAATATGGAAAAATCGAACAGCAGAAGAAAAAAAACTTTGAGATGGTGAACTTAATAAGGCAATATAGATGGCCAAAATATATTTTAATTTATCATCAAGGAAATCCAAATTAAAACTAATATAATACTACATCTCACACTAGTTAGTATCAGGCTGTAGTGTCACATGCCTTTAGCAGAGGCAAGCAAATCTTTATGAGTTCGAGGCCAGCCTGGTCTACAAAATGAGTTCCAGGACAGTCAGAGTTACAACAGAGAAACCCTGTTTCAAAAAAACAAAAAATGATAATGATAATAAAGTAAATAAATAACAAGTGACAACAGATGCTGACAAGGATGTAGGGAAAGAAGAGTTCTTATTCACTGGTGGTAGGAATGTAAGCTGATATGGCCACCATGAAAATAAGTTTTTAAGTTTTCTTAAAATTTAAACCTAGAACCACCATATGACTCATTCATATCACTCCTGTGCATATGCCCAAAGAACTCCATATCCTACTAAAAGTACTTGTACATCCATGTTAATTGCTGTTCAATGCACAAAAATTAAGAAATAATATCAAACTGATGTCCATCAACTCGTGAATAAATCATGAAAATATTATCTTATAAGCACAAAATATTATCTATAACACAATGGATTTTTATTCGATCATTTAAAATAGTAAGATAGTTAAGAAAACAAATGAAACTGGAAAAAAATATTCTCTTTCGTGTGCAGGTCCCAGCTTCTATTTTTTGTGTGCGTGTATTTATTCCTGTGTGAGTTTACTAGAGGCCAGGAACCTAGGGGCCATGGCCCATAAGAAGTAAATAAAAGTACTTTAAAGGAGAAGTGAGGGGGTGAGGAAGGTGATGTGGAATAAAAAAGTGGAGAGGTAATACTGGAAGTAAAAAGGTACAAGCAGAGATGGAGGGCAGGGGGATGAAGGAGAGGAGTGTATCATAGAGAGAGGATCAGTCAAAACTAAGTATTGTGAAAAAGATGGGGAAATTGGATATCCAGATATGAAAGAATGAAGCTAGATCCTTTTGTGCATTGTATAAAAAATCTATTCAAAGTAAATTAAAGACCTCAGTGCAAGACCTGAGATGCCAAAATTGTTAGGGAAAAACACTTTGAGATATGTGCATAGGCAAAGACTTTCTGAAAAGGACTCAAATAGCACAGGATATAAAGCCAGGAACTGACAAGAATGATTTGTGACATTTAAAAAGCTTCTGCGTGGCAAAGGAATTGGGCTGCACATACCCCCATCTCTCAACAATGGTATAAGTTTCCCTACTTCTAATAACAGTCATGTTTAGCCAGTGTCAGTTCAGTGTTCTCTCAATGTATCAGACCATGAAATACTGAAGGACTGATGTGGCCTGAATTGATGTTGGGTGCATTTGCAATAAGATAAAACTGCTCTTTAGTAACCTTTTAGGGAAAATCCTCTATGTATCACCTTCTGCCATTCATAATTGGGAATGTTTATTATTAAAATCAGATGTATTGAGGGGACAGATATGTGCAGCAGAGAAATGATTATATAACCCAATCTATCAATCAAAATAGAGAACCAACCCAACTATGCCTCTTTGTAACATGACACAAAAAGAGAGTTCTGAGGTTCCCAAGTCTATCGTTTTGAGAGGAGGTGTATACTATATGCATGTGGAGGAACCATGATGCAAATGCATTATTACAAGCAGGCAGTGTGCATAACCCAAAAACAAATTGAAATCCCAAGCTTATAAAATCTCCTGTGCTCGCATTTCTCAGTTCTGTAGTCCTCGGGTAAGTCCATTGGACCCCAATATCATTTAATTCAGCTGTTTGTCTGCTTTTGTCAATATGACCTGCCTATCAGAGGAATTGGAGTGTTGAAGTTGCCCTCTATCCTTGTGTTCAGGTTAATATGTGACTTTATATTTAGTAGGGTTTTAATATAAAATTAAATCCACCTGGGTTAGTGCATATATTTTCAGAAGAGTAATTAATGTTCTCTTAGTGGATTTTATCTTTGAAAGTATAAAGCAACTTTATCTCTTCTGACTAGATTTGATGTGAAGTCTGGATAGTAATTAGGATAGTATTAGAACTATAAGGATAATAAGATTAGGATAGTAATATCTGCATACCCTCTAATTCCATTTGCTTAAAATATTTTCCATCCTTTCACTCAAAGTAGAGTCTACATTTGCTGATAATGTGTTGGGTCTTGTTTTTGAGGAATCAAATAAATGGATCCTTTGCTTTTAATTCAAAATGCTAGTCTATGTCTTTTGTTTGGGGAGTTGAGATATTATTATTATTGAAAATGTATATTAATTTCTCTAATTTTGTTTATTTTATAGTGTTTTCCTGATCCTCATTTTCTTAAATATTGCTCTAACATCCCTTATTTTTCCCTGTAGTCTCTGGATTCTTTTAAGTCTAAATGATTAATTCCAGGATGTTCTGTAGAATTGACTTAGTGATCATAATTCCTTAGCCTGATTTTATCATAGGATGCTTTTGTTTGTTTGTTTGTTTTTACATCAATTTTATCAGATATTTTTGCTGAGTATCTTAAGCTGGGTTGGCAGCTGTGATATTTTTTGAAATTCATCATTGTATGCCCTCCAGGCTTTTAAAGTTTTTCTTGAGAAATCAACTGTTATTCTGTTGAGGCTGCTTCTCTGTGTGACTTGTGCTTCTCTCCTCCATCATTCAGTACACTTTCTTTATTCCTTATATTTGGTGCTTTAGATTTTGCCTTCTCACAGTGTATATTTAAAAGCATCCCACTAACACCTTCTTACTAACTAATGTTTGTTCTTGGAATGTTCTGAGTCCTTCTTGTCTTCAAGCTCAGATTCTGTTCACTCTCTTTGATACATTCTATAGAGGTTTTTTTTATTTATTTAACTTATTGTGGTTTGTATATTTAGTATCTCTGTTTTTTGTTTGTTTGTTTCTATCTCTTCATTGAGCTCTTCTTTCATATTTTGCACCAACTTCCTTATTTTATCCAGCTGCTTGTCTTTCTTAGGATTTGAGAGTTTATAATCTTCTTTGTTTTTTATCATGTATATAATCATTCTTTCGAGTTATTTGTCTGGGTTAAATCTACTTCATTCTCATTGAAGGCCATTTCTGTAGGATTAGTGGTTTGGGGATGGGTTATATTTCTTGGGTTTTCATACATTTGTATTACTGTTTTGGGGTTTGTGCATTTGAGGTTATTTCATTGCTTGAATTTTGTTAACAGCTGTATTAATTCTGTTGAGGTATGTATAATGGGATGGATTGTGACAGAATTAAGGTACATGGTTCAGATGTTATATTCTCAAGCTAGGAGTTTGTGGTATCTTCTGTGAGCTTCAGTTTGCTTTCAGAATAGGATAGGGACTTTAAAAGCAACCACAGCTTCTGGGTGTGTCCAGTACACTAATGTTACACTAGCCAATTAACAGTGGCCCCTTAACTTCAATAACTACTGGAGGATGAATGAAAAGGGACAGTATGGTATATTGTTAAGATTTTAATTGTTAAGAGCAAGAGTGAGAAGGTGGTAGGATGAGTTAGGATAAAAATGAATACTAGATTATACTAGATCAACTTTGAAAAATTCAAGATAGGAAAAGGAACTGGGAGGGAAAAGTTAGGCTACTGTTAGGGTCCACAGCTTTTGGAGATTGTTAAGCTATAGGAGTTTATATTTAACACATATATAAGAGAGGAGAAAAGGAAAATGGAAAGAGACAAGTGTAAAAATGAGAAGGAAAGTATATGAGTCATGGTAGGGGAAGAATAAAAGAGAGTGGCAATAAAAGACTGAGTGGCAAAACATGCAGAACCATCCTAAAACCTAACTGGGCAGTTCACCATGGGATATGAATGCAAGAGTGAAGGTTAGAAAATGAAAAATAAAAACTATTGAAAATTACCAAAAAAATAATAATAACAAACAAAAACTGCTAAATGTAATAAAAGTACATTCAGTTTTTTTTTAAGATCACATCAATCTGTATTTCTTCCATGGGACTTAAATTCTTTCCATCCTTGTGATATTTCATGTAACAAACTCTACTGATGAGGGAGATGTAATTTTTCAATTCCAGTTCAAATCAGTAGAACCATTTGTGGTATGCCTTGCCCCCATGGGGCTTAGTTAGACCACTTACCTTCTGGAATGAGTTTGTGGCACAATCACACCAAGCTGGGTAGTGTAACACTCCCTTCCCTCCTTGGGGCTCTTTTCAACTTGGCTTGGTGCTATAGGCAAAAGGGTGAGTGAAGCCTTTGGCTTCAGCAGCAGCCTCTGGTGTTCTAGGGAGTGTGCATGTATGGATGTGGCTAGAAGGGAAGGTTATAAGTCATTGCCTGCTGGTTCCAATACACCTCACTCCCATCCCTACACTCTCCTTCAATTTCTTCAATTCCCAGGCTTCCCTGTCAATCATGCGTCCAACCATTGGTTGCCCAGCTGACGGTTTCTACAGAGCAGATATGTGAACAATGTGCTTTCCTGACAGTTTCCACTGCCCTCACTGGAGCAGCTGGATACAGATAGGCTCCCATTCCTAGTCACTCCTGACTGCTTCCCCCTGGAAATAGTACTTGGATTAGTAAGTTTATGTACAGATCTTGTCTCCTACACTAGGAATGCATGCAATTGTATTTTTGTTCTGTGCTATCCAGTGACTTCTGCTAATACCTAAAAGTTGATCTTCATTTTTAATTTCCTCAGCTTAGCACAAATAATCTTACAAGTGCATGGACAAACCACAGCATCTCCAAACCAGCTAGCTCATCATTTTCCTCCTCAATGTTCTATCCAAAGGAGGTCTTCCAAATATAAGACATATATGCCAAATCATTACTTTGGGAGCAAAACTGGAATAACAAAAGCAACCACACACAATATGTCAGTGACAGTCACAGGAAGAGAGCTCAGGATTCAGCTTATCATACCTATAAAATTAACTGGAACTCACAGCAGCCCATATGTAAATTTCAGTGGCTTAGCTCCTCTGAGGTTAGTAAACCCTTACCCAGTTACTGTTTTCTCTTTCATGTGAAGTAAAAGGGCTGTAGCCTAATGTTCTTCTACAAACAAAAGACATGCCTGCATTTTCCAGACTGGAACCAGAATTTTGGGATCATGTTGATGGTACACATACATGTACATGGCTGGGAAGAATTTGACTTGTACCCACATGCCTTTCTTCAGGGACAAGCAGAAAGAACAAAGCATCTCATTCTCAAGTGACCTCCTTTGATTCCCTTCTTCTTGGACAAGAGGAGCAGCCTGCTCTTACAATGTGAATTTTCTATCTAAAGACAAGTCCAACTGAAGAAAGAAGAAGTGCCTATCTTGGAGTCTATCGTGACTGATAACTGGAAAGAAAATATTGAATCAGAGACTTCAAGGTGAATACCAGACAAAATATTCCAGTGCCAGATAGGGAAGCCAACACCCCTCAAACCTTGCAGAGAACAAAATTGTTTGTTTTGACATGTTGAATGATTTTCTGTGTTACTAATAGGAAAAGAAACTCCCTTAAAAAACGGTTTAATTGTGGCAAAATTACTTAATAATGGTAAAAACTGTGTTTCTGGAGTTGTTATATCTAAGGAATGCCACCCACATAGTTTGTGAATTGTATTTAGGAGAATTTCTAGATGTGTCTTTAGGTTTTCTGGCTCCCTTTCCCTCTCTCTTCTTCTCCCCTTCTCCCTCTCTCTCCTCAAACAGGTTAAAAGTTATCCTGAGAATTCGGCTTTCCTGAGGATGAAATGGGAAGCAACATTCAGGATGAGTTTATTGGAATGTTTCTCCTAGAATTCTATTCCCATTACTCTTATGCACTAAATTCAGGAACCACCCGGGTTTTATCTTATTGATACTTAGCCTTTCCTCAATAGATCAATCAATACTCAACATAGAATCGTTGATCCTGGCAGAGCCTCATACATGTTGCTGAGACATCTTTTGCCTGCAAATAATGAATCCCATATTAAAGATGTCAACCACTTCTCAGTGACCCATTTTTTACTTGAATAGACATCCCAGCCCCATACCAATTAGCCACCTCTTTGTGGCCAAACATGGCTTTATAATGATCATCTGCTGCTACAGACATGTACTGTTCAAAATCAATCTTCTGTTTACACTGAAATGTGTCTCTTGTATTTCCAGATCACCTAGTCCACCCCCATGTTCTAGTCCACCATTCTGTGCTTGGAAAAAATTATGACCTACACAGAACTAGAAAGGCTCTCATCTTTTTTGAACTCTGTTTAAAGATGTGTGTGTGTGTGTGTGTGTGTGTGTGTGTGAGAGAGAGAGAGAGAGAGAGAGAGAGAGAGAGTGATGCATATTGATGTATATATGTATATATAAACTAATTCAGAAAAAGACATTGTCTTTTTGACAATGCCAGAATTTACAGTTTTTTCAGTGATATAGTATCATTGCTTCTGATGAATATAAAATGAATGTAGGAAATGAACTATTATAAAATGAGTGAATATAACAATCAAATAATATGCAATGTAAAGGAAGATACAAAATAGACAGAATAGAATGTGTCATTAGTTCTCCTGAGCAGTCACAAGAAAAACCACTGACCTTAGCTCCTATAGCCTTCTAGAAGAAGTCTGTACTACAGGATCCATTTTAAAAGGCTCATGATATCAGACCATATGTAGTATTCAGTGTCCCATATTTTCATGAAAATACCCAGAAACTTATTTTTTCCTCTTATCAACTGATTTGTGTTCATTGTGCTCTACAAAAATTAGTTTAACCAAACTCCTATTGATGGGTACTTAATATTTCTAATTTTTCCACCTCTTAAGTAACATCACAATGCAATCTGTATAGTCATCTGGGCACACTTAGCCACTCATTTCCTATTCCAGGATGAACTAAGGAGTTTTCTTTCCTCCCACTCCAGGATTCTCTCTCACACATGCTGCTTCTGTTGGGTGATTTTGTTCCTGGTGTTAACCCTGAACTGTGTTCACTAAGTACATGAGCTGCATTTTTAGGTCTAAGCTCTGCCCTTTAATGCCATAAGACAGACGATATTAATTTCTAAGTCATAGTGTCTTATGGATAACTAAATATAGTGAACCACATGTGATGCCTTGCATTTTATAAGTTCTCAATAAATGTCAACCTTTATAGTTGATATCACTTCCTTAATTACAGAAAAAAATCACTTTCCTTTATCTTTAGAATCCATGTTGGGTGAGTTTATCAGCTACTTTCCATGCTTAATTTCTATTGGAAATTTCTCTTTTTTCTTTGCTTTCAACTCAATTCTCCCTCTCCATTTTCTGGTGAAGCACATTGTAGATTCTGCCATTCCAGACAACTAGCAAACTTTCTAGTAACAGAAACAAACAGGCCTCTCTAATCTTGGTTAGAGTTGCAATTTCTCTAGAAAATATGACTGCTGTAGTGGTCAGTAATAGCCTTTCATCTATTATACAGTATTATCACTGATCTATATTATTGATTTTTCAATTGCTTTTTTTTCATTTATTCTACAAATGTATGATAAGTGCTTGTCAATTAAAGATAACAGAACAGAGGTCCCAAATACCTGGCTAATAAAATGGTGAACAGCTTACAATCTAGTATGGAAAAGAGAATACAACAGTATATAAGAACAAGTGGGTGCTATAGGCCTAACAACCTGTCTGTAAAGCCAACTCACTGGTAGAAACACTCTTCTGAGCTGAATCTTGTAAGACACCTTTTTTGTATCTCTCCTAGGAAGTACAGGGTGTTGAGGAGCAGAGAAAATATTTTGCCAACACTGGAGGCCATCATAGAACTGTAAGGAGTTTAGGGTGCAAGAAAGAGAATGGGAATGGATGGTTACAAGAGAAACATGACTATAGTAAATGAGCTGGAACTCAAAGCAATTTCTTCAGCATCTCTAATGATTGCTACAGAGATGATGGCTCCAAAGTTAACAAGAACTTTGTTGATCTCAATGATGTCAGGGCTCCACCTGTCCTGTAATAACAGACCAACTCATAATTGAAAGCTTATTTTTCTCCTTTATTGATCATTGTCGTTGCCTCATATGTCATCCATAACTTAATTCCAAATTGAATTTCAAAGATATGAGGCTTGTTTTAACATATATATATATATATATATATATATATATATATATATATATATATGTATGTATCTCATGTATCTTTTATGAAACAAACATTAAACCAAAGAAGTCCAAATAGAAAAACAGTCTTAGTTATTATTAACTAAGAGATGTTACTTAATTCTAGATTAATATCAAACAAAGTTTATCATTTGCAGAAGTCCCAACTATCCTTCCCTCCAGGGGAGTTAGAAAGAAATGACTACTGTTTAATTTGCTTGTTTTTCTTTGCTTAATTATTTTATTTTATGTGAGGGAATCTCATGTTTATGGGTTTAAGGAGGCCAGAAGCAAGTGTCAGATTCCTTGGAGCTGGAGTTAGAAGCAGTTGTTAGCTGCTTAATATGGTGCTGGGAGCTAAGGTCCTATGGAAGAGTAGAAAGTGCTGTTAACTTCTGAGCCCTCTCTCTTGTCTCTGGTTTTCTTTATTTTTAAATGAACAAATAATAAGCAGACCTATGTGGTAGGCTGCTAAAGAGAGAGATATAGTATGTAGTATTGTGTAAAATAAACCATATTATCTTCCAAGAATTCAAGTCTTGCCTAAGAAAACAAGTGTTCTCTGTCAGAGAAGCCTAAGGGCTTTCCACACATGCTTGGAGAGGAGACTTGATCAGCTGACCCATTGTTCTGTTCCTCTTCAGTGAGGAGGGTTTTTGTATAGCCAGACAGTGGAGTGCTACCACTGTTGTGGACATTTGGCAGTGGCACCAAGATAGAAATCAAACGTAAGTAGAACCCAAAGTCTCTTTCCTCTATTGTTTATATCTCATGGTCTCTGTGTCTAAAAGCGATGTATAAAATCTGACTCTGAAACCAGGTTCTGGCATTCTCCAGGGCAAAGATAAATAATAACTCTGTAAGCAAACTTGAGAATGGATTGCACATGTTCTCTGGAGAGCAAATATCAATATAATAATTAAGAAAACTGGTAGTTTTAGAAATATTCAGGGAAGCAGAATAACCTGCTCTAGACGAGGTCGGTAGTCAGAAGGTGATACTCAGTTTTTGTATGGGAGGGAACTGAAAGGGAAACAGTGTGTGTACAGCTTTGGAGCTGGAACCAAGGTGGAAATCAAACGTAAGTGTTCTTCTCAACTGATCTTCACTATGTCTACTCAGTTCACTTTGTTCTTTTGTGTGTCTGTGTTTTCCTTAGTGGGATTTCAGGGTTGTAACAAATTCCATTCTCAGATTAGGTGTTAAGGAGGGAAAATTGTTCCACAAGAGTTTGGCTAGTAGCTAAGTTTTAGGTTTTCTAATCCAAAAACAACTAAATTGGGGAAGGAAGGACAATTGCCCATCAAGGGAGGTTTTTGTAAAGGGAGAGGTTAAAGTAAATCACTGTGAATCACATTCGGTCCAGGGACCAGACTGGAAATAAAACGTAAGTACATTTTTGTTCAACTGATTGTGTTTGAGTCTCATTATGTCTTTTGTGTGAGGTTGTGATATTTTTGGTTAAATGAACTGTTCCGGGTGACCCAAAGGTAAATAGAAATGTTCAGAAGATAGCCAGTGTAGAACCTGAGCAAACAGACCCATGTCATATTTTCAAGAAAAAAAAAGTAGGATTTGTAAGAGGAATGGGAAAGAAACAGTTTTTCTCCAAATTTGGCAAATTTAATTACACTGGCTTCAGAGGCAGGATTTTGTAGAGGTGGCGGGCATTGATTGTGATTCCTTGTGATTCACGTTCAGTGAAGGGACCAAATTGGAAGTCAAATGTAAGTAGATTTTGCTCAATTATTTGTGACATTCTGGTTCCATTGTGTCATTATGTGAATCTGTGAGACTTTGGCTAAATGAGCTATTCCTGATGATCTATATACATCAATAGAAGAGCCCAAAAAACAGCCACTGTTTAGCAAAGAAACTCACAATAGATTTGTGAGAATGAGTTTTTTTGAGGGAAATGGAGAAAAAAAGCTGGAATTTTCCTCTGAATTTGCCCAATCTACTTGGATTGGCTTCAGAAGCATGTTTTTGATGAGGAGGATATGTCAGAATCCTCACTGTGGCTCACGTTCGGTGGAGGCACCAAGCTGGACATACAACGTAAGTTCATTTTTCTCATCTCTTTTTCACATGTAAGTCAAAGGAGTTAGAAGTTAAAAAGGAGTTAAGAAGTCATTTCCAGGAATTAGCTGAGTGGCAGAAAATCTGTTAGTCTTGAGAAAGCAGAGTGGGTTCCTCAGTTGACGGGGAATACAGTATCAGACTTTCTGATTATCAAGCTATTGAAATTAAGGACCAAAAGAGGGTTTAGTTGAAAAGAATGCAGTTAATATTGTGGTCATTGTCCAAGAAACTGGACTGGAGATTAATTGTAATTATTGTCTATTGCCTTCTGAGATCCAGATCTGACTGCTGGTAGTGTTGAATTCTAGAAGTTTAAGTGGGAGATTTGGGGAGATGAGGAATGAGGGTACTTCAGGAGGGACAAGAGTTAAAGTCAAGTTCAGCTCCAAAAGTATATGTGGAAGCATAACTTTTAATTGAGATAAACTGAATGACTAAAAGGATGAGAACTGTGCAGGAAAAAGAGGGGCTTGGATCTCGTAGAACAGAAGTAAATTCATTTGTATTGAGTTTCCATGAATAAGTTTTGTGTTGAGTTTTGCCATTAAGTGTAGTATAGCAAGGTTAAGGGGGGTGGTCCTTAGGCTGCTTTCCTCTTTTTTCTCGTAATTCTTTTCTACAAAAATCAGTATCATGCCTTGAAGTAAAATCAGAAAAAGTTTAAAATGGTTGTTTGCCATGTATAGACTTACTGAGTAATCAGAAGCAAAGTGATTCTTAGAGTCTAAAATGTGTCACAAAATGTCAAAATGGGAGAATCTACAGGAACAAGTTCTTGTCAGATTACTTGCTTTTTGTCTCATTTCTACATGAATGTGAATTTGAAATGATCTTGTTTATTATAGTAGTAGAAATACAGTCATGTCCAAATGCTCAAAATGTCAATTACATTTTTTAATGGCCACGGTTTTGTAAGATATATGGTGCTTTGTCTTTCCCAGTTATTGCTTGCTTGTATTTTTACACTGCCAACAAGGGGCCAAAATGGTCTGCAACCGTTTCTTAATGATTGAATGACTTTATGGCCATGCCAACCATTCAGAGAGGCGGTTTGCTTGGCTGCTGAGGGCCACACGAACCCTACGGTAGCACCCTTCACTCTGTAGGGACCACTTTCCTGAGGTACAGTGATAGGAGCAGTGCCACTAACAGAAAGAGAATAGGGATGTGACAGACTATGGTACACTAATGTGAGGAGAACAGGATAAAGGTGACTTATTCGAGATTTCAGAAATAAAATGATTTATCATTATATTTCCTTATTTTAATTTCTCATTAGAGGATTATAAAAGACAGAAAACTATTTTATCCAGAGTTATACTAAGAGCTTAATGAGTATAATTCTTTGGAGGTAAAGTCTATACTAGTAAAAATTAAATTAACACCACCATTATGCCACCCAAGTGATGGTAAATCTACTTCAACTGAGCTCTCTTTAAATTCTATCAAATAATAAAACATAAAACTGGTTAAAAGAAGATAAATTTATTATGTGTGTTCATCTGGTTATGTAGAATTTTTTCTTTGCACAAAAATATGACTAATAAAAAATTTAGCATAAACATATTTTCTAGTACTTCTATTTTGAGATTAAAAAATGTTTAATCTGGCTGTTTTAATCCCATATGTCTAGAATTGTTTAATAATGTGTTTTATGGTTGGCCGTGTCTTAGCTGACCTGGGCTGTATAAGGACCTTTTTAAACTCTTGAAACTATTTTAGAGCCATTTAAGTTATTTAACTACTTTTAATTACTTTAAGACAATGTCAACTCCTTCTAAAAACTATTTATTTAAAGGGGAGAAAAACTGCTCATAATTCTGTTGTTTCTCTTGACAAAAGGCTCTCGGTTTTCATTTTTACTATTACTCTGTCACCGAGGGTTGGAATTCCCCCAAGAAGGGGACTTCCAAGAAGCCATCTGGCAGCTGCTGAAGGTCAGAAATGAAGCCAGCTAGTTCCTCCCAGGCAGGTGGCCAAGACTACAGTTGACCTCCTCTGATGTGGCTAAAAATTGCCCAGTGAGGTTACAGACAATCAGACCAGGGCCCCGGTCTCACCTGGAGACTTTGGTGAGGGGCTAAAACAGTTTCTGGACACCCACTCAAGCACAGTTCCTGGATCAAGGCCCGGTCAGTAGAGTGTATTTAGCTTGGCCAGACCAAAAGAAGTCATAGAGAGGCTGACATTACAGTATTACAAGAGGCAGAAGAAAATAAAGCCTACCTTCAGACTCCCAAACACCAAGGGCATCCAATAAACTGACTTGTTTTCTTTATCTGAAGCATGAAACTATTGCAGCTGGTGAGGAATGAAATTTCAGCGAAGAAAAACATAGAAAGAAGCCTGGGAATAGCTTCAAAGGGTCATACACAATTTACTTTCCAAAGAAGTAGCCAGGAGCTAGAAAATAACTTAAAACCAACAAGATCGTGTACATGTACATCCTGGCTTGGCTGCTCCCATTGTGAAAGAGAATTGTGCTTTTCTGTGTGTCTGTCTGTATGTGACTGTCCACACACTATGCACCCAAAGAGAGACCTTCCCAGTTACTTCATCCCAACCTCTGTGCTTCCTTCTTCAGGGGATGATGCTAAGCCAACTGTCTACATCTTCCCACCATCCAATCAGCAAGTACAAAATGGAGGCACTGCCTCTGTTGTGTGTTTCGCAAACAACTTCTATCCCAGAGACATCAGTGTCAAGTGGAAGATAGATAACGTTGAACAACGAAATGGTGTCCTGCAGAGTGTGACCGAACAGGACAGCAAAGACAGCACCTACAGCTTGAGCAGCACCCTCACGTTGAGCAAAGCAGAGTATGAAGCACATAACAACTATGTCTGTGAGGTCACTCATAAGACATCATCTTCAGCCATTACCAAGAGCTTCAGGAGGGATGAGTGTTAGAACAGAGGTCCTGAGGCACCACCACCTACCCCCTAGACCCTCCTAAGGTCTTGGGGTTTCCCCCATAGGCAACCTGCCACTGTTGCAGTCCTCTAAACCCCCTTCTCACCTCACCCTCCTCCCTACCCTTGGCTTTTATCATGCTAATGTTTGGGGAAACTATTGAATAAAGTGAATCTTTGCACTTGAGATCTCCTTCCTTTCTTACTAAAAGGTTGTTAAATATTTAGTTGCCCTGAAATCCACCACACATTAAGAAATAAAATAAAATCCTCCACTTGCCCTATTTGGCTGTCCTCTACAATAGCAGTACTCTCTAAGGACTGCTTGTGAACTTTCACATCTCATTCCTGTGGGCCACGGTGGGCTGAAGGAGGCTTGTCTCCTAGTTTTCTTCTCCTAAGTCCTCAAAGTCCCAAAGGCGGAAAGTTCTTACAAGCACATATTCTGTGGTCTGATTTAGCCTACTCTGAAATCTTGACAAAGCAAGAAAGAGTCGTTATCACAGATAGTGGAGACAAGCTAGATGAACAAGCAACAGGGAAAGGTTTAAGCCCATCATACCACCTGGGTTTCATAAATGCTTATGCCTCCATTGTGTTTTTAAATGTGGATTGACTCCTAAGTGCCATAGGCAATGTTGGGCACTGTCCACAGCCTATTTCAAGACCAGCTACACTGTGAGATTAAACACATTCATCAAACTTTTGAAAAGGTCCTATAAACCTGAGAGGTGATCATCGCCCATTTCTGGCCATCCCACTCTTACATCCCTGTCTCTGTACACCAGAAACCTTAAGAAGCCATGTCCACAGACTCATTTATGGAAACCTAAAACTGGAAACAACCAAAATGTCCACCAGCAGTTACATTTTGGTATGTTCACAATTGAGCTACCACCCAATAAAGAGAATTAATAAGATATAACTATACCAGTACCATAGTTTAATTTTATAAACATGATATTAAGCAAAAGAAACCAAACACAGAAGAGTATTTTTCATCTATATAAGTTTAAAACTAGGTAAAAATAAAATTAAAAATCAGGATAGACATTGCTGGAGATGGGACCAAGTCATGAGGCAGCAAGAAGGGAACTATGGAGTTTGGGAAATGTTCTGTTTCTCTGTGTGGATGTGTCACACTGTGAAAATTAATGTTGTGGTATTGGGATCTATGTTCTTTCTGTATATGCTTTATACTGCATAATAACTTCACATAAAGAAATATCTAATACCCAGTGCATAGATAGGAGAAGAGAGAAGGAGTGAGTCATAAGTCAAGACCAGGAAGACAGTTAATGGGGGATCCAGGATCAAATCCTCACATCCCTACCTTTGTTCTCTTTGGCCTCTATTATTCTGCCATCCAGAGCTTAAAGCATACAATGTGAGTCAGACACATGATACTTCCTTGGGTTTCCTCCTCCATAGGAGTATATGTATAAAAATGGGATAAAAGAGACCTTCAGCAATGGGTCAAATAATATAAGTAACTGTGCAGGTCTGGAGAGCCTATGTATCAAAGGTTATATTTGGGAAGAAAGAGATTATACAACACTGACTTTTGTCCTCCCTCTCTTCCTGAAGGCACCTGGGTTTAGTCCCTCAAGGGTTCACCCACTAAACACACAATCACTAAGCACCTTCTCTGCCTCCACTCTCAAAAAAGTACAGGGATACCTAAGAGAGTGTCTCTTCCCTCAATTAACACACAATCCAGTTTTCCTACTCCTTCTCCTTCTCAGTCAGAACTAGAATGGTGGGAAAAGAACAGCCACCCAATAGGATAAAGCAATATTTTGCCTTTCTACATCTTGAGAATATTTATTATTATCTACTTTTTGAAACTTTAGAGTTTTTTTTTAATTTAGTATGTCTTTTCAAATAACATGAACTTGTTCACCCATTTCTGGGAACCAAATTCAACCATCAACAGAACCTGTACTCTGGCTATGAATGGAGTGCAAACATCTTCTGAGAGGCAAGATTCTGAAGTCAGACCCATTAGGACCCAAACAAGAGAAAATAAATGTTGTATGTTTATGTTCCTCATGTTCCTCAAAAATATATATGTTCAAGTCTTACCTACAACAATGCCCATACTAAGGAGGAAGGAAGGATACTATAAGCACTTAGATAATTCTGAATGGCCTTGTGCTTAGTGGGGACAAAAAATCTAATCTAATGTCAAATGCCGTATTCTTTTTATCTAACATTCTTGAAATTGAACCATTAGAGAGAAAGAGGAACTGATTCCTTAGGAGTTAGAAATAGTTGGGGGACAAGATGGATATGACTATCATGGGGATGTCACAAGGAGGGTCTCCGTGGTCGTGGAATTACTGTCTTAATTGCAATGGTGGTTACATATATCTAGGTATGTGATAGAATGGTGTAGAACTATGTACCCACCTTGCATCAATGTCAGACACTTGGTTTTGGCATTATAATATAATTATGCAATAAGTAACCATTTGGACAAAGTGGATGGAGATCACATCAAAGATGAGACCATACTTGTTAGGAAGGTAACTTATAAACTGCTGCATGTAACTCAAAAGCTGTTTTGTGTGACTTGAAATAATATGATACCTGAGCTTACCACCGGCAACTCTGATAAGAGCTAGGCCTCAGAAGCAAGCCCCTGGCAAGCCACTGGGCAGCTCAGTTAGGAGCTAAGGCCAAAACAGGCCTTGATATGTTGATATACTAGTGAACCAGCCTCAAGCTATCACCAATGAAAAGACACTGAAAAGAAGACTTGAGAACCTCCATATGGCTGAAGAACTTCTGACACTGTCACTGGGCCCACACAGGCCCTCCTGTCAACTCTAGCCACTGGCCTACATTCTCAATGACCTCCTGAACCTCCATCAGTGCCATCCTCCCAGCCTGTCATATCAGAAGGAGCTCAAATGTGGTGGAAGCCTGAAAGCTTCCAAAGCATTCTTCTTATGGGAAAAGATTGCCCAGTGGAACCCTCCAGCAGTGGTTCAGCCCAAACAACTGTTTTCTGCTTGGTGATATGTCTGTTTAGCTCTTATATTAACATGATATAAGGAAAGTTTGTGTGAATAAACTGAGTATATAAGAAACACAGGTCTTGTGTGGACATCCTAATTGCTGAGTGCCTTTCAACCTATAAGCCCTTAACGCTCTGCAATGCTGGATCCAAATGAGCTCTAAATCCAATCTTTGATGTCTTTATAGAGAGAAGGAGATTAAAGATGGGGAGCACCATTTCACTGTGGAGACAGACTGGCATGACACAGCTGGTAGTTAAGGAACATTAAGGACTGCCTGGAGCCACCAAAGGCTGGGAAAGAGGTATGAGATGGCTTCTCCTTAGAAGCATACAGAGGGAACCAACCCAGCAATACCTTTTCACATAAAACTTCTTGCCTTCTCAACTGTGAGAGGGTAACTTCCTATTGTTTTAAACCCCAGTATATGGCACCTTGTCAGGGTAGAGCTAGAAAACTGGTACAATGCAGACAGCCAAAGGATAGCTTAGCTTTCAAGGACCTTCCTTCTAAACTGATAAGTTAGCCCACAGGTGTTCATCTGCCCAGATACAGCTGTGTCCACTCACAAGCCTCTATAGCCCCTCAAATTTGGAAAGTTCAAGTTAACATGAAATAAGATCAAATATACAAGAAATCCAGGTTATTTCTCTTAAGTAACATATATGCCTTCTACTCTAAACACAAACTGTGGAATCAACGTTCAACTGTCTCATGTACTGGCTAGTCATGTTATCTTGAATAACTTTGTAACCCTGTATGGGATTCGATTTCTCATGTATGTGATACATATAGTGAAGGTAACCACAGGACAGGCAAGCAGTTGTAAAGGTTAAAAAGAATATGAGATAGGGTGATGGTTCAGTGGCTAAGAGCACTGGTTGCTCTTCCAGAGGACCCAGTCCAATTCCTTCAATAAAAAATAGAAAATTTAAAAAAGCAAATGCATTCTTAGACACACTGTGGGGCTCATAGCCAAAGGTCAATGAGACTGCCATGATTGAGCACATTGTGTTTCCAATGATATGCAGGATGGACCTTCTCTGTGGCACCAAGTCCCATGAGTCTGGCAGGAGGTGTAAGGTGAGAAAAGATGCATCAGAGAAAGAAAAGAAATGTAAAGAGAATTAAAGATAAAGGACCAGAGAAAGATTGGAGAAAACAAAACAATAAAGCCAGCATTCAAGAGGCAGAGGCAGGCAGGTCTCTGTTAATTCTAGGGCAGCCTGGTCTACATAATGAAATCCAGGCCAGCCAGAGCTACATACTGAGGAGCAGAGGTGAAGAAGAAGGAAGGAGGAGGAAGAGATCTGCTAAGGAAAACGAGGAAGACCCTGCCGTGGCATTCCCCACCCATAACAAGGAGATGTCCTTGCCTGGTTCTGAGAGAAAAGAGGCAAACCCACACCCATGGTGCAGAGGAGGATGTCAATTAATGAATAATAAATAGGCCTAGACATCTTAAAGGGGGTGTGCGGATTATACCGAGACAAAGACAGTGTAGGAAAAATTAAAACTTCTCAATAGTGGGCAATGGAATTTAGTGTCAGAGGTTTGGACAGTCCAAGAGCTAACCCACTGCCTCCTTCTATCACTCCTGTAAAGTCACCCACATGCCCACCCTCCCCCACATTCCCTTGAGGGTGTGATTTTCCCCTCTGCACTTGTCAGTAAGACAAAGAGCTGCATCAGTGGTCTTGAATTTTCCAGCTCTAATGTCTAAATCTCAGTGTAGAATCCTCTGACTTCAAATGGGCAGTAGCATTCCACTTTTAACTTTTTTTTGGTCTATAAATGGAAAGGTTTCATGATCCCCAAGTGCTAATGAGGAGCTTTGGACAGTTGATGGCTTCTGGGGAAGGATAATCTGATTTCTTCAATAGTGTGGCTTCTGGTAGGTTGTGCATGTTCTAGCTTATGTCCTCTCACCCTGGAGTATGCAGACAGCAGAAACTGGATCCAATGGGTTATTTTAAAAATAAAAAGAGGGCATGAGGTTGTGGGGGTAGAGTTGGGAGGAGTTAGGGAAGGAGTTGGGGGTGAATACAAGTAAATACAGGAAATTCTCAAAAAATTAATAAAAGCATTTCTTTTTAAAAGAAGGACTTTTCAGAATCATCTATGTTTACTAAAGTTTGCGTCTGGAGAAGATAAAAATATAAATAAATTATTTTAGAGAGAAGGTAAAAGGAAAGGGGGGTCATAGAAGAGGGAGATAAGGACATTGAGGAAACAGTGGAGGGAGATTGAGGAAGAGAAAGAGGAAGCAAAGGCTGATTGATGGAGGCTAAGAAATGAAACAGGAAGGAGAAATAGGAAGCCAAGAAGGATGCTTCTTTGTCTCTGTGATTCACACTTAGTTTTGATGAAGTTATTGATGAGCCTGACTAAACTCTTTATTTGTATCAACTCAACAAGGTCTCATTCTTTCTTATAACTAGGCCCCTGGTAAGCTCACATATATATCAGGCCCTCTTATCATAGAATTGCTGTATGAACTGGGTACCCTTGTGAAAGGAGGGAATTCCTTATTGAGATATGCTACAACTTTTTAACATGAAATTTTGAAGAGTCATATAACATGTGTATAATTAATAAATGTAATGATAAAATTTATGTTTTGATCCCATATCAGGATAGAAATACTATGACTATACTGGGTTAATAAATATATCAATAATTTTAATTTCACAGGTTTATTTTTATAATGGGGCTACTAGAAATTTCTAAACTTTACGTGTCTCATATTCTATTTCTATCAGATAGAACTGTCTAAATTGTGCTAAACTACTAAAAATACCCTTGAAGGTGATCCCAAAAGGTTTCTAGACTTGATATCAATCAAGAAGAGCTAAGGTGGAGTTTTTCTGTATCTTACTAGAAATTAAACAAATATTAACTGAAGGATCCAATCCTAGGCTAGAGGCACAGCCCAATGGTAGTGTTTGCCTATCATCCATAGGCTCCAGATCCAATCTCCAGCACTGAAGGGGATTAGGGGCAATACCCCTCATTATATAGATGAGAAACTGGCAGAGACTTGTCTCATATTCCTTAACTACTGAAAGGCTGAGTCTGTGGCTTCCAACTTTTACCATTCTATTTCATTCTAGTCAACTTCTCTGAAGAAAATATCCTTAATGTTTTTGCTTACAATTGTGGTCAGAATAGTTATGAAAATATAAGCCATAATTACATAGTTGTCCCAGAACACAAATCTAGTAATACTCAAACATAAGTGGACCTCACTAATTTTAATATGTTGACATAATATATGATGAAACTAGGAGAGGTAAGCCACTCCCATGTACCCCTTATGATGCTGCCAATAGTGGAAAATTTAAAGTTATGTGAGATATGATTCATAGTTCCTTTCATCAATTCTCTTATAATCCATAAAACTGCCAAGCCATATAGAGTGAAATTTACAGAATTGAGCCAATCCTATAAAATAGAGTTAGATAAGGCAAGCCTTGGGGAAAATTGTGAATTTAATTACCTGAGTTCTTGAATTACCAGTTCATTCTTTCATTCAACAAACATCTCTTAAATGCCCAAAATATACCCAATTGATATCTCAGATGCTGATGGGTGGCAATGGATAGTCCTAAGGTAGACTTGTGCCTGATGTGTATACAAATTGGGATTACAGAGATGGAAAGCAGGTCGAGTAGACCCTCCAGAATTACAGAAAGAATTTTTACTTCAAATGAGTGAGGGTTGGTAGTTTTCAATTAAAGGGAGGGGGGGTTCTGGAGATAAAGCTTAGTGGTAGAGAAAATACTGGAAGAAAAAGCAATAAATTTCACCTGACATATATAATCTGGCTTCCTCTGGATACTCTGATGATAAATTCTTAGAAATTGATGGGGGGCAGGAGTCCGAGCAAGGCATGGTGCCCCTGGAGCAACTTGTACTACCCACTTTGTAAAGACAGGGAAGCTAAAATTTAGAAGTAATAAATGCCATTCCTACTATCATGCCATCAGTTAAGTCCACCTTAGCCTGATTAAAAGGCTATTCAGAAATAGTGCTGTTCCTTCAATAACTCCTGTGTACAGTTGCTGATTCCAGAATCAAAGGATCAGTGAATGTCACAGTGGGGAAAACTGAGAAAAAATTGCTCATTTAACAGATGAGGAAATGCAAGGATGGATAAGTACTGCTGTAATCCCAATACTACAGAGACTGGGGAGGGATGCCTTGAGCTCAAACCAGCTTAGGCTACATAGAGAAACTCTCTCAAAAATAAACAGTTAACTACTTAATAAGAGATTGAATGGTAAGACCTGGTCACTGAGAGGCATAATTGATATTTGAAAACGTTTTCTATCTCCTGTGTTTTAAAATTGCAATAAGGAACTAAGTGTAGACACATAATAGGAAGACTCTGTTAACTCCTACAACAACAGAGAGTGTTAGATTCATTTGGAAAAATATTATCAGCCAACGTCTTCCACAATCTCAGTACATTACTGAGGACCCAACTATCCCCCCACCTTGGACTGGTTATTGCATTTCATGGTGACTGACCTGAGAAGATTAAAAAAAGTAATGCTACCTTATGAGGGAGAGTCCCATGGACAAAGATAGCAACTGTCATAGCAACTGCCACACTTCTTTGATCAAGAAGACCCTTTGAGGAACTGAAAGCAGCACCTTGGGCACATCTGTTGCTTTCGCTTCCATCCTCCTCCAATAGGCTGGGTGGTACACTCCACACCCTTTCAAGTTTCCAAAGCCTTACACATCTGCCCCCCACATGAGCACCTGGCCAAGCTGTATCCAGTACTGGGATGAAAATGATACCAACCTCCATCTTGTTTGATATTACTCTATCTCAAGCCCCAGGCTTGTCTCCCATCCTAATGCTGTTTCACTGTCAAAGCACAGCTGGGAATAATCACTGATGTTGGAGAGTTCTGATGATGATATACAATGTAAGACATGTAAAAAAGATGCTTCATGGGACCTGGACAGGTTCTGAAAGTACCTGAGAACAGCAAGAAACAGTTGTGCTAAATAATTTGGTCAACTAAAGGCTGAGAGACTAGGAAGGCTAGGGATGAACTATATCGGCATTTCAGGATAGATGTCCATAAATTCCCCACAGTCTGAAACAGAAGCATTCTCTCTTTGCTATATACATTTTCTATCCATGCATATGGCCATCTTCATATCCATTCACCCAGATGTTGGTCCCTACCCAAGTCAAGGTAAATCATCTGTCCTCCCCTACTTCCCAAGAAAGCCTAGCACTGAGAAGAGAAAACTGTGTTTGGACATGTCAGTAGTCACTTTCATTCATTTTGTGGACAGTTTTTGATGCAGAATCTCTCTATAAAGCCTAGGTTGGTCTTAAACACCTAATCCTCCTGCCTAATGTGATTGTAGATATACACAACCATGCCAGACTTCATTCCAGTTACTGAGATCTCCAAGTACCTGCCTATGTATTTTGTTCTGCAAATAATATAGCCAACAAAAAGAGGCCCCAGTACCAAGGAGCTCCCAGCCTAACATTGAAACAAGCAAACAGAGGTTGCAACACATAGAAGTTGGGTGTGGATGAATTATCTAGACAGCTCTACAGAACCAAGCCAAAAGAAAGGTGTGTAACACTAGTGGAAGGTCAGACAAGATGTATACCCTCACCCACCTGCCAAATGCTAGCCAAGCTAGGGACTACCTACCACCGAGAGCATCCTCGAAGATCATTCCAATGCTTCAGCCCTCTAATTGGGAAGTAATGGATCACATGGGAGTCCATCAATTACAAACTTATTCACTCTTCCTTTGTCTTTAATTCTCTGTCTATACTAAAGCAACACCTATAAAATCTCTACCTCAGGTAAAGCAATAAATGAAGAACTATATATATTCTACTTAGTACAGGACATGGCATAGCACCTGTGCTCAAACTTTTCACATTTTCTTTTTTTATTCATCCTTTTGATTATTTAATTTTGTTGCTGTTATTGTGCTTATTTGTTTGTTGAGACAATGCCTCCTTCTGTATAACCCTGGCTGACCTGGAACTGACCTGTATAACCCTGACTATGTAGAACAAGGTAGCCTCAAATTTGCAGTGAACCTCCTGCATCCAGCTCCCAAGTGCTTACATTAAACGTGTGTGCCATAGTGCCTTGTTTCTATATTTAATTATTAACAGGTTCTTGGGTTCCATAGTTGAGCACAGTAGATATTCTTCAGGCAGTAATTCCACAAATAATCCTCAAGTTGGGACTGAAATATTTGTTTCTTCCAATATGCAATATCATACTTTTAAATTTATGAGGAAAAGGTGATTTAAAATATCACAATTGGGAAGATAGATAAAATGAGGCACAAGGTGAAGATGCTGTTTGCCACCCTGTGTGTCTCCCTGCCCAGGCCTAGGAAGCTAGGTCAGTTCTACATATTTTTCCCCATCCATACCATCCAGTGTCATAAAGGAACTTGTGAAATGTTGCAAGGTTAAAGCACAACATGCATTTCCCAGAAGATTAATATTTCATACTGAAGAAAAGAAGTGTGTTTTCTAATCAGGAGCATAGAGTTTCAAGAGATCCAAACATCCAGCTGTCTTCCCTACCAGGACAGTGAGTTGAGGGTTTGCTCTTTATCATTGCAGGAAAAGAGAGGCTGACACTAAAATATCATGAACACTCAAAGGTCTATAAACCAGCTTAGTCCTGCCTTCCTACACATTCAGTTCAGTCAGGAAGTGATGGTGTGTTTACTGAAATTCTTTCATGCTATGAATTTTATTTTTTGGCTTCTTACATACTCCTATACAGTTCACAATGTTCTCTCACAGATTTAAGGATTCATATATGGGTTCCCATTACATAATATTTTGTCATCCACCAAAACAATAATCTAGACATGAGGAAATTCTGGATTGAGGTTCACCAACCAAACACTAAGTCTGACACCCTCTAAAATTGTCCAGTCTCTCTCTCGTTCCCTCTCCATTTCCCTCTCCCTTTCCTCAGTGTGTGTGCGTGTATGTGTGTGTGTGTCCTGGTTTAGACAGCTTGGCCTCACCAAGCTGGTCTCAATTTCACAAACTTCCTGCCTCAATTTCCTGAGTTCTAGGGTTACGGGTGTGTGTGTGCCACTATCTCCAATATTCTTTTCTTTCTTTCTTTATGAAGCAATTGAGAATACTCCATGAGTAGAAACATTTGTGAATTATTTTATTCAACAAATTAATGTTTAAGCTGTAGTTCTATAATATGGACAATTAAGGAAAAATTTTTTATGTGACTCTATGGAAAAGATTTGGGAAAACAATAATAGACACAGAAATAATGATGAGGTCACAATGACTGAAGAGCTTGGCTGCATGTATCTGGGAATGAGGCTGTGTGTTACAGTGCTTGACACCTGGTCTGACACTCCACATACCAGGGTTCACTGTAAAATGTCATACTCTTGGAGATTCCAATGGTCATGTTAACCAGGGCAGCTCACACCAATATGGAAAAATTTCCTTGAATTATTGCAATGAAGACAGGACCCACTGCAGCCAAAAAGGCTAGAAAAGTTCATGCTTCACAGGCCTACAATGGCTTGCCATCGACTTACATCTGGCTCCATTCCATGCATCTTTTTAAGATGGGACATGCTGAAGACACAGACAAGATCTCATGAGGATAACAATTTTTAGAAATCATCAAAGTCCTAGAATAGTGGAAGAAGAGTAGGCACATGTGAAAAATGGCTGCACCCATAGCCCACTGCTGCTGCCCCAGCATAAGCATGTAAAAACATAGGTACATGCTTTTGCCCAGGCTGCTTGTTAGTCAACTACTGGCTCTCTCCACTCTCAACCTGACCTTGGTTTTATAACACACTGTTGTTCAGAAATAAAGTGAGCCTGATTATCATATAAAAAAAGGGGAAAGCATTTCTTCTTTCCAGTCCTCTATCCTGTTGCAATAGATGTTAAGTGACATTGAACAAATTCCTAACGTTCGTTTCTCTGACCTACTTAATAAGACAGTGAAAAATATCAGTGTTGTCCATGTTGTAAGATGCCAGATACATGTAATAGGGCTAGAGAATGTAATGAGGCTAGAGAAATGGCTCAGCATTTAAAACAGGCACTGCTCTTCCAGAGGACTTGAGTTTGCTTCCCAGATTCCAGGAATGTTCCAAAATAATGAGACAAAAATGGCTTCGCTGTAACACCATCAAATCTGTTAAGCTCGAAACTCCTGTGAGCTGTTATTCATCTTCAGGCATGTCTAGACAATGAAAGATTGGTTCTACTTCCATCTCACCTAAAGAAATTTCGCCTCACCTAGAGCAACTGTGAATAATGACAATCTCCTACTACTATCCACCCTTACCCTCTCCTTGATTTCCATGTCACAACAATCTATTAAATACCACGTATCATATATGTATTTGACTTGTGTAAGGTCCAAGCATTTCCTGTTAAAATGCAAACCTGCTGGGCCCTATAATCCCAGCTACTTGGGAATCTGTGACAGGAGGATCTCATGTTTAAGACTTGCCAGGCTGCAGTGCAAGTCTGAGACCAGCCTGGTCAAGTTAGTGAAACCTTGTCCCAAAATTTAAAGCAATATATTTTAAAGGCTAGGGATACAGTTCCAATGGCAGAGCACTTCCCTAGCATGTATAAAGCCCTAGATTTAATCCCAAGTTCCACAAAACAATAATGTATACAAATTTAATATATCTTACATAGTGAACTTTTATAAATATATTTTTATAAGTTTATTATTATATTTATATTATATATATTATATTTATAAGTTTATTATTTTTATAAGGCACAGAATTTGAACTAGGAATTTTTTGCACCTTGAACTTTGTGTGATTTTATGACTGTTACAGAGCTTTGTACGATGCACGATATCTTGGTCAGACAAGCATCTGTTGAATAAATGAATAGATGAGCAAATGAGTTGTTGATATGTCTGTGAGCCTATGTTTGTCAGGGTTTATAGGTTTGTTTTTCTGTATGTATGGATGTATTTTTTGTTTTCTGGATACACTAACTGACAGAGTGTGACATTATTACCCTGTTTACAGGTGAAGGAGCAGAACCACTGAGAGGGTCACTCAAGTGGAAGTCACCTCACACACCTGCCCTGTGCAGTCAGGCCTTCTGTACACAAAACCAATTGCCACAATCCATGTCACTGACTTCCGAAGAGTCCTGCTGCACAGGCAACCCATTCACATCTGTGTACTGTTGCCTGAAGTTCCAGAGACACTCCAATAAGTTAGAAATCATTTTTCATTTCTCACGAATGAATTCTACTCCACCAACTCCACCACCATCATCCACCAACATCACCCAGTACTATGGCCATACTCACCACCACTGAGTTCACATAGTGATTTGCTGTTAGAGTTAGAGGGCAAGTCCACACTGGGGGTGAGTGATTTGATCCCATGTAGGGGTTCATTAAGTTGGCAATGAAAGAATGGCTTAATCACTCTGAGTGCTTTAGGATTACTGATGTTTCACAAGTGGAACAGGTGTGTGTGTGTGTGAGTGTGTATGTGTGTGTGTGTGTGTGTAGTGTATGTCTCCAGACAAATTTCTCAAACAACCTCATTTAATTCTAAAACAGTAAATCTTTAAAAAAAACATTTTAGAGTTATTTTCAACATTTACTGTAATATTTATGTGAATGATCTATAAATATTCCAAATATATTAAAAATTTTGACCACTTTTCACTTGAAATACAATTGTTTAATAGACATGAGAGTGTAAAGGGTAGAGACCAGGTGTATGGCACATGCCTTACAACAGTGGCCTATCTTAGTTTTGTTAGTAGCTAAAGTTAAAACAAGATTAGAAACCAGGTCTTGGGACTTTTTTTCCTGTTCTTTCTCTACACCCTAACCTAACTTAGGCCAGGAGACCTTGAGAAGCTGACAAGTGGCATGAGAAATGTCCATGAGCATCCCTTCAGTGACAGAAAGGTCAGAGCATGTCAGTCATCCTGTCTAACTTCTAATTCAGGCAGCAATTTGATCACCACATTCACAGCCATTAACACTCATGTATTTAGGGGATTGCACTGGACAAGTTTGCCTGGATTGGTTTGGTTTGAATTGATGTGACTTGAATCAAACTAATAGCTGAAAGGCTTGCAAAAAGCCACAGTTGTGTTGTTTTGGTTTCCTCTCCTTAGCAAGAAGCCAACTGTTCAAGTCACAGAAGGGGCAGACCTAAGAATGTACTGCTAGCTACAGCATAGTGCTATATGGAATCAGCATGTTGCTGAAAGGCCAAACTTTTCAAGTTTCTAAAGAGTTCTTTTGAGAATAAATCATCCGTAAGCCAAAGTAAGATGTACGGATGTGGAGATGGCCTAGTGGGTAAAGCACTTGTCATATATGCAAGCATGGGGACCAGAGCTCAGATTCCCCAGAACTCTCATAGGATATGGTAGAATATATCTTAATTGCAGCACTGCTACGGTGACATGGGCAGTGGAAACAAAAGAATCCCAGGAACTATGCAGGCCACCAGCCTGGGGTGTGTGATGGCAAACAGACCAAAGCGAAGGTGAGGACTGTCACCAAAGTTGTCCTCTGACTTCCACATACAGCAGCCTCAGAATTCACATCAAAATACACAAACTATACACATAGAACATGTACACATGCTCCAAAAAGAAGTTGTGAATTCTCTCCCCTATTGTCTACTCAGTGAGTTGACAGTTGATATACTGCTTTCCCCTTTTTAATCTATGTATCTATCTATCTGTCTATCTTTCTTTCTTTCTTCTTTCCTTCCTTCTTTCTTTCTTTCTTTTAAGGGGTTTGTACCTCTATAGAACTTACTGGCTCTTGGAAGAACTGAGCATTTTTCTAGAGGAACAGTAGGATAAGTCCTGAAGCCTGACATCACAGCTCCCAGAGCCTCCACTTTGTTTGGACTCAATACTAGGTTTTAAGAGAACCTCAGGAGACAGACCCACATTAAGACAAACAGGAGAGAGAGTCCCATCACCCGCTGCATGTGTCATATTCCACGAACTTTAAGAAAACCATCCATCCAAGGCTGAGACACAATGAAAATCAGAAAGGAAGTTCTGCCCCAGAGATGCATGGAGCCCTCAGGCAGGAACAGCTTGATTATTCAACCCAGTCATTATTCAATATTTTTAAAAGTATTTTATGTCAATTATTAAAGAGAAAGCCTTTTAAATCCACCTATAAATCTCTAACCCTGGCATCTATTACTTTCAGTCCTCACACTGTGTTTTTTTCTGATATTTATCTGCATAGTCCATGCATAGCCACTGGATCAGCCACAAAACTACAATTTCATGGTCAACTCTGTACACTCAGAGCACTTGTTTCTACCTACATTTTGCACTGATCAATTTGAACACTGCACATTATTCTCATCCTAACAGTCCATAGTTGATCTGGCTTTTTCTCTGTTGTTACACCTAAAATCTGTAACCTCGACGTTTTCCTAGAATGATCAGCTCTGCAGGCTCCCTACAGTCTCCATCACTGTAAGAATTCACCTGCTATGCCGGGGGTATGTTGTATCCAATCCATCAATTGCTCATTTCCCAATAGTCTACATTGTAACCGTTCCATCTGTATTCATCTGGTCTCATGAAAATATTGCTAGTTTGTTTGATAATGGATTGGAAGTGTAGTCCAGTAGTAGAGAGCATGATGGCACACAGAAGGCCCTGAATTTGATGACCACAACAACAATAATCAAACAAATGAGCTTAGTTGAGATCAGAGGGCTCATCTTAAACATTTTCTATAGCTGGTGTTCATAGCAGAGGAAACAGAACTAACCATTTGACCAAGAGTGACTAATTTCTTGATGTTTATCCAGACACTTGCTAAATAGTTCTGCAACTTTGCTCTTATTAATTCTCATATGACATTGTTAGTAGACCCTGATTCTCACTGTCTTCTTTGTAAATTAGTAATAATACCCTTTTCTTAAAGTTGTTGTAGATATTAGTAAACTTTAGTAAATAGTAATTTTTTATAGTACAATCTGTACAATTTATAGTACAATATAGTACAATCAAGATGTTGAGCTTCTGAGAAGAATCTTTAATGTTTAGCCCAAAAAGTAAGAATAGTTGTCATGGAAACACCTACCCCAAATTTTAAATTTTAAATTCATTTTCTGTCTGTGATTCCAAACATACACATGAGCACTTATGCTTTTTAGTGTGTCTAATCTTTTAGAGTGACTACAACAGGGTATATGTAAAGTAAAAATGGTGAGACAGGGGATGTTTTTATATCAGGACCCACCATAAGCCCCAACTACCCTTGCCAGAACTGTCTGGTTGGGAGAATCAAACAAGAAAAAAAAGAGAATTCCAAAATCAGAGTCCTAATCAGAAACACAAACATAAGAAATCAAACTTAGAAAAGACTTCAGCACACCAAGAACAAAACCTGTTTTACAAAAGGAGAAACTAGAGAAGCCAAGTGAAAAATGAAATATCTCACAGAAGCCAGGAAAATGCCACCTGGAAGGGACAGATCATCATTTCATTAATCTGAACAAGAGGAAAAGAAGTCAGGGGGTTTCCAGTATGTCACATCACACAGAACAAAGTTTCTATTTTAGGAGCCCAGCCTTGCACCTGTGCAGAGCAGATGGACTTCACAAAAGAAGAAATGAAAACAGACTTTCCTCACTGCACAGCTGGCATGGAGGTGCTGGACCTGGGCTAGACGATGGGCAGTGAAGGAGCCAAGTGTTGCTGGCATGGAAGCCCCAGGGGTGGGGATGCTTTTGTCCTGAAATTCCTGATTTTTCTCTCCTCTAACTTTTCCCCCAACACCAGGGTTTTAAACAAGGCAAAGTCAGAAGGAGGAACTGTTCATATCCTGGCTCAGGTATAGTCCCACAATGTGTTGATTGAGCAGAATTAATGGGAAATTAAATTAAAGAAGGTACAGAACAGCAAGGGAATAGGGGCTCTGTGCTCCCTGTTTAGCAGCCAAGAGAAAGGAAACAGGCCTTCATTTGTCAATGAAGGCAGAGACACATCTTTGTACCTTCAGTATATTAACAAAAGTACAGTGGAAAAATTACAAACTGGAAAGCCAGCAACCTGATTATAACTGTATGTAGGTCTTCTACAACGTGGTAGTCTGGCCTTGACCAAATTGTTAACATTACCTATTCCTCAGTTTCCCCACTTGTAATTTTTTAAGATAATAACAAAGCACACCTCTGAATATAATTACAACTACAGTGGCCATAGAACAGCACTGAGGGCAGGATCTAGGGGAAAGTAAACGTTTTCATTAATTTTTTATGTTATTTATTTGTGTACATGTGTGCACATGCACACATACACACATCCCCGAGTGTGCCACAGCATACACGTGAAGAAGGTCAAAGGACAATTTGGGGAGTCTTCTCTCCCTCTGCTGTGTAAGTTCTGGGGATTGAACTCAGGTTATCAGTTTTGGTGGCAAGAACCTTCACCCACTAAGCCATTTTGCAGGCCTCTCTTCTTATCGTTGTCAGTGCCACTGCAAATTGAACTCCAAAGCTCAGATGAGAGGCTTCACTATTCTGTGTCTTCACACCAGCACATCAACAGTAATTGCACCTGTAGTACCTCACCAGTGACACAAAGGCCAGGTCGCACACCATCTTCTCTTTCTGAGAATCTGCTGTTCAAATTTTAAAGATTTTTTTCAAATTTTAGCTTAATCATGTCGTTAGACCCTATCTTTCTCTACCAAAACCAGATTATTTCAGATTTACTGTGTACAGATTTTAAAAATCTACAAACATCATTTCTTTAGCAAAGAAATAAAACCAAGGGGCTGGAAAGGTGGCTCAGTGGTAAAAGCATTTACTGCACAAGTGTGAGGACTCAAGTTCAAATCCCCAGAACTCACATAAAAAAGATGAAATCAAAAATCTCAGTTCAGAGGCTGGAGAGGTAGCTCAGTGCCTAAGAGCACTTGCTGCTCTGGCAAAGGACCCAGGTTAAGATCCCAGCATCACATCAGGACGCTCACAATCACCTGTAACTCCATAAGATCTTAAACCCTTTTGCAGTCTCTTTGGGAATTCATACACATGTGGTATACACATATACACAGACACACACATATACACAAAATTATTTTTAATCTCAATTCAGAGCTTGGGGTATAGCTCAGTAAGTAGAGTGCTTGCCTTCTAAGTTGATTCCCAGATCCTATGTAAAAATAGCCAAGAACAGTGACACACACTTGAAATTTCAAGACTGGGAAGGCTGGGTTACTGGGACTCACTGGCTAGCCAAGTTAGCCTTCTTGATAATTTACAAGCCAGTGAGAGAAACTGTCTCAATATAAATATGGATGACACCTGAGGAACAACACCTGAGGTTGTCCTCTGGTGTACAAACACACACAAACACACACTCACACACACACACTCACACACACACAAACACATACACACATGCACATATACTCACATTCACCTGCACATACACATGCACATGTACATATACACATCACAAAAATAACTCAATGCAGAGATTAGAAAATGTCCAGCATTTGCTAAGTAACCTCAGAAAATTCTGTACTTGTTGCCTTACTTAAGGAATGAGTGCTTCAAGTTAAAATTAATAATTTTAAGGATCATGACTAAAGTAAAATAAAAGCAGTATATATATAGTTTCATTTCATTATTGACTTTTCCTTTTGATAATTCATAAATCACAACAAAGTACTATTTTAAAAAGTTGTTTGGTTACCCAGGCAGTGGTAGCACATGCCTTTAATCCCAGCACTCGGGAGGCAGAGGCAGGTGGATCTCTGTGAGTGGGAGGCCAGCCTGGTATACAGAGTGAGTTCCAGGACATCCAGGGCTACAACAGAGAAACCTTGTCTCAAAGAAACAAAAGAAAAAAGAAAGAGAAAAAGAAAAAGAAAAAGAAAAAGAAAAAGAAAAAGAAAAAGAAAAAGAAAAAGAAAAAGAAAAAGAAAAAGAAAAAGAAAAAGCCAGTTGGTTAAGACTATTTCATGGAATATGAAGTAAGCCTTCTCCAACATATCCATGCCTCTGTGTGTTTATTAATTATAAAGGGCTCCATAATTACCAGGAGCTCCCAGTCATGATTGACATTTGCTGTGCCTGTTTTCACTTATATACTGAGCATCAGATCAAGCTCAAATGGCCACAGTGAAGTTATGGAGAAGAGGCTGGAGCCCTCGGTTGACTCCACTTTGTTCACAATCCTGGGCAACTCACTAAGCCTCAGTTTCCCTGTCTGTGACATGAGAGGATTGGTTGGACTGGGTGACTATGAAGATCTCTTCCTGTCTAACAAGCTATCATCTCTGCATGGCAATGTGAAGGATTTTCCTGGTTCTCTCTCTGAGCATGATAATATGGAAACAACCACCTTAACATGAAAAGGAGCCATGCAGTATTCTCCTTGAAGCTGATTTTTAATATGAAAAGAAGTCATGCAATATTCCCTTTGTAGCTGTTTTTTTTAAGTTTTACCAAATGAAGAAACATTTAGATAAATACATGCCTAAGAAAGAGAACTGACATAAAGGAACCAAACTGGCAAATAGCCAGAGTTCATGATGCAGCTTGACCCACGCATGACCCCCTCAGTGCACCTGGTCTTGTGGGAGGCCTCCACAAGACTGTGAGTAATACCTGAACCAAATCACACCTAGATTCCCAGACATCTCCAGAACAAGAATAGGAGATGTTCCTGATTATTTAAAGATGCAATTGTTAGGAAACATACAATAAATCTAGAAATGTGGTTTTAGTGTCAACAATTAGATAAAGTTGCCAAAGCAATTGGTCTACTTTTCTTTATCTTTTCTGCAGATGGTAATATGGACTCTTAGACATTTTAAAATAGTTAAGTGGTAAGCAGTAAGTCTTTTAAAAGAATGACTAGATTTGGAGACATTTATACCTGGTTCTGGTTCCTCCCCAATGTGACATTGGGTCATGCTCTTCATCTGAAAGCACCTGCCTACATTTTTCACAACATTGAGTAAGGGTCACAAAAGCAGCTCTTGGTAATCTGTTACAATTGTATACAACCTTCTGAAAAAGTTTCACAGGGATGATAAGGAATCATTTCATGAGAGACAGTATGGTATGCCTTTCTTTGTGTGATAGGATTTGATCTGCTCTCCTCACAGTTTCCATGTTGGATCTGCATTTCCTTATCCCTGTGTAATTAGAACAGCATGTACAGCTTCCCTCAGTTGTCTTTCAGTATAGACATCTGCAATCACAGAAACAGAAAGTCAAAGTTTCTGTTTGGAAATAGAAGAAAGCCTTAGGGAATCATGCTTTCGGGTAGGAACTAAGGCCATGCTTGAGCTAAATTGGTCATTTTTGCAATTCTCAGTAAGAGAACATCTGAACATCTATAGAATTCAGTATCTGGAACTCGGCATTCACAGAAAACATCAACACACATGCAAATGTGTCTTCTGTGTCCCGCTTCACCTCCAGACTTTTTTTTTATATTTTGTAGAGAAGAGATACAAGTGTGTAAAAATAAACTACAAAATAATCTTCACATGATCAGAAAATAACATTTATGAAACATTTAGTCAGTACTATTATAAATCAGAAATCTAAACATCAAACATTAAAAAGCAGGGGATGTGGCTTTGTGGTTGAAGTCTTGTCTGGCATGCTCCAGGCTCCAGGTCCAATCCCTAACACCACAAAAGTAATAATAATAAAATAAAATAGCAAACATCAGTAGAATGCTAAGTGGCCAACAAGACAAGAAATGGTCGAGGAAGTATGAAAAATTATCTCAACGAACTAACTTAGTATCATGTGAAAGGAAGCTTCCAAGGCCTGTGTAGCAATATGGACAGCTACATATGAATGAGATATTTGTAGTGTCATGTTATAATCAGTCCTATGTAAAAACACATGTGTTTAGAAATAAAGATTAGAAACAGAACTCGGACAATATATTAAGCACATGTTACATTAAAGGTCAGTGGTAAATTGGCTTCCTTCAAAATATTTGTTTATTGCAACAAGATTCACAGTGGTCAAGCTATGGATCAACTTAGATGCCCATCGATGTATGGATGGGCAAAAAAATATGGCATCTATACCCAATGAGGTTTTCTTAATTACATTATGTGTGTGTGTGTGTGTATGTGTGTGTGTGTGTGTGTGTGTCCTCTATCTCTGTAGAGGTCAGAGGACAACTTACAGGACTTGATTCTCTCCTTCTATCATGTAGGTCCCAGGATAGAACACAGGTCTTCAGGATTGGTTTCAAGCATCTTAAGCCACAGAGCCATCTCACCCATCCCTCCAATGGAATTTTACTCAGCCATAAAGAGCTAAATTATGTTATTTGCAGGAAAATGAATGAAACTTAAAATCATTGTGTTAAACAAAATAAGCCATATTAGGACAAATATCATATTTTCTCTCTTATGTAGAATCTACTTGTTTTTTTAAAATGCATGAATAAGAGGAGAAAGGAGACAGTGGGAGGGTTAAGAAGACACAAGCAAGAAGGAGGTGACTATGATCCAAGCATATTACATGCATGTATAAAAATATCATAATGAAACTCAGTATCTTGTACAATTAATATACACTAATAACTTCTTGATGCTGCATACTGTTTTATAATAAGGAGCATCCAGGAGATAGAAGAAGCAGAACAACTTGCCACTGTTCACAGTAGAAGCCCAACATCAACCTCTGTCTTGTTTTCAGACAGAGATGAAGTCTGCACCTCCCATGCCAGACCCTCTGTGGATCACATCACAATGTGGAGAGCCTGCCCCAAGCCCCTGAAGTAGAAAGCTGCTTCTTAACCAAACAAACAGGCTAGCAGCTTCCTAATAGCTGGAACTGAATGATCTGAAAGGTAAAATTCCACTGCCTACAGCAAACAGAATCACCAGCTACTCTTTGTTATCAAGCGATGTATAAGCTATAAAAATAGGTTAAGCCATTCTGAGAACATGCTATGCTTACCCAGCTGTCTAGAATAATTAACAAGAGAATATCTGTGGAAAGCTGCATGTTTGATTAATCCACTTGTCTCTAACTCCAAATGTCTGTGTCTATTTGTATCCTTGAGTGTTTCCAGAACATATTAAAGAAAAGAAACTAAAGATGAATATATGTTCTTACTGATTTACCTGCTGAAAATTACCTCACCTAATTTTTGGAAGAAACCTCACTGGCAAAATATTCCAACAGTACAAAGGGGTAGCCATGGAAAATAATTCTCTCTACTACTCCTGACCTTCAGGCTAAGATTTTTTAATAAGGCATTTTAACTCTAATGGAGAGTTTCTTAAAGCTAGATCAAGACCAAAAGTCAGTATGTTAGAAAAGTAACTGGGTCTTAAATGTGCTTTAAGGGCTTGCTGTGAGCCATTCTTGTAGGGCAGAAAGTCACATCAGAGCTGCAGAATTAGATGTGCGGTCCTTTAGTTCTAATGCTTAAGAGACAAAGGCTAGTCTGGTCTACAGAGCAAGACCCTGTCTCAAAAACATACATACCTAAATAAATTAAATAAAATAAATAAATAAATAAGCAACCAAATGAAGTACCAAAAACTCCAAAAACTTTTGGAATTTGTTTAGGAGTGTTTTTACTTCTAAAATTACAACTATAAAAGTGTCAATTATTTTAAGTACATAAACTTATTTAGGAAGAAAATGTATTATAGAAAACAATCTTGTATTTGAGTAACTGTTTTTGAATCATTTCTCTACTGTTAGTACACATACTTATATACAAACTGGGGTGCCTACGAAAAAGCGCCCGTGAATGGAATTTATAATCATTGAATGTTATATACATGCAATCGGAAATGCAATCAAGACTACTCAAAGAAAAGATACCTCCCTTCTTGAAACTTTTAAATGTAAACATAAAACTTTAAATGCTTACACATCATACAGCAATGTATTTTAGGAATAAGTATGCACCCTGTGGGTTATTGCATGAAAATTATAGCTCAATAAAATGAGAATGCATTTTAAAATAAAACAAGAATTTGTTCTTAGGAACAGATGTTTGGGCACTAGCCTAGAAATGCAAACCCCAGCTCTGCAAAATCTCAAGAGTCTCCAGTGGCAGCCAGGATAACACTTGGTTAGGGACAATTTTCACACATAATGAAGTGAGGCTTGTTTTCACAACTTGAGTTAAAAACATATCTTTGTTTTGGTTGGGTTTGATTTGCTTTGCTTTGGAGTTTTTTGTCTTATTTTGTTTTGTTTTTTGTTGGTTTCTTGTTGCTGTTGTTATTGTTGTTGTTGGTGGTGGTGGTAGTGGTAGTGGTGGTTGTGGTGGTGGTGGTGGTGGTTGGTTAGTTTGTTAGTTTTGCTATGGATCAAACTCAGGACCTTGGGCATGAAAGGAAAACAGATACTCTATCAACCAACTGTGCCACTAGCCTCTCTATACCCCTAGGAAATATCTTTCCATGGTACCAAATGAATGCTATCTAAAATTCTATTTTGCTTACACAAACAGCAAAACAGCCTTTTTCTACAAGGTTTTAATTTATTTTTCCAAAACAGAAGTTTCACATTGTATAGCCATCTACAGGAAAAATGTATGTAAGGGAAGTCACAGAAATGAAGGCAGATGTTCTCTATTGAGGAATATGGGCAGGAGAAAGGTGCTTGGAAAAGCTAAGCTATGAAGAGCTACAGGAGATTATTCTTCAATCTCCTTAACCTTTCCTGGATTTTCCAACAGTTCCTCCTGTTGAGCCACCTGTGAGGGGTAGGCAGTCTGGGTGAGAGACCAGGACATAGTTCTTGTTCAGTTTCTGCAGGGGCAGCAAGTTTGCAGCACTCACTGTGAGGAGCATGGTAGCAGCCCAGGGTGGCTCCCCGTGACTGCAGCTGCACTCAGTTTTGAACCGTGGTGGGTTTAGAATGTCTAGGATTTGGAGCTTGACCCATTTTTCCCCAATGTTCCTTAAAAAATCGCTCTGAGCCCCTGATGACCTGTCAGTAGATGTCCATAGCAAACCATTTGTGTGAAGTGCTGGGGAAGGCAGAATTGCATCGTAACCCAGCCAGCATATTCAGCTATGGGTGGCTTCTTCATGCACTCAGGAGAACAAAGCTAAGAGCTTGGCAGTGAGCTGGTGTTGCCATCAGTCAAAATAACACATCTTACCTGTGAGAAAATGTCCTTTGACCACTTCACAATGTAACTAACTGCACATGCATATCTTCCAGTTAACTGTTAACTAGTTAACCCAGGCTGTTGTTCCAGAGTCAGATGATGGAGAAACATTAGAAATGCAAACATACTTAAATACTTAAGGGATTTGCTAGTGGAACACAACAGTGGAACTTATGGGACACACATTACCCAGCATTAGGAGCCCTAAGCATCTCCATACAAGTCCCTTTAGGCTTCACATAACCACTACAGTGATACTCTCTGGTCAATGGGCACAAAAATGTCAAACACCCCAAAGAGACCAAGAAGAACCCATGAGTTCTGGTGGTGTTCAGCTTAGCTTTCTGAGGAATCATGGCAATAACTCCCCCAAAAAGGAAGGACAATGAAATAAAGACAGAGATAAAATGTGTTTAGGGACAGTGACTGACAAGGCCATGTCTCCCCATGATCCCACTCTGCTGTGGCCACAGAAATCTTAGCCCCAGCCTGTCCAGGAGGCCTTGACACCCTGGGCTAGAGCACCCTCTTCTGGTCTCTCTGCCTTGGTGGACACGAAGCTCTGAGGCCACTGAGTCTTGTAGAAGAACAAAATGCCACCATTTAACTCTATTACCATCATTACATAGGCATTAACCTGTTTAAAATGTGACTTGGCATTTCACACGCACGCAACCTTCTATTTTTAATTTTAATAAGACTTTTAGGTTCTTTAAAGAAAACAGGAAAATTAGAGGTAGCTATCAATCTGTCAGCAAAGACAACCTCTTGTATCATCCTTTGTTATGAATTCTTATGTCATTGAGGTCATGCTGTGCAGGGGTCATTTTCCATCTAATTCTGGTTTCATTCCTTGGCACAGACCCCCACCAAACTCGCTTCCCACTAGATTGGGCCATGTAAGGCACTGACAAGTTTAAAGATTGGAAGGGACAAGCCAGGATATTTACTTATCCCCTCTGTCTGGGGAATTTTCCAGTAGCCATGACTCTTAATTCCCACCAAGTGCATCACTTCTACGCTGAGAGACACTTCTCCTAACCCTGATATTGCTCAGTTCTGGGTCTCTTCAGCCTAATATTAGATTCTCTGCTCTTTGTCACCTATGAAGTAGGTGCCACGATGATGTTGTTTGAAAATGCCCAAAGTGGTTTGTTTTTCTGATCATGTCAAAACCAATCTATATATTCACTTGAAATTATTCCATATGGGTTGTCAAATATATTTCTTTACAGACTCTTTTGTGTTGTTGTTGTTGTGTTTGAGACAAAGTCTTAACATATCCCAGGTTGACCAAGGATGACCTTGAACTTCTGATCCTCCTGCCTCCACCCCATGAGTACCAGAATTACAGCCATCTGTCACCATACTGAGCTTTCCGTGGTGCTAGAAATCTAGAGATCAAACCTAGGACACTTTAGGCAGGCATTCTACCAACTGAGCTACATCCCCAGCGAGCAAATTCCATACTAACAACTGAATGATAAAACATCACATCTAGATTCGTACCATTTAGGCTTTCTTATTTGCTAAAACATAATATTGGTATGAACATCTTCACACCTACATTTGTATCCATCCTTCAGTGTATTTGCACAGGCTGTCTCCTACAAGTAACTAAAAAAGAATGGAACATTTTGTGTTTCTTGATACATATTGCCAAAATCTCCATTAGGAAAAGTTAGAATAGTTTACAACACCGCATTGAGCTGAGAAAGCTGTCTTGCCACCCTCAGCTCTGATTATATTTTTGATGTTGAGACAATAAGAAGAGCACTCTCCTACGACCGCCTGCTGTTTAATTTAGGTGTTTCGTCTTTGTTGTTAGCCAGGCAGAACATCTTTCAGGTATTTTCTCTTTGGTAAACTATCCTGTCTCTTACTATAGAGTTCTCACTAGCTCTCTTAGAGGTTAAGTTGTCAATTTCTTAGGTTCACAGACACTATGACAACATTAGGTAGAAGGAGATTATTGAAAGGATAACGCATGATTCTAAGTGCAAGAAAGTTGAGTCAAAAATTAGGCAGAATCAATAGAGCTTGGCAAATGACAAACAACCAAGTCCCCAACCTAAAATCACCTTTAAAAGATGGCACTACAAACTGGGCAGTGGTGGCACATGCCTTTAATCCCAGTACTTGGGAGGCAGAAGCAGGCAGATCTCTATGAGTGGGAGGTCAGCCTGGTCTACAGAGTGAGTTCCAAGACAGTCAGAGTTACAACAGAGGAACCCTGTCTCTAAAAAACCAGAAGATGACACTACTGATGTTGACCTGGATGACTGGTGTCCCTGCCCCTGGTGAGCCATCCTTATATTTTTGTCACATCCTGTGACAACATGGAAACTGCATCAATGCCTTCCCTCATGGGTGAGTAGAGCCTATTTCTCCAACTCCTTTGCCTGTGAGGAATATAGTAAGTAGGTATGACACACTAGAATTTCTGAGAAAGGCCTGTGGCTTCCATAAGAAATTTCCTGATATGGATTGGATAAGTATCCCCCAAAAGCTAATGTGTTAAAATGTAGCAGAAGTGAAGCCTAATGAGGAATGCCCTTGAAGGGCATTCTGCACTCTCTTGCCACCATGAAGTTAACAGCTTCCTTGGTCTTGTGTTCCTGCCAGGATGTCCTGTTTTGCCACAGGTCCCAAAACAAACCAGGCCAAATGATCAAGTACTGAACCTTCTGAGCCCTCCCTCCAGCCTAAGCAAACCTTTTCTTCCATGTCGATTATCTCAGGTAATTTTTCACAATGATCAAAAGCTAACATAACTCCTTAGTGCCCATCTGCTCCATGCTGTGAGGAAGCCCAAAGTAGCCCATGGAGAGCAGTAGGCCTAGACAACCCCACAGTTCCGGGTTAGTCTAAACTGTTCCAGAGTTGAAACCACATGCACCAGTTCATTTTACTTGCAGGACTGTGATCAAAAGAAAGTTGGTAGTATTCTAAGCTACTAAGTTTGGGATGCTCTGTTAGGCATCAAGACAGAGCTGAGATACTCCCTTAGGATTCAAGCTCCAGACAGGAGCAGGTAATCAGTCACACCTGGGTCAAATTGGTACTACCAGGAAGCAGGGAGAGTGGCGACTTCAACTTTGGTGAAGAGGAGATCTTGTCCTTCCTACGGGGATTTCCCACAGCAAGGAAATCCTAAATAGAAGCTGAAGTCCCAACACTGTGTGATGTCTCTGGAGAAAAGATCCACATAAAAAAGAGTCCTTCGCAGTAGGGCATCTCTCATGACCCAGCATTTTGTGCCTTGAAAGTAGAAAGTTACAAGCTATGATACCTTCCCTGACACTGCTGCCTGCCTGGGACAACCATAGATTTAAAAAAATTAGGAAAGAAGGAGTATAAATGAATATGTGTGTGTGTGTGTGTGTGTGTGTGTGTGTGTATGTGTGTGTATTACATATGTGCATATACACAAATATAGTAAAGAGCAAAAATATGACCACAGGAAATCTGTACAAGAAAGTCCTTAGGGCTTCTATATTCACAATATCCAAAAAAAGAGAAAAATTAAATTTTCAACGACTAATAAAAAAGCTATGCATACAAGAGAATATTATTCAACAATAAAAAATTAAGGGCTGGTGGTACAAGCCAAAACATAAATAACATTAGAAGACTATGCTATGGAGGCCCACAGAGGACTGGATATTTTGCTATTTAAAAGAAGCACATGATGAGGCTTCTGCAAGCAGACATGATAAGTTTTACTAGATGCACAGGAAAATCATCTGAGACAGTGTTGTCTTGCTCTTGTTAAGGCCATTTTTATTTCTGTAAATTCATCGCACATTTCCATAGAAGATGGATTCTCACAAGTAAGAGTGGTCCTAGCACAGTTGCTGCAGAAATCCTACCTCCATGTACCAACAGCATGCCAACCAAACCCAGCATCTGGGGGCTAGCAGCCAGCTACAGAGAGCCTGGTGATAGTTCCCTACTTGCCCCCCCCCAACATACACACACACACCTCTGAAATCAACAGAGAGGACAGATGTGAATTACGCCTGGTATGAAGTTCTGAAATATCCATTTAATATCAGTTTTTTTTTAATAAATGATTCTATTTAAATGTGGAAAAGAGGGCAAAAAAGTGAGAGTGTTCACTTTTTCAATCCACTGACTTAGAAACCGGTGTCTTCTACAGCACTTCTGGGGTGCACATAGCATTCTTATTTCTGCCCTTCTGTGACAGTGCTGAAGCAGAATGAACAACTAGACACTTTTCTTCCTAGCAAGCTGTTTTATGTTTTCTCTGGAATTTCTGGATATGTTCAAGGAAACATTCTGCATGTTGTATCAGTCTGGTATACTTCCCCATCTCATTACAAACAGGCAGATTCTGCCATCCTTAAATACAGAAGTGATTTTCTCTGATTTTGACATTGTAGCTATATACAAAGTTTTCCCAGATCCTTTGTCTCATTCTGTGAGGAGACCTTAGTCCTGGGTGATGACCTCTACATGCCTTTGTTAGTTCCGCAGTTAACTTGAAAGCTGTCATAAAGGTGTAAACCAGCCCATGACAGCTTTTTGTACATGTTAAAACAATTATTTGTTCAGTTTTCATGAAGGTTGTATAAGGAAGTCTAATAGAGATGGCTGTCTCTCCTGGATCCTGTTAATGACATTTACAATGTATTTTGGTTCCACAGCATGGGTGATGTGTCCCCATGACCTCTGACCCTTTTCAGGCACTGTTGTGTATGTATGTGTTGTTGCAGTTTTACCTTTTACACTGTATTGCTTTGACAGCTGTAATTTGAATCAGATCTGAAAGGGGTCCAAAATAAAATATATTTTGATATAAAAAAACAAAAAATGTGCTAAATAAAAACAACAATATACAAAGGATTATTTACTATATTATGCCATTTCTATGAAACGCCCAGAAAGAGGTGAGTCTATAGACAGGTGAATTCAAGTTGCTTAGAGCTTGGAGCTTGGCTAGGCAAGGAGCTGAGGAAAAACTGGTAGAAACTGCTAATAGGCACAGGGTCTCTTTGGAGTAATGAAAATATTCTATTAATAACTATGGTGATGGTTAACAAACTTTGTGAGTATATTTTTTAAAACTTACTGAATTATACAGCTTAAATAAATATATAGCATTTGATTTATCTCACTAAAGCTATAAAGTCTTTTTTCAAAAACAGATTTGGGGCTTAGTGACAGAGTGCACAGGTTTCTGGGTGCAATCCCCAGTATCTTCTCCCAAAAAAAGATACAAAGACTCAGCTAATGACCACAAAGAGGCTTTCCCTGGCTTCTCCAGTGTGTGTGCCACATACGTACACACACAGAAAGAGAAAGAGAGAGAGAGAGAGTGAAATGATCAGTAGTTAGGAACACTCTCTTCTCTTTGCTCTTTCAGAGGACTTGAGTTTGGTTTCCAGTATCCACATCCAGCATCTCACAGCTGCCTGGAAATCCAGTTCCAGGGGGCCTAACACCCTCTCTTGGCTTCTCGGGTATCTATATGTACATGTACACATCCATGAACACATACATGCACATCAGTGAATAATAATTTTTTTTAAGTAGAGAGCAGTGGACCACCATGTACAACTTAGCACTAAGTTTTGCCCTCTGCTGTCCAACCTTGTACATCCCCAAGCTTTAATACCAGTGCCAGGCATTTGGGATTAAAAGAGTCTTACAACCACTGACACTCTATATGTCATTAACGGTTCTAAGCTCTCAGTGTAGTTCAAGGGAGCCTCAAACGACCCTAGAAGTGTTGCTCATTTTTTCAGGTAAAAATAACTTGCCCAAAAGCTAGTGAAGGAAAGAAAAGAGTTCAAACTTAGGTAAATATCTTCATCATACCTATCGCCTCCATTAGAGGCTTCCTACTAGAGTGATCATGTGACTTAGAAACTGAAAAGAGTAATGCTCACCCAGAGTCAAGGAGTGTGTCAACTCTTTGCCAGCTCTCTGTGGCTCAACTCTCTCCTGGCTGTCAGAAACACTACCTCAGCTCACTCCAAGAAATCAGAGAAGCTCTGTGTAAGCTACCAGAAAGCCACATCCATTGACACTCATAAGAGCCCTGTGTGTCATTCTTGATCTCTACTCTCCAACACTAATGAGCCCACAAGATGTGGCCAGTCCGGGATAAAACCTGAAATCTACATGTTTTGGAGATTCAATACAAAAAGAAAATGTACAATACTGTTTTGTTAAAATAGTATTTTAGACATTTACAATTAACTATTTTGAAATTGGTCTCACCCTTCCTTTTAGTGTGGTAACTATAACATTTTAAATCATTTGACAGACATTTTACTGGGTAATGCTGTCACTGACTCTTGGTACAGCCGAGGCGCCAGGTCCCTAGGGAGCCTGCTCTGTGAATGCCCCTTCTAGGTTTGTAAAGGCACATAGGGAGAACAATCCTCAGTACTGAGGACCATGGGGCAAGTACAACTAAATTCAGGGAGCAGACTGGCCTGGCTCTCCATTAAGACCAACTTCCAAAGTAAAATGAGGATTAACACACTTGCTTCTTTGAAACTCAAGGTGATCTGCCAAACCATCCCCTCAGAATGTGGTACTGTCATCAGGGGACATTCCTGAGTCTGATTGCCACTAGGCTGAGCCTGACGAGGGATGGAAGGATGCCACCAGCCCGGACTTCAGTTCTCTGAGACAGCTACTTCCTTTCCCACCTTGCTGCTGAGCAGAGGTTCTGTTACCAACCTAACAGAAGGGGTTTTCAACCTGAATTTATTTTATTCATTAGCCTCAACAACACATTGTCCAGGAAACAATGGAGTAACCTTTGCAAGGAAGGTCTCTCCTTCCTCCCTGGACTGTGCCTCCACCCAAGCCCAGGTAAGCACTGTTGATTCTCTCAAAGCATGACTGCATGTTTACCTGCTGAGACCCACTAGGGTCCAATTCATTGCTAAGCTATACTGGAGTGTTTTGCAATCCTGTGATTCAACCCAGTTACTAAGAAATACAATGCCAGTGAACCTGTCAAAACATCATCTGATAACCGTGGAGGGAAGGCTGATGCAATTCTAAACGTGGCTGCACAAGCTGCTCTGTGTGACAGGAAGTAAGCAGTCAGGCATCTGAGGGCACAAGAAATTGTGGCCCCAATGAAATCTGGAGGCTGAAGCTGTAACATAGGGTTCAATCATCTACACCAGTGCCTGCCCAGTTCATGACAAGTGCACAATGCCAGTTAATCACAGGTATGAAGAGCTGCTAACCCAAAGTTCAGGCCCTCTGCATCTCAAGGAAGAAGAATGCTGTTCCAGCCAGCCTCAACTGGCCTGGCTCTCAGTCAGTCTTGGGGTGGCTACCAGCCAGCCTGGCACCCACACTTAAGCCCTGGGATCCTTCTGTGAACATTGTTTAATTGTTTAATTCCAGTGGCCATTAAGCAAAGCCACTCTTTGATCTTGACCACAATGTCTGAACACAGGCAAGACAGGAGGAACCCCACCCAAGCCATGAAAAAGATCAGAGAGCCCTTGATCCTGGCTAATTGGCCTCTACTTTCTACAAGGACATGTCCTCAGCTTTAGCCTCTCTCCATTCTCCTCATGTAAGAATGTTAAGATGCCTGCCCAAAGAAACTCCTGCTTCCTATCAGCACTTGGCCATGGGCAAACTCACTGTGACCAAACACAAGCACAGACCCTCTGGGACTTATAACACCAGGACATCCCAAAGGCTACTCACAGAAAACTACCCTTCATGCAGTGGGTCAGTGGCTTGACTTTGGATCAAGGGAACTCACAATCCCCCTTCCTGGGTAGTGCCTATGGGGACCACAGTGTCCATTTCTTATAGAGAACTCAGAGGGGAGGAACAGAGGAGATAGGGAGAAACAGTAGTTGTTAAGAGTCACTTCTATGACAGATGATTGGACAAGAGACACTCCTTAACTAGGTTACATGCATGTTCTATTCCTTTCTTTCAAAGAAAGTTCAACAATACAGAAATAAACAGAATTAGCCATGCAATTACATAGCACACCTATGTGCAAACAACCATTCACTAATCTCAGGCCTATAACAAATTACTTGTAACACATTACAACTGATAGGTACAATCAAGGTACATAAGTTAGATAAAACCCTACAACTACCCAGAAATACAAGCAAGGCCAAATGCCAGAGAAGTGTGCTCTGCTCTGCTCTCCAGGGTATGATCTGAACAAGATACTTAAAGCCTCATTTTCTCCCTTTGAAAACTAAGGCACACTAATAGGAGTTGCATGGTGATAGGGCAAGGTTCCATAACAGTGTTTGGCACATAGGACAAATTCAAACAGAAAGTCCCTGCTTTCCTTCCTTTGAGTTCTAGCTGAAGCCAAAACTGAGACAATTCTACCCAAGTTCCTGTTATTCTCCTCTCATGCCTTCCAAAAGAGTGGCCTGCTGGTATTACAAACCTTTCCCAAAACCTACACTCAGGAGAGTCTGGAGAAGACTGCCTGGAGAGGGATCAGGGGTTAACGAGTTCACTGTTCTTGCAGAAGACCCTCATTTGGTTCCCAACACCCAGCTCATATGGGCAGCTCAAAACTATCTATAACTCCAGGCCACTGTTCCCAATACCCTCTTCTCACTTCTGTGGGCACCTACATTCATGTGCATACACACACACACACACATATATATATATATATATATATATATATATATATATATATATATATATATATTTGTTTTTTGACAGGGTCTCTATGTAGCTCTGTCCTGGAACTGACAATAAGGACCAGGCTGGGCTCAAACCCTCAGATACCCACCTGCCTCTGCCTCCCAAGTGCTTGGAATAAAGGTGTACACCACTATTCCTGGCTACATAATTACAGCTTAAATACATATTAAAAATATTTTTAAAGCCAAACTACAACTTGTCCTACATGCCCAAGGTAGAGCACAAGATACTGGCTGAGCTCATTCAATGCATTACTTACAAGGTCACATTATAATTTGGTGAAAAATCTTTAACTGAATCAAAAGTTTACCTCGAGGCTGCCCTTATGGTACCTACCATGTGTTTTGTTTTTCTCTCTGGGAAGAAAAACCTCACATTAATATTCAAAACCCTAGTTCTGTCACAGGTGCCAAAGCCTGTGAAAATGAAATTTACAGCAGCGTGGAGCAAACAGGTATTCCAATTGTGTTTATCTTTATCCATGTGTTAGATCCACATCACATAAACAGGCTTGTTTTGAAAAATTACTGTATCAAATTTCTGGGCTCACTCTGTACAAAGATTGACAAGCCAATTAAAAGTAATGCACTAACACCGACTTTCCAAACAACTACTAAGGCAACCATTTTTAGAGAACATTTTCAGAGTTAAAAACAGAATTCAGCAAGGAGGAGAAATGCCTCTTTTGTTTGTTTTCTTTTTAAGACAAGTTTTCTCTGTAGTCGAGGCTGTCCTAGAACTCATTCTACAGACTAGAGTAGCCTAGAACTAATCCTGCCTCTGTCAATACTAAAGGTGTGCACAACCACATGGGGCTAAAAAATGCCCACTTATCCTGGTTAACTTTTGAGACTTGATTCAGCAAGAATATGGATGCCAACATGTGTAACAGAGTTCAAACTTCAAAGCAGAGGGTAAGCTTAGGAGAGTAATATCATGCAGAGTTAGCATGAGGGGAGCCAGGGCTCACTGCACAGGGATGTTTAACAGAATGGGCCTGGGAGGCCCTTCTAGAACTACCGCTGAACTGGTCACATCCTACCTTTCTCTTTTTCTAGGTGGTTTGCAGTTTACTAGGCAGTTTATCTGAATATCAGACAAGGGGTAATGAGAAGTTTCCGGTCTTTTTACTGCTTAGTAATTTCCACAGCTAAAGGTCGAATGCAGCACCTGGGAATGAGCGAACTTGTGCTCAGCTATGTTGCCCTCACTCAGAAAACCACCACTGTGCAGCAAAGGTCTCTGAACATATATGTCCTTATTTTAGTAAAGGAGACAGTTATCTATCAGAAACAAAGGAAGTGTTTGCCTGGGCTTTGTCTCAGATTCTTCAGTGGATTGCACTCTTATCTGATAGAAACTGGCTAAGCAAAACTGATTCCCATTTCAGTGTAAAATCTATAGTAAAGGGACAAAATGGCACAAGTGTTTATTTCAACCTTCAAACAGCTTCTGATGCCCAATCATACAAGCGTTATTAGAGGAACAGAAACAGAATTAACATAAAGAAAACCATTCCAACAACAAACAGTTAAGTGCTTCACATGTCACGTAATGCTGTGAGTTGCCAGCAGGCACGTCCCACCAGGTGCTTCCCACAGCAGGACCGGAGCAAAGCTAGGATCCTAGTGAAGTGCATTCTCCCCTGGGAGTTTATACCCAGTGCTGGGGACCGACCCAGCCGGGTCCCCTATGTCCGGGGAGAATCAGGAATCTGGTACTCAGGTGGGCAAGGAGTCTGCGATGTGACAAACAGACACAAACACAAGAATGTGTTGAATCTGAGTATAATTTGCAGCAGTGAGCATCAGACATATATATTATTTTTAATACAGGGAAACATAATCATACAAGAATGTGAATAGTGGCAAAATACGTCAGGCCTCTTTTGTGAATTGTCTCAAAATACATACGTCAGGCCTCTTTCAGGGAAATGTGGTTAAGGGATACAATATGTGAAAACAGATCGCACCTTACAATGTGTAAGACAATGTGGTTACTGTTGACATACAATGTGGTTACGGTTGGCATATCAGTAAGTACACTGTGGTTAATAATATTTTAGAAGCCAGTTACTGTACTGGTTTGTAATAGAGGGTACCTACTTTTTGAAACTGAGATCAGGATCAAAGTCCGGAGTTACAATTTCAGGGGCTTTTGGAGTTTGCTCGACATTTTGTACATCCATCTTAGGTGGGTGGACACTGGAGAGCATTGCAGCCATGCTCCATAGAATAGAATAAAGAGAAGGAAAATGATAGCTATCAGACCACAGCCAACAATCGTAACTATGGCAAGACAGGAAAACAGCCCTCTGTTTCTGGGGGCACCAGCCAAACTTTCCAGGAGACCAGCTTCCTTGAAGCTTTAGCCTCTACCCACGGAGCAGGTGTTTATCCCTGTCGCAGACTCCACTGGAGTTGGCTTTAGTCTCAATCCACGGAGCAGGAGTTTAGGCCTGTCACGCAGACTCCACTGGAGTTGGCTAACATCCCTCTGTATCTAGGGGCGTCAGCCAAACTTTCCAGGAGACCAGCTTCCTTGAAGCCTTAGCCTCTATCCGCGGAGCAGGAGTTTATCCCTGTCATGGACTCCACTGGAGTTGGCTTTAGTCTCAATCCACGCAGCAGGAGTTTAGGCCTGTCACGCAGACTCCACTGGAGTTGGCGTGGCATCTCCCCCTTTTTTATTCTTAAGGCAAAGTTCCAGGACGTCCCTTTTGACTGTGGCTACAGACTTTAAGATTAGTCGGAGGAAGACTGGAAAGACAAGAACAGCAATGAGTACAAAGCCTCCAATGACTGCTATCATGATGATATAATGTAGCCAATTTAAAGGGTTCATGGCTTTAAAATCTTTTTGTAAATCTTTTGCCAATTGTTCGATGTCAAGCATATCCAAATGAGTTTTACTAATATCTGAAATTTCCTCCTGTAATTGTTGTAAATCATGAGTTATATCGTTATCTTTCCAAACCCCTTGTAGGTGATTTTTTTGTAGCTTCCCAGTCTAAGCTTTGATGGTAAGGCAAAGGTGTTACACAAATATATTTAAAGCTCGCATGACATTTAGTTGAAAGTTGGACTTTAAGATTAGCTAGATCCTGACCGAGTGCTAAAACCACATCCTCTAGAGCATTTAGCTTCAAGCTTTTTGTCTATTATGTGTTGTTCTGCTAATGCTAAAGAAATATTCTTACTCATATCATTAACAAAGTGAGCAGTGTGTACTTCTTGTACTAATGCTGTAGCTGAGAGTGCAAAAGAAGTTAAGATAGCAATTAATGCGGAGATTCCTAAAATTAAAGTTACAACAAATCTTTTAGGCCTAACGAGCGCATTGAGTCTTCTTAAAGTTTGCATTGCAGAATTATCAAACCAGGGATCATTTTTAAGAACTACAGGTAACATAGCATAAGGAGGTCTACGCACAATAATCATGACAGAGAATTCCTTATCTAGTGAAGAATCTATACAATTAGTCAACTGACAAAGAGAACAAGTTATCTTATATGATTTATGTGATTTGAGCTTGAGGAGGAGACAGGGAGAGCTTCTTCAGTTTCACTGCTACTTTGGCTGTTTTCTGTTTCACTTTTCTCCAAGGTGCTTTCCTTCGGGGCACCCGATGTCGTGGCTGGTCGGACCAGTCTGTCTGGGATCCAGATGGGGGATTCTGCATTCTGTGGAAAGACACATGGATATCCTCCTCCCGAGGTTATTAAAACATCTGGGCCTTCCCAGGCTCTAGTCAATGTCTTTCTAGAAGACCATGGGCTGTGCTTTTAGGGCTATAGGTCCCCAATGTCTCATCATAGGGGGTTCCCCATTTTCATTAGTATTCAAGTGATTAAGTACAAATAGAGCATGATTTAAAGACTGATGGGGTGAGTAAAAGGAATTAGCAGCTCTCACCCTGTCAATTTGATTTTTTAAATTTTGATGTCTTCTTTTAATAATTGTTTGACCTTGGGTGTTATAAGGTATTTCTGTAACATGTTTAATATTCCATAACTCACAAAATTTATTAAATGCCTTAGCTGTATAAGCTGGAGCATTATCTGTCTTCAAATTTTTAGGTGAGCCTAAAGATTAAAGCAGACAATAAGATGTTGTACTACATCTTTTACTGTCTCTCCAGTTTTTGTAGTTGTCATAACTGTATGGGAATATGTATCAACCGTTACATGGGCATATCCCAGCTTTCCAAATTCTGGAATATGAGTCACATCCATCTGTCAGAGGACCTGAGCTTTTAGTCCTCTTGGATTAACACCCATTTTTTGTGAATGATGAAATTCTGGACAATGTGGACATTGCTTTACTATTTGTCTTGCCTGCTCTCTAGTAATATGAAACATCCTTTTTAAAGCCAATGCATTCTGGTGATGCAAGTTATGACTATTTAAGGCTAAGTCTACTGCAGGCATCACAATTTTTCCTCTAGTCAGAATATCAGCCATATGGTTACCTCTAGATAAGGGTCCTGGCAAATTATTATGTCCTCTAATATGACCAATGAAGAATTTTTCTTTTCTATATTGTATTTGATTTTGTAATTCTTTTAATAAAGTTATGATTTTGGAATTTTCAGAAAGCAGAGCTGTCTCTATATCTGGAAAGAGTCTAACCACATATTTAGAGTCTGTCTATAAGTTAAATGTTTGAGGAAAATGTTTAAAAACCTCAATAACTGCAAGAATCTCTGCCTGTTGAGCAGAGGCCCCTGTAGTCATTTTTATTATAGGTTTTAATGGGGGGGCTATAGACCACTGATTTTCCATTAGAGGAACCATCAGTAAAAATTAATACTGTTTCATTTAAAGGTTTTTGTGAAGTTCTTTTGGAAAAATAATTTCCACTTCTTCTATAAATTTTAACAGACGATGTTGAGGTATGTGAAATTTAATTTGTCCTGTGAAGCCCTGTAATGCAATTCCCCATTTATCATCTGTTTGTAGCAATTGTCCTAATTGATATTTATTATAAGGTATTGTTATATTTTGCATTTCTTTCCCAAATAATTTTTTAGACCTTCTTCTTCCTTTTTATACTTAATAAAGCACATAAATAAACATATGAGGAAACCATTTTTGTTTGAGTATGGGGTAAATGTAACCATTCTAAAATTCCATTTTGCGATAAACATCCAGTAGGCATATATTTTGTTTTTAATATTAATAATTCCCAATCTTTATTATAATCTAATTGTTTCACTTTAGCTTCTTTAATTTTTCTTCCACTAATTCTATTTTTTGTAGAGCTTCTTTTGTTAAGCTTCTGGGGGATTTTGGGTGACTATCTCCTCTTAATATCTCAAATAAGGGACTTTTTCTCCTGTTGTGATTTTCAAATAAGGTCTAATCCAGTTAATGTTTCCCAATAATTTTTGAAAATCATTCAATGTTCTTAACTTATCTATTCTAATAGATAATTTTTGAGGCATAATGTGTTCATCATGAATTACTTTACCCAAATAATTAATTGGCCTATTTTGTTGTACTTTATCTGGAGCTATAATAATAACAATAATAATAATATCATTTTTACATAATATGATTATATATTATTATATTATATATATTATATATTATAACATTATATATTATATTATATATAATAATATTATAATACCATAATATATTATACCATATATATTGTATCATACATATATATATATGACATACTATACCATACTATACCATATTATATCATATTATATTATATTTATACACAATACACCAGATTATAATAATAATATTACTATAACATTATTATATATTATTATACAATGACTATATAATCCATACAATGAATTATATAGGCCTTAGGAAATTCCTTTCTTACTTGTAACAAAGCTTTGTCTTGGCAAGTCATGTATTGTGAATTCTGGGGTTTCGGGGTTTAAAGTTAACTCTTTCCCCTTATCTGCCTCTCTTGAGCTTTTTGGGACTGAGAGGCTGCCCCTCAGTTAGGATTTTGTCTGCTCATCTTTCAGAGGAGTCCCATCCTTATGGAATTGGACTTGCATTCATTCCTCCAATGTTTTCCTTTACCACATCGAGGGCAAGGTCCTGGAGGATTTCCTTTTTTGTTCTGAGAGGATTCCTTACAATCCTTTCTCATGTGCTCTGATTTTCTACAATCAAAGCATGTCTTATCTCCTCCTTGAGGAGTATTTCATTTTTTAAGATTCTTAACAAATGCGCCATAATGTTGTCCTTGCATAGCTACAGCGTAGGTCATTTCTTGAACTACGGCTGGTGTGGCATCTACACATGCTTTGACATAATCTTGCACCATATGCTTAAGAACCGATAAGAACATTGTCTTCCCTTTTGAATGTGAGTGCCCCATGATATATGATTACTCGTCGTCCTAACCTGGTCAGCCTTTACCAGGTGGTCTGCAGCACCCTGACGAGATCCTATCCTTGCCTGAAAGAAGAGAAAAGGGGGAAAAGACTAACCTTTCCAGAAGTCCCTGTTCGAGGCGCCACGTGCCGCGGACTCCACTGGAGTTGGCGTGGCAACCGAGGTCACTAGGAACCCCACTAATCCACTCTTAAAATGTAATTAGGATTTGTGCATGGTAACAATGAAAGCTACCTCAAACAGAACAGAAGATGGCAAGAAAGTAAACAAGGTTTTCCATAAGGCATCAGGAGACTCTGCTGGCTGGCCCCTCAATGAATCAGCTTAAGAAAATGTCAGGGTTGCTATTTCTCAGGAAATCCAGAACTTCAGAAGCTTAACCAGCAGGTAGAGTCAAAGCTTTCAAACACAGTCCTGACCTCCTGTTTTTACTTATACATTTTTTTTGGTTTTGGTAAATGTTTCATATAAAACATGAAATCAAGTTCTATTTTATAAAAACAACTGAATATCTTAAAAATAAAAATATTTAAATTTCTCTTTTTAAAAAGACACATAGCAATACTTCATAAGACTGGATTTGACTGCCCCCCAACTCTGGTTATCCACTCTGGCACTGCTACAGTAAGGCAAAGGCTCCAGGAGTGCCCACTGTGCCTGGGCTGGAGACTCAAGGTGAGCACCCTGCTCCTCACAGGATCAGAAGGGCTTCTCCCTCACATTCACTGAGCCATCCTGCATCCCAAAGCAGACCTTCCCTGCCATGTTGATGAACAGGCCTGTGTCCACCACACCTGCAGGATGAAGAACAGGAGCATTAAGGTCCAGCTTCCCAAGGCAAGGCGAGCATCATTGCTCCATGGAAGCAAACATCACAAAGCACAGGACGGAATACAAACCTAAAGCCTGGCTCTCTGCCACAGCAACTGAAAGAAAGCAAGGTTACATTTGTTTCTTCCTGGCACCTCTTCCTTCCCCTACATCAGGCTTGCTCTGTGTACCCAAATGTGTCAGCTTTATCCCACCTTGGAACCTCTTTCTCATGTCTTGCCTGCCTGGTCATCCTTAACTGCTTCAGTGGTGCCCACTCCTTTCCATGTCCCATGCATCTTCTACAAAGACCTCCAAGACTATGCTATGAAGGCCCACTCCTCCCAGGTCCTCCCAGAAGACCTTGAGTCTTCTCAGGGTGGAAGATATTCACAAAGCAGACACTAATGAATCAACTAACTCTGTATAGGCCTTCTCCAAAAATGTTTATGTACACACATATCCTACATGAGTTAACACTGGCCAACTATCAGAAAGAGAAACAGGGACCTGCATTTGTTCCCTGTACTGGTTAACTGGCACTCTTTTTGGGAGGCAATTTAATGTCATCTTGTAAAATGAGACTAATCTTTTGATCTGGTACTTTCATGCTAGAACAGGATTGGAAATGCAAATAATAATCACTATCACAGATCTGGTTAAGTAAATTATATTAAATGGCCATAAAATTGGCATATCACTATCATCTAAAAATGAATAAGGTCAGTGTTTTATGAGTCAATATGTAATAAGCTGAGATGAGATAGGGAAGAACACAATCTGAGCACAGAATGCCATTACTTGGGATAAAAGGGATGAGTCAGGAGTTTCAACTTGTGTTTTTGTGGAAGATCATCTTGGAATAGGCCATACATGTCTTCAGACAGGGTAACTAGTTGCCTGAGAAAGAAGGGGATGGGGCACTTGACAAGGAATTCCTAAAGAGTAAGTAAATTAAAGTGTCCGTGGACAGCCCTCAATACACAAGCAGAATGGAGTGATTGACGTGTGAAGGTCCTGGTACAAATTGCCCACTCAGCGAGTGCCTCCTGAAGATGAAAAAGCAGTGCTCAGCACTCATCCTAATCAAAACCTTGGTGGCACAACCTGACATCCTGGAAGCTTCCGTCTGGCCCAGAGAAAAGTCAAACCCACTTCAAAAGCTATAAAGAAATAACAGGTCAGCAGGCTAAGGCATTCTTCTGTGGCCTCAAATTAATAAGGGGCTAGGGGTGACTGACCCTATACAAAATCCAGAGGAAAAGGGCAGAGAGCTGAAAATGAAACACAGGAACTGTTTTCTGAGTGTCCCACTTGTGCAAATGCATCTGGGAACATACTGGAAAGCTTGTCCTGTTAGTCTTCCCTGGATGTTTGTCCAATGGCAAATCTAATGGGCAAAAAGGAAAAGGAGAGCCAATGACAAAGCAAGGATGAACCATGGCAACATCCCATCTTCCTCACTTTAAGTGGTAACTGTGAAGTCTCCGTGATATAGATCCTTCATGCTTAGTGAAAGACACAATAGACAAAACTTCCTCACACACAATGCTTCAAAGTCAAGATAGGCCTGAGGAAGAGCACTAGAGCCCCCTAGTGGGCACAGGAGGAGCCAGCCTTCCTACTCCACAGTGGGTATGCATTAACCGGGCAAGTACATTCTGACTATTAAGCATGATCTCCCCAACATCTTCCTCTTGCCATCTTCTGTTTTACTTAATAAGACTGTCAGAAGACTAAAGACTGTCGTAGACTAGACTTCAAAGAAGTAGCTGCCTCATTACACAGCATACATTCACCGTTTTCATTCCAAACTAGCAAAAATAACTTTTAGAAAAAAAAAGGAGGGGGGTGGTCAGTAGGCATTGGGACAAGGTCTCATGTGGTATCCCCAGGCTGCCCTCAAATTCATTTGTAGACAAGGAAATTCTTGGCCTCCTGATCATCTTGCCTCCACCTCCTAAGTTCCAGGATTACAGGTATATCCCTACATGGGCATGAATCTAGCAGTTGATTATAATGACAAGAGCATATCCTTTCTCCCTAGGGACTTTATTCATGCAACTTTGTTTTAGGTGGTGATCTAATTCATTTCATTCTCACAACAACCCTATGAGGTAGGTACTTGTATCGGCCCTTTTTACAGGGGAGAACTGAGGCACACAGCTGTTAGGTAGGGGCTCCAAGTTCATACTGCTAGAGCATGGCTGTGTTAGGATCTTAATCCAGGCAGTCTGCTCCCAGCATCCACTCAGCCATTACATTGTGATAAACCAATTTTATCTACCTCACTACACAGAAATGGTTTAAACTATTGCTTAGCATTGCAAGAATGGTGCCTTCTTTAAATTACCTCCTACAAGCTCTGATTCTGCAGATTTCTGAAGCCTGGACACCAATTCATCTCTATCCAGCTACCCAACCTCCATTGAGGCAGGTCCCCAACTCCTACTCAATTATCCTCTGGCATAAAGTTGAGCAAGTGAGAGTTCAAGTTCAGAGTCTAGGGGCTGGAGAGATCAGTGCTACAGAGTGCATATTGTTCTTGTAAGGAGACAAGTTTAATTCCTAGCACCCATGTCAGGAGACTCACAACTACCTGTAACTCCAGCTCCAATAGATCAGATGCCCTCTTCTGGTCTCTATGGGTGCCTGAACTTGAATGCACATACTTACACAGTTACATAATTAAAATAAATCTCAAAGTCAAGAGGCAGACAACATAGGGCTTCCATCTTGATGCTGTAGTTGTTGTTAGGCAGACCACTTAGCTTAGCTCTAGGCCTGTATTGTTCCCTGTAATTACCTCATCCAAGTGTGAATCAATTGAAACTTTTTAGAATGCTAAGCAGTGTCTAGATTATATGATGCTAATATACAGGACAACACCACTTCTATGAAACTGCCTTACACCTTCCAAAAAAAACTATCTCTGTGAACTAGATTTTTGGTTCTCCAGCAAAATCAGCACCTTCGATATTTGCCGTCATGGCTTCACACAGCCTTCCCAAGTTTACATCAGCTATCTAGGACCAATTCCATGTGCTATAGAGGCATAGCATCTTGCTTATGATATGTAACCAGTGGGTATAGTTGAGCCACTGCCCCCTACACCAGTCAAAGGGGAAGTCAAGTCACATCAACACTATTACATAAGCCAAGGGGAAGAGAGTGATTCAAGTTAAAAACCCCAGACATGGTTTAAAGCTATGTCTTCCCAACTAAGTACTACAAAGCACACATCCATCTTGCCTTCTGTGTCCAGAAGAGAGGACAGTTATGAAAGCATAGGTGACTATTTCCAGTGAATACCACTCAGGTACCTGGAGTCATTTTGATAGCTGTGTTCACTTCACTCCATTTGTGTACCCAGTCAAACTTCCAGTCCAGGATGAAATTCCCATTTCATCACCCCTGTCACCACAGGTCCCTAGAAGATAATTTTCCACAGTGACCAAGGCTAAAAATAGAGGCAGATAAAGGAGAGGAAAGTAAAGATGATACCAGGTAGGTGTCCTAATGATGGGCTCCAACCCTGTGCTATGCTTCCTAGAAGGTGGTACTATAAAACAGTAATGAGCAGGCATTTTGGAGTCTTGGAGACTTGAGTTTAAGTCTTTGCGCCAAACAGGTACAGAATTAAGAGAAGCCATTGACTTCTCTGAACCTTACTGTTTCTCAATTAGTAAAAGAGGGAACAGAGTTACAAACAGGAAGGCTCAATGGAGTGAAGTTTTCAAATTAGCAGAGTGAAAACCTCCAACAGAACTGACTGCCAACATCAAAGCTCAGTCTCAAAGGTTAGCATAAACACCACCAGTAACATAAAAATAGGCTGCCCACCTTCACATATCAGCACATCTGCCCCATCGGCACATAATCTTAAAAGGATGGGAAGATAGACTAGATGAGAGGCCAAATAGGTGAGGGGAAGTAAAATTTTAGCTATGAATGCAGAATTTCTCAACATCACTAGACACTAGAAAATCACACTGTTCAGTAATATAAATGCTGAAAGAGCACTGAGATACAGGCAACCAGGATTCCTCTGCAGTCTGGAGTGGAGCTCAGTTAAAACTATGCAAAGGTAAACCAGGTGACTTATGTCCATAATCCCAGCACTTGGTAAGTAGAGGCAGGAGGATCAGAAGTTCAAGATCAATTTCAACTACATACAAGTTCAAGGTAGTCTGACTATGTAAGTCCCTCTCTTAAAACAAGTAAAAATTCAAGGGAAAGGGGCTGAGGACTCTGTCAAGGCACTGTATAACCCCAGTTATTAAGGCTTCTTTTTAAAAGGAAATCAATAAACTATGTCAGGGTACAGTTACTGATCATGTATTTTCTCTATCTCCCAATTTTGTATAGATACATACAACTTCAGTTTGGGTTCATTGCCTGTGGTTGTTATTTAAATGCATAAGTTCTTTGCAACCCATGGAAGCTGAAGAGAAACCTCTCTACTGGAGTATCTGTGTTCACTTTCCCCAAAGAAAGTCTACTCCCTGCTACATTTACAATAGAAGGAGAATCATGGATATAGCTCCATGGTTGAGTGCTTGCTTAGCATTCCTACAAGTCTTGAGCCCAATCCCTACCTAACATTAAGGTGGAAAAAAATGGGGCTAGAGAGCTACCTAGTGTGCTAAGTTCCTAAAAACATCAGCACCTTCCTCCAGCTTTCTGTAGGCAATTAACAGGCTGGAACTTCAATGGTTATAGAGTTTGGAGGAAATAATCTCTAGAGGCAGATTATGTTGGACCATCTACACCCTTTGAAAGGTAAAATCCTTTGAAGTATACATACACCCTTAGGTCCCACCAACCAAAAGATAAGAATACTACCAGATAACAGCTGAGACCTGGAGCTAAGATTTCCCTATCTGTGACTCACCTACCTGGTGATTCCAATGTATTTGAAAAGTATCATTTGTGCCTTTTTTCTTTCTCTGTATAAATTTGTCACCTCACTGGAATACAGAATTTGGGATAGCCTAAGTCTGTGTTACTCATATTTGGCTCTAAAATAAACCATCCTTTTTGTGGTGACAATTGTACTCTTACACTGATACTTTCAGAAAGGATGACAGAAAAGAGGAAAATATTACACCACAGAACCTGAAAAACATTCTGCCCCACAGAGCTTCCCAGAAGACAGTGTTTAGCTGCTGTTTCCTGGGCAGATTAGATCTCAAGTACCCCCTGAGGAATGTCACAAGATAAAGAACCACACCCACTTCTACAGAAAAGTAAACAAAAGCTTCAGGAGGGGTAAACAAAGGCTTCAGGAGCCTCACTGCAACAGAAAGAATGACATCACACTGAGCCAGGGTGCTCTGGAACCCTCCCCAGCCACTTACTGCCTTATTGACAGCCATTCGAAGTGCCACCTCGCACCCAAACTTCTGAGTCACAGCTTAGCTCACAGGGACATAGGCCATTGGGATGACCTCAATAGGGATCCCCTTGTGCCACCAATCTCCAAGGTTCTTTGAATCTTCCTGGAAAGAACATCAATCAGACCAAATAAGCTCAATGTACAAAACCAAATTCAGACAAGGGGCTAACTAGACAGCGAGAGTGAAAAGTGATCAGGGACAGTACTGGAGACTACAAAATTATGGGCTGTGTTACAGCTGGAGGGAAACTTGAATAAGTGGCAAAAATGTTAAAATCTGCTCTGATGGCTCCTTGCTACCCAGCTTTTCCTTGCAGCTCTAGCATTTCCTGAGCAGGCATCTCTGCTAACATGCTCAGCACAAGTGCCTCCTCCCAGGCTCCATGAAAGAGAACTAGCCTGGTCAAAGACTGAGCACAACACAGTCACCATGTGGCAAAGTCTGACTCCAGAGGAAGCAAGATATGCTGAGTCACCTCCTGTGAACAGGGCTTGTCCTGCTGCCTGCGGTTCCCTGTGAAAAATCTAATGAATGACACCTGCAAGAGCTCTGCCTACAGTGTGAGACTGTTTCCTCCTCATCCCCAAACAAGATCCCAGCTCCACGTAAGAGTACTGTGATAATCAGCAGGAGTCACTGCATCCTAAAGAGCAGGTATCCTTCCTGTACCTCTCTACAGGTTTCCTCCTCTGTACATGGGGACAAGACTTGGGAACCATACACCTCAGATGAAGTGCAGAACCCTGGAAAAGTACCTGAAATCAGCGATCACAATGAAGCGACTGGCATAACCAGCCACAATCTTCTCCTGGGTCAGGCAGCCTCTGGCAGGGGAAAGAAGGAAATGGACATTAGAGTAAAATATAATCTTAATTTGGAGACTAGGGTCAAACAGAGGAATCCCAAATATGGGTGCTCAATCCTGACACTTAGAGAAATTTGGCTTCCATTTTTAAAGAGCCATCTTCATGTGCTACTTTCTAGTAAATGGAATACAGAAGCATTAGCCTGTGTCTGATAGAAACCTAGAAATAGACAATGGTTCTATTCAGACCAAGCACCTCCCCTCCAAGAAGCATCAGAGAAGCACTATGTCAGGAAGATGTCTCTGGACATGAGACATCTCCTGAGAAGACAACCAGTTTGGAACACCTGCCCTGAGGACTACGTGACAGCAAATGGCCTGGAACACTGAATCAGCAAGTCTGGGTCTGACCTATCTCCACTGAGCCCTGGCTAAATCACCTCACATTTGCCACCAGGATTACATAAAAAAATATGTGCACCATGTCATTCTAATAAATGACTCCAAATAATAATTAAAATAAAATAAATAAAATAAGAGCCCTCCCAACTGATCACAGCTTTCACACAAAAACCATAACCTAACAGTCTAACAAAATATGTGTGTTCAAAGATAAACCGCCTCACTGAAAAGGCACCAGTCTGGCTTAATGGCACATATTATCAATGTGTTGGTGGAAAGACAAACTCATATGTATCAGGGACAATTGTTTACTCTGTATTCCATCTTGCTTTGCTAAGGACTAGCTGACAATATCTTCAGTAACAAAGTCCCTACAACACTCACTCACCACCCTTAATGAGATTGACCTCAGCATCCACTTTGGCAGCACCATCGATGGCAAGGTCAATCTGTGGAGGGAGGAAAGAGCCTCTTGAGCTGAGATGCTGTGCCAAACCTAATCAAGAAGAGACAGCTCATCAGGTTCTCAGTGGCACTATCAGCTAGGCCCAGTACTTCCATCCTACCACCCAAGAGACTAAGGCCCCAAGAGAGTAAGCTGCTCTGCTGGGGTGACAAGATAAAGGAACTGGGGGTCTGAGACATACCAGTCCAGCTCCTACTCACAGCATTTGCTTCCTTTACTCTCTAGGAACAAAGTGGCACTGATAGCATCTATTCCCAAAGCAGGTACTATTACTACCAAGAAGTAAAAATGCTGGCTCTTGGGGTGGCAGGTAAGGGCAAAACATTTAAGATATTATAGTTAAGGGCCTGCCAAAGGACCATAAGCAGATATATAGCAAGAGTGGAGCCTTAAATTCCAAGGGAAAAGGAAACATCAATAATGAAAACGGCAGAGTATAACTGATTCCAAAGTTGGAACTAAAATGGACTGCTACAAGCCATTTCAAATGGACAAGAAGATTGCATGAAGACTTTGAAGATAACAAGCATTCGATACAATATTGAACTGGAAACTATTTCTGCCCAAGGAAATCCCCCAATGCTTCACCATGTGCTCCACAGCATGGACTGCTAGACCCTGTCATATCCCCACCCCATACCTGTCCCACTATACCCAAATCACTTCAGAAAGTCTGGGCAACACCCATGTATGTCCACGTACCCACGGCTACTACCTTCCCCTCCAAAGGTCCTCTCTTAGCCCTGCCATGGAGCCTCTGCAGCTAAGCACAAACCTGGACTCTTGCTACTCTAGAACTTGAAATGTACAAGCTCTAATTCTGCTTCTGCCACTTAAGCAAATGGCTTACCCTTTCCATATCCATCCACTGAGATAATTATGGTGCCCACCATCAAGATTAAACTTAGCTCCATAGCTAATAACAGCCCAGGTGTACCTGATGTGACAGGGATGCTGCTCACTTTCCTCATCTTCAGAACTCTCCTAGACAACTATCCTTGAACTTAACAGCCTTTTCCACAGATATTAATTTTAATTAGTTTGCAGGTGGCCATGGCTGCCTCAGATATAATTTCCTTTCTCCACTTACATGTGAGGTCTGCAGGCTAGCTCACTTATGAGAAGGGAATCTCAGGAAACTGTGGACCAGTCCTGGGGCTGTCCACATCCCCCTACTATGCCTGCACTAAGCCCTGGAGGTTAAATCTCAGGGAAGCTAAACTGTACTATGTTTACACTGGAAATTAACCACCCCACTCAAGGTCCCAGAACAAAAGTGAATATAATTGACTAATGTTTTCTGGACCTGCCAAGATGGCTGGAGCCCACGAACTTAAACTAAGGGCCACAGAAAAAGGAGAAAAAGACAATCATCACTGTCTCTCTCTTACCTCTGGTTGTTGATCCAGGTCACTGAGGGTTAAGCCATACTGCAAGATTAGCTGCCTGGCAAGAAAAAGCAACCACAATCCTTTACTCTGAAAATGTGGCAAGGGTCTGCAGAATTCTTGTTTTTTTAAGATGCATTTATGTACTTTATGTTTTTGGGTGTTTTGTCTGTAGGTACATTTGCACACTAGAAAACAGCATCAGATCCCATGAGACTGAATACACACACACACACACACACACACACACACACACACACACACACACATTACTATATATAGTTATCTCTACAGAGAGAGAGATGGTTGTAAATCATCATGTGGGTGCTGAGAATTGAACTCAGAACCTCTGGAAGAGCAGCCAGTGCTCTTAACCGCTGAGCCATCTCTCCAGCGCACAGAATTCTGTTGATATGTCAAACCCTAAAAACTGACTTATGTTCTCTCTCAATATCCCAAACTTACCTAGCAACAGATGGGAGATCTAGCCCCATGAAGAGCAATGCCGACTGCTACTTCATCTTAGAAGCTGGGACCATGCAGCACACCGAGGAGAGCTAAGAGAACTAAGTTCTAGAGGTGAGCTAAGAGCTTCCACTCTCTGACTAAAACTTGTCACAACACATATAGGAAGCCAGGATATGCACTGCCCATTCAAACTTATCCTGATACAACCAGAATGCCTGTCTCTGAAGACCAATGACTGGAATGGGGCTCAGTGATACAGTGTTGGCCAGGCATGCCAGGGGCCCAGCTTAGATCCCTAGCATGGGCAGGGCATCGGGGAAGAGGTGCTATATAAGACCCATATCCTCAAATTAAAAGGTCTGAAAGGATGAGGCAGAAGGATCTTCAAGAATTGAAAAGTGGACTCCCAAGGCACTGAGCAGATCCTCTCTTAGAGCATTCCGTCCTCAACCCAGACCTTTGTCTCACTCGCCCAAGACACTCTCTCCCTAAAAACTACTCTGCCCAGGGAATAAGATACCTAAGGCAGACACATCTTTCCTCCTTCCTTTGTACCCTCTCAGTCCCACCCCATACTCTACCCCACCTCCATTCCTGCCAAAAAAATAAAACAAAATAATAAAAACTCATCTCAAGAGGCCAGTAAGATAGCTCTGTGGGCTGAGTCACTTACAACCAACCCTGACAACCTGAGTTCAATCTCCAGGACTGACATGGTGGAAGGAGAGAACATCTCCCAACACCTAGAAATAAGTTCTGCTTAGGATCCCCATGGGCCACACCTGGCAGGGACTCAGAAGCACTTCTAACCAGGCAATCCACAGCCACAACCCTCTCCTAAGATCGAAAGCAGGAACCAAGAAAGAAAAACTCACCCAAGGACAAGACCAGATATCAATACTTAGAATTACAATCATCCCAAATGCAGACACCTAGACACCAGCATAAAAACACAATGAGCAAAAGCCAGGACAATATGTCTCCACTAGAACCCAGCAACCCTACTATAGTAGGCCCTAAGAAATGCAGTATAGACAAGGACTTCAAAATGGCTATTATGAATATGATCAGGATAAACATGGTATGAATAAATCCCTTAATGAAGTCTCTGAAAACAGAAATTGTGGAATGAAATGATGAAAGCAATTCAATACATTAAAGTATAAACAGAATCAATAAACCCCCCCCCCAAAAAAAAACTAGAAATCGAAAATGTAGAAACTTAAACAGGAACCTCAGAGATAAGACTCACCAAATAGAATACAAGAGCGATTGAAACAGACCTATATATCCTAGTGCAATAGAAGCATTAATTAAATCTCACAAGCAAAAAAAGCCCAGGGCCAGATTATTTTAGAGCAGAATTCTACCAGTCTTTCCAAGGAGAATTAACAATAATATTCCTTAAATTATTCCACATACTAGAAACAGAGGGATCATTGCCCAATTCATTTTACAAGACAGCAGTTACCCTGATACCCAAACCACATAAAGACTCAACAAAGAAAGAGAATCCAAATAAATTTATCTCAGAAGATGGAAAGATCTCCCATGCTCATGGATTGGTAGGATTAAAACAGCAAAAATGGCCATCCTACCAAAAACAATCTACAGATTCAATGTAATCCCAATCAAAATTCCAACATGGAACTTGAAAGGACAATTTGCAGCTCCATGTGGAAAAACACACACACACACACACACACACACAAACACGCACAACAGGATAGCTATAACAATCCTGAATAATAAAAGGACTGTTGGAGGTATCACCATCACCAATCTCAAATTGTACTAGAGATATTGTAATAAAAACAACATAGTACTTGCATAAAAACAGATACATTCATCTATGGGATAGAATTAAGACCTAAAAATAAGTTAATGACACTTGATTTTTGGATTTAGAGCCAGAAATACACACTAGAAAAAAGGCAGCATCTTCAACAAAGGGTAACAGTCAAAATGGATGGCCTCATGGAAAAGAATCAAAATATATCCATATTTATCACCCTTACAAAACTCAACTCCAAATGGATCAAAAACTCAACATAAGATCAGATACACTGAATCTGACAAAAAGGAAAGTAGGGAACAATCTTGAACTCAATGGCACAGAAAAAACTTTTTGAACACAACACAATTAGCAAAGGCATTAGTATCAGCAATTGATAAATGCGACCTCATGAAACTGAAAAGCTTCTGTAAGGCACCATCATTCAGACAAATCTGTAGTCTACAGAAATGAGAAAAGATTTTTATCAACTATACATCTCATAGAGGAGTAATATCTAAAATATATAAAAACCTCAAAAAACTGCACATCAAGAAAACAAGTACCCAATTTGAAAATGGGCTACAGATCTAAACAGAGAATTCTCAAAGAGGAAACACAATGGCTGAGAAGCACTTAAAAATGTTCAATATCCTCACTCATAAGGGAAATATAAATCAAAACTACTTTGAGATTTCATCTTATATCCGTCAGAATGGCCAAGATTGATAAAAGAAGTGACAGCTCATGCTGGTTAGGATGTGGAGTAAGGGAACATTCATCCATTGCTGGTGGGAGTGCAAACTTGACAGCCACTATGGAAATCAGTGTGGCAGTTCATCAAAAAGATGGGAATCTATCTTCCTCACGATGCAGCTACACCACTCTTGGACATACACTCGAAGAATGCTTCATCCTACCACAAGGACACTTGGATCACTAAATGAAGGAAAACACATGAAGGGATTAAGAAAATGTGGTACATTTATAGAATGGACTATTATTTGGCTGTCAAAAAAAACTGAAAATCACAGGTAAACTGATGGAGCTAGAAAAAAAATCAACCTGAATGAGGAAACCCAGACCAAAAAAGACAAGCATGGTTCATAGTCACTTATATGTGGATGCTAGTTATTAAGTCTTATAGGCAAACTACAATCCATAAAACCACAGAGTTTAAGTATAAAGTAAGAGACAGGAGCTGGACTGGATTGCCCTAGGAAGGGCAAATAGGATAGTCAGTCATGGATAGATTGTGGGGGACAATGGGGAGGACAAGGAAGAAGAGGTGATGAGGAAATAACAGATAAACTAGAAGTTTCCAGCTTCTTTGACTGAGCAGCTACCAGTGTTTCTAGCTTTTATGCCTGAACACAGCCATTGTGAGATTACTCAACTATTTTTTCTTATAAATCCACTAAAGCAATTCTCTTAGTCCTGTTTCTCTGGAGAGAAACAGCCACTGGTGGACAATGGCAAATTCTTAACAGAATTCTGTACAGTCAGATGGAAACAGCCATTTCCCTTGGTTTTCAGTCTACTCTCCATCATTCCCCAGCTACACTGCTTTTCCCATTCAGCTCTGAGTATTGCATAATTAAAGAGCATACTATATTCATATTTCTGTAACTTCACAAATTCTTTTAGCTTCATCATTTACATAACAGTTTGTGAGGTAAAGACCTCATGAGGAAATATGCTTGAAGCAAATGAACACATAAAATTACACCACCAGCTGGGCATGGTGGCATATGTCTTTAATCCCATCACTCAGGAAGCAGAAGCAGAAAGATCTCTGAGCTCGAGGTCAACCTGCTCTACATTACAAGTTCCAGGTCAGCCAAGGCTAACTAACCCTGACTCAAAAAAATTACATCACCAAAGAACAATGCTTGATCAGCTCCTCTCCTTCACCTGGCTCTTTCTAGGAAAACAACCCTGGTGACAACAGAGCCATGAGTCCACATTTTTGGGGACCCAGAAGACCTGGCAGCAGCTGCTAAGACAGAGTCAGACACAGGGTATGGCATACCTGGAAGGATGTGGGGATGCAGATGAGGTCCAGATTCTCTTGCTTCACTCTTTCATCTGTGGAGACAAAAGTCACACAGGTAATGTTTCACTTCCCATGCTTGGTTTTCTTGTCACATCTGAGTTTTTCAAACCTGACCAAAGGGGCCTATCTCCCACTAACAGATGCCTCTGCATTCCCATCTTTGGTGAAAAAGCCAATGACCTCACTTCACATCTCACACCTCAGAAGACAGGGGCACTAGAAAGCCTGGGAGGCAAGCACTGACCATGGAAAAAGCTGTTTCAGTGGTACTGCTGCTGTGTGCCTGTAATTTGCTAATAGCTATGTATCATATTGTGAGGCCGGAGACCCTCGGCCCTGGGCATTAATCCTAAACTCTTAATAGGAACTTAGGCTTTCTCTACTCAATGCAATAATTATTGAGTACTTTCCAAAACTCCCTGTTCCAAGAACTAGCCCACCCCAGAAACCATAAAACAATTATTGTCAGGCTTAATTCAAGGGCACTGTAACCCAGCCCAAATTCCCAAAACTAAAGTATGAGAGGCAGCTGCAGCTGCCGCCTAATAGCCTTGGGCAAGGGACTTTCCACGTTGACTAAGACCTTAAGTGTACATTTCCTGGTGCCCACGACCTTGCTATATGCCAACACCAATCAGTTTAAAGGTTGACTGGCCCCAATCTATCAGGAAAAAGAATAGTTCAGGGACCAATCAACTTGTACCAACTAGGTTTGTGCCTTCTATCCTGTGTGTTGGAATGGTCCCAGTGCACTAGAATAAATCCTCTTGCTATTTGCATCGATATCCTGTCTGTGAGTCTCTGTGGGGGTGCAGCGTCCCGGTTTGGGCCTTTGGGGGTCCAACAGAACCACTTGATTTATCAAAAGATGAGAAGAAAGTTGTTCAGCCATTAGAAATGTAACTTCAGGAGCCACCAAAATCAAGTGTACAACTACTGTTCAGACACTATATATGACTTTCTCTTGAGGAGCCCACATCCACACTTAAGTGTCTTGGTTAGGGTTATTATTGCTGTGATAAAACACCATGACCAAAAGTAACTTGGGGAGGAAAGAGGTTATTTGAATTACATATCCTGAGTCACAATCCATTTAGGGAAGCCATGGCAGGAACCGGAGACAGAAGCTGATACATAGGCAACTATGGAGGAATGCTGCTTACTGGCTTGCACTTGATGGCTTGTTCAGCCTATTTTCTTATAGCACTCAAGACATCAGATTAAAAGTGGCACTACCCACAATGGGCTGAGGCCTCCCATATCAATCACTAATCAAGAAAATGCCCTTTACTGATCATTTGGAGGCATTTTTCTCAATTGAGGTTCCCTCCACTCAGATGACTAGTTTGTACAGGTAGTATCTCTCTTTATATTAACCCATTGCTTAAATATATGATAAAATCCCTTTATAATAAATTGAACTATGATTTATGCTGGCTCATCCTGAAATGATTTTCTATAGCACAGTCAAGAATCCTGGCTTCACCTGAGTAGAAGTCTTCAGAAAGGACTCAGACTGCCACAGTCACCACTGTGGAGCTGTGTCTCTGGCACATGCCCCACTGCTGTTGACAACAGGGTTTCACTAAGTTGCCCAGTCTGCCCTTGACCTCATGTAACCTAGGCATCCCTTGAACTTTCAACCCACATGCCTTATGTTCTCAGTAGCTAGGATTACACCACTCACTCAGAAGAACTTTTCCTTGATCATTTCTTTACTTACTTTTGTGCTTATCATGCATCCTTTGTAGAGACTATCAGGCTGCTGCTAACATACAAGTGATCTTCAACACATATCTGAAGCAAGAGCACACATTCTGTGCCTCAACCGTACACTGCACCTTCTGTCACACAGATTTCTGTCTCTTCTTATACATGTTGAAGTTCTCTTCCATGCACAGGGTTCAATAAAGAACAAAAGGATTACTCCAAGATGCAAGCCTGAATGGCTACAGCAGAGGGCAACAGCCTCAGTGGACTGAGAGTCCCACCTGCCCATTGCAGGTATTTTATTAAAGAAAGGTACCACCAGTTTCATAAAGGCCTTATTTGCATAATGAACAGAATTCTATAGCTCAGCAATTCCCAACTTTCAGCTGGCTCACTTGGCGCCTGTACGGCAGCATAAGTCAAGGTCCAGAAACATAACGTTCCACCATTCAGTTGCTAGAATCTGCAGGAGAGAGCCACAAAAGTCCTTTCATTAGAATACCATACAAAAATGCTTTTAACATGAAGACTATAGGAGGCAGGCGTTTCAAACAACAATTACTTTAGACAAGGGTTGCTAACATGCAGGCTACATCTCAGGAAGCACATATTAACAGTTTGCTGAAATTACAGGTTTTATCAAGCTAGCACTTTCAGAGAGGAAACCTGTCTTTCACAGACTATAGGAAGTAACCCAATCCCTCAGCAGCAAATGCTGCAGTATAGCGAAAGTTTCAAAGTTACAGGAGCACAGATCAAACAATTAATCATCTCACCACACAGAAAGTGCATGCAGCTTTACAATTTCTGAGTATAAATTCAATATCTCACTACATATGCACTATTAGCTATGGTTTTAAGAACATTATCTTTCTAACTCATAGATATACTTCAAGACTTCACATTTGTTGAGTATGGTGGTGCATACCTTTAATCCTATCACTTGAGTAGCAGAAGCATGAGTATCTCTGAGAGTTCCAGGCCAGGCTAGCCTAGAAAGCAGAGTTTCAAGTCAGCCTGGGCTACATAGTAAGACCCTGACTTCAGAAAACAGAAGACAGGGACTGGAGAGATGATTAATTACTTGCTGCTCTTGTAGAGGGCTGGGTTCAGTTTCCAGAACCCATATCAGGCAGCGTACAATCACATGTAGCTCCAGGTCCAGGGGATCTGACATACTCTTCTGGCCTCTCACATGGTACACAACCATACACTCAGGCACTCACACACATAAAAATAAAAATAAATGTTTTTTTTCATTTAAAAGGATTTCACACTGTTATTTGTATCTCAACAACACTAAATTCAACTGTCACTTTTATTGGTTGCTCCTTGGAGATCCTTCTGATCACCTGAACCCTTCTCTTAGTTGTTTTGTTCTGATACCCAAAATCTTAATAGTTCTATTGTTTTCCTAAAGCCAAAGTTTCTTCTGACACTAAGGCAGGCACTCTCTGTTGACTCCAGTCAAAAATAATTTAAGTTACAACCATTTCAGGTGATAGAGCACTTGACCACCATGCATGAGGTCCTAGGTTCAATCACTGGTAATGGAAAAAAAAACAAGTTACTGACCTCCAATACACAATGGCACAAAATAAGCATTCCCATCCCAAAGGAGAGGAATGAAAAAAAAAGAAAAATCAGACCAAACCAAGACAGAAACCTGCTGGTAAACTGAGTCAGAGGTGATAGAAAAGAGACACTCGAGGATACAATGAAGCTTCCAAAGAGCAGGGGGAACACCCCCAAGGGACTGAACCCTGAGTTGCTTTGCAGAAGCAAATTTATTGGCTGTAACACAAAAGCTATTTAACTTTCTCATGCCAGGACCCCTGATCTAATCTTTATATCTCCTGAAGAAAAACTATCACCTCTGCAATCTCAACCTTTTATTGTGCACTGTTTGTGGTACTCAATAGTCGAAGACTTCTTGGTTTGTCAAGAGCATCTTGTAGCTAAGGTCTTGCAAAGGCCATAAACTTTCCTCATAAAACAATTCTAAAGCTGGGCAGTGGTGGAGCATGCCTTTAATCACATCACTGGAGGGAGGCAGAGGCAGGTGGGTCTCTGTCAGTACAAGGCCAGCCTGGTCTACAGAGTGAGTTCTAGGACAACCAGAGTTACAACAGAGAAACCCTGTCTCGAAAAAAACCTAAAAAAAGTCTTCAAGGCCAAAGTACTTCTAAAAACACTTCAACCTGGTGTTTATGCCAGGTACCATTATTCTACTAAATTTCCTACTTCAGAAACCCAGCAGGGCAAACATCAAACCCTGTAGCTCCACTTTCAGTATCTGGGGCTTTTGGTGGCATCATCATGACTCCAACAACCTTGGGTAGCTCTGACCCTCTAGTTCTGCCACGTGAAGCACACATAGTTTCTCTCTCTGGCCAGTTCCATTCCATGCCTCCAGCTTCCTTTGGTGGGCATCCCACAGTCTTGGGATTTCCAACATACTGGGGTCTCAACTGAAACTTAGTCTTACCTTCATAGCTTCACTCAATAGCCTTTACAGTACATTATACTGATAAGTTGCCCTGTGCTTCAAGTTTGTTAAAAGGAACTTAGAGAGCAGGGAGTCTCTCCCTTCTGTCTTTGCTGTCACCATAGATCTGAGAAGCATGTTTATCTCAAGTGTCCTCCAACGTTTCCTGACCTAGGTCAAACTGGCCCCCTAATTCTGTGACAGGAAGAAAATAAAAGAGCATACGGATAAATATATTTAAAAACCTTGTGCCCTTGGGAGCAGCTAGAAAGTGATCCATGTCCCACAGAGTTTATTTTTGCTTACCCTTTGATATAAAAATGTCTGCAGTAGGAAATAGAAGCCAGAAGCTCATCCATGAAGAAAAAGCTATGAACTGGAAAGTCCAGCTAACTGCTCCATTTCCCCAGTCTACTTCTGCTGGATGCTGTCTCAATTGAGTGATCCCCACCCCCAACCCCAGCCATTTCTTCAGGGTGAAGTGCCCAATTTGATTACGTTTCACTGTCTACTGCTTCTCTGTATCTACTACTTGTTATTTATTCTTTTATGTTTCTTGGTATATACTTAATAAATGCACTCATTTGAAACAAAAAGCACAGCTGTCATAGATCATTGTGCAGATTATACAAAAGAGCCTTTCAGGACCCCTTGCATGGTATCCAACCATGCTACATATTGTCTGATGTCAGTGACTTTGGGGCAAGTCTCCATGACACCATAACTCTTTCATTTTATAAGCCTGAAAACCATATAAATAACACTTGTCTCCTGTCAGTTCTGGATGCTTGAGATGTAGCCTGTCCCTTTTGTACCAGAACTGTAGTGGCCTCTGTGTGACTTAGTAGCTGAACTTAACTTCAAGTATTTGCTTTCTTGCAGAGAATATCTTGTTACATTCCCCCCCCGTCTCTCTTTTTCCCTTCTCTCTTTCTTTTTTAAATGAATTTGTGTTTTTACAGTGCAAAGCTTTCCATATATGAGGTCACTCATCCAGAGTACCTTTCCTATTGCCCTTTGCAAAGCATAAGTTTTCTATTTAATGATGCTAATCTCTTGGATAATTGCAGTTGCTTTGTGCAGCTATTCTGTCTAAAATCTTAATCTCACACTCTCTTCATATATTTCTACTGGGGTTACTGTATATTTGATCAAGAGCAGTTACCATGCCACATCCTGGATGTTACACTGTGAAAATTTCCTCTGCCAAACTCCTTAGTCTATCCTTTAATTCAGCCTCACTCATTTTCTCAGAAGATGGGCAGGATGCAGGAATTCTTTGCCAAAATGCAGTGTGAGGGGCCTCTAGCCCAATTCCCAATAGAGTTCTTTTTTAAATAAAACTTTTACTGATAGTTTGAGTTTCATAAAATGTATTTCAATAACACCCCCTTCCCATTCCTCCCTGTTAAATACCTCTTCCTGCCCCTGTGTTCTCAAACAAAACAAAACAAAACAAAAACAAATAAAAGAAAATTAAGTCCAGCTAGTGTGGCAGGAGCATGGATCATTGGCATCACCATGGTTTTGGAGGCAGCAGGCTGCTCTGATGTGGACATTTATCTGGCCCATACCAGCCCTAGACCAAATTCAACCCAATGTTGGGCCTCTCTGCCCAGGCCCACAGGTACCAGGCCTCCAGTAGGTATCTGGACATCGCCCAAGCACCAAGACACTGAGCAGGTACCCCAATATCCCACAAGCACCAGAGTCTCCCACAGGCACCAAGACATCTCACAGGCACCAGAATATCCCATAGGACCCTGGACATCCTGTAGGCAACAGGGCCTCCCACATGAGCTCAGACATCCCATAGATGCCTGGACATTATACAGGTACATAGACACTGAACAGGCACAAGGGCCTCACGCAGGCACCCAGACCCTCTGCTTGCATCCAGCCCTCCTGCTGTGGGACCTTGCTATCCCACAGGGATCTGGTCCTCCCACAGGTACCTGGACATCCCACAGGCACCTGTTGTCACATAGGCACCTAGACTTCATACAGGTCCCTGAACTCTAGCCAAGCACCTGAACTTCACACAGGCAGCAGACAGCCCTCTGGAATAAGTGCCCCATGGAGCCAGGCTCAAGCACCCAAAAAGGTCTGATGGAGTCAGCAATTCAGACAGATCCCTAACTGTCCTGGTCCACATGAGCATTTTGAGATTTCTAAGGTCCCTCTCAAAAGGAGGAGACTCGATCCCCTAGTATGAAATATTCTTCAGCCAGCACATCTTGCTGTTGTTCAGGGTTGGGATGATCCCAAGTTTTGACAAAGCTTTTAGAGTCTGGACTTGCCAGAGTTCCATTTGTTGCACTCCCCCTTGTCACTGTCTTATCACCGTCTGTGCTGCTGCCTTCCTCTTTGTGCTTGCAGCCACAGTCCATGCTCTTCTCTACCATATCAGGAAGATAAATATTTGTAGTAGCCACAGCCACAGGAGTGGCAGATTTGGCCTGGTGGGCAGTGAAGAGTCGAGTCCAGGAGGGTCTGTTGGTAACCAGAGGACAGGACTCTTGTGAGGATACTCAGTTCAGGAAATAAGACACTCTTCAGCTGAACTATCCTGTCGTTGCTCGGCAGCAGAATGAACCTGTGGTTTGGCAGCTAGTTTCGGGACAGGACCTGGTCCATCTCCAGACTGTTGCATCACACTCTGCCCTCATCACCTGGAGCTTTGTGCCTGCACATCGTGGTGGCTCTGCAGCGCATGCTGTCCCTGACCCACGAAAGAGAGCAATGTGAGTGGCAGCCTGGGCCACAGGAACAGCAGAACTGGCCTTGCAGGCAGTGAAGAGACCAGGATGGTCTGGTGGCAGTCGGAGGACCTATCCTTTGTCAGTCCTGGGTGCACTCCCCATCTCCAGCCATGTGTCGACTAGCAGAACTTCCCTGTCTGTCCAGTTCCCTGGGTCTGCCTCTCTTCGAAATGTGCATGCTCCATTCTTGGTGTGACAGCTCTTATTCTTGACTGGATTGGGGATTTACAATTTCATCACCCTTCCCTCTCAGGGACGCTTAGCTCCCTTGTCCTCCATCCTGTTCACGGCTGTGTCTCCGGCTCAGTGTCCTCCGTGCAGGCTGAGCCTGTGGGCTCTCTCCACAGTCCTTCCTCTCCACTCAGAGCCACTGACCTTCCTGATGTGTCACAGACCCTGCGTCTTTCCAGCCACTTTTAATTCACAAAGTTCATCCGACCTGACTAGGCACCAGTGTAGTTCTCCTGGTCAGGGGCAATCCCAGCCCAGTGATAGGGAGTGGCCAGAGCCCCATCGGATTCCACTCACTGCCTGACCACCATCTGCGGCACTGATCCTCCATCCCAGACTCCCCTCACAGACTGTATCCTCCTCCTCCTTGGCCACCGGTGGGCTGAGTGGGGGCCCTGGCCTGGTAGCTATGGTGCCAGGCAAGCCCATTCCTCTGCATCTCTCTTGTGGTTTCTGCCCCACTTCTCCATCCCGGACTCTCCTCCTGGCTCATCCTTAATGCCTCGGGCGGGACCCACAAGTGAGGACCCACGGGCAGAACCTGTGGGCCAAGTGGGAGCCCCCTTTCCTGCCTTGCAGGCAGTGTTGGGGCACCACAGGCTTGCCCAGCAGAGGTGCTGCTCCACCAGACTCTGCTCCCGGCTTGCCTCTTCCAAGAGCGGGTCAAATACTTTCCCATTCCACCATGTTTCCTCTCTCCACTTACCATCCAAGTTTCATCTAGAGCTGTCACCGCTGTGTCCTTCCAACTACTCCAGATTCTCATAGTTCTCCTAGATGGACACAGCACCAAAGTAGCATCTCCCGTTCTACAAACACGTTAAAGGCTGTGGGCGCCTTGAGTGGGGGCGGCAGGGCAGCTGCTAGAGCTCTTACCGACTCTGCTTACTACCCCGTGGCCATATTGAGCACTCCCCAATAGAGTTATTAAGATCCCCTTGAAAGTCTCAAGAGTTGGTCCTCCACTCTGCAAATTTCTCTATCCATTCTTGTCTTCCAGGTTCCTACCGGAATGGCCCATTAAGCTCTGCTTCCTGCATTCTAAGCTTTTGCTAGTTTACTGTTCCGAACTCTTCTACATCCCTATTGCAAATTAGTTTCAGAAGCCCAGAAATCACATAGTAATGACTCCATTGTATTATGGATTTTCTATAGTAATCGCTTTCCTTGTTATTGTGACAAAAGCAGTCAGTCTAAGAAGGAAAGAATTTATGTTAGCTCACAGTCTGAGAAGGTAAGGTCCACAGTGGCAGCAAGCCATGGCAGCAGCTGCTTGGTCCACAGTAAAGACTGAAAAGCAGAGAAAGGGGAATACCAGAGCTCAGCTGGCTTCCTCTTTTTCCCATTTTATTCTTTCTAGGATAGGAATACACCCACTTTCAGGACAGGTCTTCTGTTAAACTCTGGAAACATCCTCATAGATACAATGAGTCATTAAACACATCAAGTTGACAAAGAAAATCAACCATCCCGGTCACCAATCACCCAGAGACAGTCCTCTCACTTTACCCAATTGGAAATTATGGGTGGAAAAGACACTCTGTAAGTCTGGTCTTTGGTAACTTTTTGTTCTTTGACATTTGACAGCTCCAAGTGGTGGTGACACCGGGTAGTGCCTTCTAGTGGTCAGCTCTGCACAAGCCTCTAGCATCTGAAGGCTTTCACTGAAGCCTAGTCACTGAACACTCTACTCTCTGCCCCTGGCATACCTGCTCTTTACTGCCTCTGATGCTTTCTTTGTGTTGCCAGATCATTCTACACTATTAAGCATAGGAAGAAGAGATGGCTGGAGCCTAATGCTGCAATACCAGGGGAGATGACAGGAGAGAGTGTCTTTCAGATGACTTACTGAAATTCATACTCTTGAGATTCTGAACACTTCAAGGTCTCACATAGCAAGATCGTTTTTTTTGAGATAGCTTCTCATTATGTAGCTTAAGCTGTCTCAAACTTCTGATTCTCCTCTGCTTCATAAGTGTTGTGACTAAAGGCGTGCACCTCCATTCCCAGCAGCAACGAGCAGTGGTTTTGTTTTCCTTGCTGTTGTTTGTTCTTTTTCCCCCAACACTAGGAATCAACCCCAGAGTCTTATATACACCAGGCAATCACTCTACTATTGTGTCATATGCCTAGCCTCAGCCTACCTTATAATCTTAATGGCCACTAACCCTTCCCAATGTGTGTTTGTGGGGGAGCGGTTAGTGGCCATTAAGATCATTATTTCCTTCTTTCATAGAATCTAGTGGACCTGGGTTAGTTAATATTCCAAGGAATCTTTGGAAAAGGTCTTCAGAAGACCCCAGGACCCCAGGAATTTGAGCACACCACACTGAACCATGGTGAGAGGGAGGAGTGCTTGGGTCTAGCAGAGAGCAATGCTCTACTGCGGGCTCCATGAGAACCAGTTTAAGATGAAGTAGAGTGCACTGCTGGGATAAAGGCATGTCTGGGGAGACACACAGCCACTATTGCGGGCCCATGGAGGCTTTAGTTAAGAAGGGAAGAACATTCATTTGTGCTTTCACACATCTATTTCCTCTTATTTCACCACTTGTTTCTTCAAAGCATGAAACTTTGGAAAGCAATCTCCAGGGGATATTGTGCATAGCTACAAACCAGTCTTGAAAATCCTAACAGAGACTGCAGTGATCCTGTGTATACACACACACACACACACACACACACACACACACACACACACACACTTAGTGACTCAGCAAGTAAAAGCAGCTGCCACAACCCATGTTCCACATAGTGGAAGAGTGGAAGGAGAGAACTGACTCAGGCAAGTTGTCCTCTGATATTCTCAGTCACCACAGCAAATAAGCAAGCAAGCATTCATGTACACACACACACACACACACACACACACACACACACACACACACACACAAGGAGACAGACAAAGATAGAGGTAGACAAAAATAGATCGATAAAGAAATTAATTTGAAAAAAGAAACTGCTTAAGCTCTTGGGCCTTCTCTAGTCTCACACCCTCAAAATAGTCCTTAGAGCTTCAAACTGTGGCCTGTATTGTTTCATCCTTTTTCCAAAAGGGCAGGTTTACTGTCTGTTAACAATTTTGATGATTAAATTCATAGAAATGTATTGGCTTTACTCATGGTGCTCGGTGACCAAAATGATTCACTCCTATGTCAACATTACTACGTTATTGTGCACTTAACTATGAGATGCAGCATAGTGCAATTTATTTATCTCTGACTAAGACCACATGGTTCTAGGGGTAGGGTGGAGAGATATATAAAGAATAATTTCTTACAGGGGACCCATTTTTGATTTGTTCATTTTGCTTAAGGTCCAGGTTGCTCTTTGCAGCAGTGCCTTATCAACTTATCAACTTTTGAGTTGGGTTTGGATTGATTTTGCTCTGCCTGTCATGGGGAATTTGGCAATACATAGAGACACATTTTTATTGTCACACTTGGATAAGTGTTTCCAGCACCTAGTAGCCAGAGACTAGGAATGTCACTAAGGAATGCTAGACCACGTTCAGGTCTTCATGGTGCACATACAGAAAGACAGAAAGACACAATGTCTCCCCACCTCAAAGTGTCAATGGCACTAACTTTGCCCTAAAGCATCCTCCATAGGAATGTGTGGGATGGCCCATCTAGCCCATGCAGCTTGTTCAACCTGTTCATTCACATATAGAACTTGAGTGTCATCAGTCTTCTCCAGACATACCCTGTCAACGAATTAAATTGGATTCAATTCTTCCACACATAAACATCCAATTCCCCCAGAATCAGTTGTTGAAAATACATTCCTTTTGCCAATGTTTATTTTGGCAAATTTGTCAAAACTCAAGTGGTTGTGGTTGTGTGGCCTTGTGTCTGGGTCCTCTATTCTATTCCATTGATCCGTGTATCCATTTTTTGTCAGTACCTTTTTGGTTTTGTGCTCTGTAGATAACCTAAAGTCAGGGACAGTGTTACCCCCATCAGTATTCCTTGTGCTCAAGAATGTTAGCTATTTGTGTCTTTTGTTGTAAATGAAGATGTATGTGTTGAGATTTTTTTTAATATTCTTGTAGGTTCATGGCAGAGGACAATTTATTCTTTGCTAATTCAATCCTTGGTCATAGAGGGTTTCATCCTCCATACAATCTAATATTAAAACTAGTCCTGTAAGGCTTCAGTCTCTGTACAATCTAATCTGCGAATCTAAACCTGAAACATTTCAGTCTCCAAGACTTACTGCTGCTGACTGAGCTCACTCTGACTAGGTGTCTTCTGAACTCCAAACTGTAAATCATAAACCATCTGCGTCTGACTCTCTGATTTCTCTCTTAGCTTATTCTGGATTGCCTCTGCTCTTCTCAGCTTCTCCATCTTAACTGAACTGTCTGTGAGCTAATTGCACTCAAACTGCCTGACTGAATTAACTCTTCTCTCTGCTTCTTGTCTGCTCCCACCTCGGCTTCTACCATGCTGCTCTCTCTCTGAGCTCTGTTGTCCGTTTGCACCTCGCTTCTACACTCTGCTTCTGCTCTCTGAGTTCTCACTGCTTCTTGTCTGCTTCCACCTTTTTCTGAGCTCTGCTTCCTCTCTGCTTCCTCTCTGTTTCCTCCTCTGCTTCTACTTGATTCTGTCATGAGGATTAGAGACGTGCTACCACTGCCTTCTGGGTTGGGATTAAAGGCATGTGCTATGTTGCCTTCACTACAGAAATCCCTTTCACCTAGCATTAGCACAAACAGAGGACAGGATTAGTCTGACTAACATTCTTTCTGCATTCCATCCAATCACACAGGCCTCTGAATGTGATCCCTTCATACAGGCCCTTGGATATGGTCCCTTCCTAGCTATCACACAGGCCTTTCAATATGATCCTTTGCTAGAGCAGCCATGCTGCCAGATTAAAGGATTAAATGTTCCTCTTCATAAATTTTACGTAATTTTTAAGATTTGTTTTCTATTTCTATGAAGAAAGTTGCTGGCATTTTAATAGGGATTGCATTGATTCTTTAGATTACTTTTGTTAAGATGTCCATTTCCACAATATGAGCATGTGAGTGCATTCCTTAATCTTCATAGTTTTAAAGTATTTATCATAGAGGTCTCTCACAAATGCATTTTTGAGACTAATATGAATGTTTCTCTATTTTCTTCCTCAGTATGCCAGCCATTGGCATATAAGAAGACTTATATGCAGGCATATATGTACTGGTTTTGTACATAAATTTCATATCCTGCCACTTTGCCAAATGTGTTTATAAGTTCTAAGTTATCTGGTGGAGCCATTAGGGTCTCTTACACATAGAATCATCTGCAACTTCTTCCCTTCCTTTGACTTCTTCCCTTCCTTTTGTATTCTTTCTACTTGCATCTCTTGTCTTTCTGCTCTACCTAGGATATCTAGCACTATACCGAATATGAATGGAGACAGTGAACACTCTTCTATTCTTCTGATTTTAATGGATATTCTTGAACTTTTCCCCACTTAGTCTAATGTTAGCTATAGGTTTGTTATAGATTTCTTATATGTTTGCCTATATTATGTTGAGATATGTTCCTTTTATTCTGAGTTCCTTATAATTTTTAACACGAAGAGATGTTGGATCTTGTTGAAAGTTCTTTCTGAATTTATTGAGATGACCATGTCATTCTGTTCTCGTGACCATTTATGTGACTTATAATATTCACTGGTTTATTTATATCAAATAATCCCTGCATTTCTAAAATAAATCAGCTTGATCATGGTAAAAAAATCTGTTTGTTTTATCCTTCAATTCAGTTGGCAAGTATTTTGTTAAGGATTTTTGTGTCTATGCTCATCAGGGAGATTGGCCTGGTTTTATATATCTTTGTATACCTTTGTCCAGTTTGGGTTTCAGGGTAATAGTGGCTTCATAAAAAAGTTTTATAATGCTCCTTTTATGATTTGGAGAATGATTTGAGAAGCATTGGTGTGAGTTCTTTGTAGATCTGGTAAAATTCAAAGTGATTTCATCTGAATCTGGATTTCTTTCAGTTGAGAAATTTTTAATTATTTCTTCAATTGCATTGTTTGTTATAGATCTCTATAAATTGTTTATCTTATCTAGGTTTAATTTTCGTAAGTCATCTGCATCTAGAAATTCAGCCATTTATTTTACATTTTCCAACCTAGCAGAATATATGCATTTTAGGTAAGACCTAATGATTTTCGGAATTGCATTGGTGTCTATGGTTTCAGATCCTTTTTCATGTCTAATTTTATTAAATTCAGTCTTGTCTTTATTTCTATTGGTCAGTTTGGCTAAGGATTTATCCATCTTGTTTTAACTTTTCAAAGAAATGACTCTGTTTTATTGATTTTTTTTGTACCATTTTGTTGTTGTTTGTATTTTATTAATTTATTCATCTGAGGGTTTATGGTATATCAGTAAGTTACTGAGATCTCTCTGACTTCTTAATGTCCTTTCTAGGACTACTTTGCTGTATCCCATTGGTTATGATATGTTGTTTTTTCATTTTCATTTGATTCTAAGAATGGTTTCTATTTCCTTCCTGATCTCAAATGTCCATTAATTTGTTTAATCTCCATGGATTTGTGTTTGCCCAAGAGTTTCTCTTGCTGCTGGTATGCAGTCATAATCCATTGTGATCAGATGGGACACAAGGAATTGTCTCAGTTTTCCTGTATTTTTTGATATTTGCTTTATGCCCTAGTATATATTCTTTTTCAAAGAAAGTTCCATGAACTGATGAGAAAAAAAATATATATATATACATATATATATATATATGTATATATATATATATTCTACAGTATTTGGGTAGAATGTTAAGTCTATTTGATCTACATCATTTAATTCAGATATTTCTCTGATTATATTTTGCCAAAATGTCCTCCCCATTGATGAAAGTAAAGTACTGAAGTCACTCACTACTATTGTCCTGGAGTTAATTTGTCTTTACATCCAGCAGCACTTGTTTTATGAAATTTAATGCCCTTGTATTTAGGACATATATGTTTTAAATTGTGATATACTCTTGATTAATCATTCTTTTGGTGAGCATGAGGGCATTGCCATTTAATCATTTAATCTGGCAGCATGGCTGCTCTAGCAAAGGATCATATTGAAAGGCCTGTGTGATAGCTAGGAAGGGACCACATCCAAGGGCCTGTATGAGGGGATCACATTCAGTGGCCTGTGTGATTGGATGGAATGCAGAAAGAATGTTAGTTAGACTAATCCTGTCCTCTGTTTGTGCTAATGCTAGGTGAAAGGGATTTCTGTAGTAAAGGCAACATAGCACATGCCGTTAATCCCAACCCAGAAGGCAGTGGTACCACATGCCTTTAATCCTAACCCAGAAGGCACTGATAGCACATGTCTTTAATCTCCAAGACAGAAGCAAGTGAAAGCAGAGGAGGAAGCAGAGACAGGAAACAGAGGTCAGAAGGAGTCAGTGTCAGACAGGAAGAGTGACATTTGATAGGAATCAGAGTGAATGCAGAGCAGCCAAAGTCATAAATCATAGGAAGAGTTAGTAGAGTGAGTCAGAGTGAGAGCATATCCAACTCTAATGATATAAAAAGCAAGCTCTCAGCTTAGACAATCTAGCAGAGACACAGAGGCATTTCAGAAAGAGTTAGTAACAATCAGGAAAAGTAAGTTTGGGAGAGAGTCAGTTTGAAGGTGGGCAAAGCAGTTTAGTCAAAGAAGTTGTGGGAGTCAGCCAGAGTCAGAAGAGTTCAGTCAGAAACAGTCATCCAGCTCAGAAGATAAATTTATACAAGTCATCTTAGAGAAGAGTTTCAGCCAGAACAGTGAGTTGAATCAGCCAACCAGAAGAGTCAGTTGAGTTCAGTACAGTCCTGAGTTCAGAAGGAGCTAGTCAGAGTGAACCCAGTCAGTAGTACATCTTGGTGGTTGAAACGTTCCAGATCTACAGTGAGATTAGATTGAATGGAGGCTGAAGCCTTCTAGTTCTAAGCTTAAAAATGTATGAAACTGAAATTGAATTAGCCAAAGAATAAACTGATTTCTTATTGTCCTGAATCTACATCTACAGAGCATGAAGCAGCCTTCTTTCTGTTTCTCACTGTTTGGGTTGAAGTCTATTTTGTCAACCATCAGAACAGTGCCATGTGTTTCCTAGATTCATTGGCTTAGAAAACATTTTTCCATCCTTTGACCCTAAGGCAGTGTCTTTTGTGGTGAAATACATTCCTTAGAGGCAACAGATAGATGGTTCGTGTTTTCTCTCTCTATTATATAGCCTGCTGCCCTGGAACTCATTATGTAGACAAGGCTGGCCTCAAACTCACAGAGATTTGCCTGCCTCTACCACACAAGTGTTAGAATTAAACGTGTGCTCTACCACACACAGTGATTCTAGCTTTCTTATCCAATCTACTAGTCCTTGCTTTTTGACTGGGTAATCTAGACCACTAATATTCAGTTATTAAAAGGTGTGCATTGATTCCTGCCATTTTATTGATTTTGCAGTTTGAATTTTGTTTTGTTTTTTCTTTTCCCTATCATGCTTAATTCTAGCATTGTTGATCCTTTCCTGTGTCCTTGTGAATGGATTTTATTTTCTCTTCAGTCTGAATGACTCCTTCAAGTATTTTTTATAGAGCTGACCTAATGTTCTTAAACTCTCAATATTCATCATCATAGAAAATTTTTCTTTTCATGCAGTTAGAACACGTGGCTTTGCTGGGTATAGTCATCTGAGATGGCAGTGGTGATCATCTTTCAGGACCTCCTCATGTTTAAAGTTCCAGTTGATAATTTGCTGTTATTTTGATGGGCTTGCCTGAATGTATGATATGTGTTTCTCTCATTGTTCTGTATATTTAGAGTTTGGATCAGAATATGACAAAGGGAAGTGTAATTAAATAATATTATATTAAATATTTGGTTTTGTTGCTTATGGTTTTTGTAGATGCTTTTCAAAATGTAAAGGGTATTTTTAAAAACGAGGGTGTGGGTTCCTTGGCTGTTTGTCATTTGAATCTGGGCTCACAATGTATTTAAAATGTATCTAAAATGTAAGTTTTTCTCTCACTGGTGATTTGACTCCACCCTCTGTTTCTGGCTGCTAGATTTCTAACTTGTAACCTTTAAAACTTCAGGTAGCTCATAGGGTTAGGGAGGAAAGAAAAGAATAGGAAAGAAAAAGAAACCTTTACAACTCTTTTCTGGCTGTCTTAAACTGTCTATGACTGGGGAAATAAACTAAATCTGAAGTAACTCCCACTCTGGTATAGCTGCTCCCAGCCCAGCAGTTACTGAGAAGCTCTAAATTGTAACTTTTTAAAAAACCCAATTAGTTCATTTCAATCCTTATTTCTGGCTGCTTCTCTATGCAGCAACTGTTAGCTCTGATTCTAAGGTTCTAATTTCTCTAACTGATTCTAACTGACTTCCACTGGCCTCTTTAATCCTCTCCAACTGTTCCCAGAAGTCCAAGGGGCATACAACCACATGGGGGAAGGGGTTTTCCCTGGCAAAGCTTCACTCTACAGGAGTGGACTTGTCTGTTTGGTGTCCTAAATGCCCCCTGTATCTCCGTTGACATCTTTCTTTCTGACTTGGAACATTGCCTGTTGATTATTTTGGAAACGTTTCCTATACCTTTAGAACTAGATTCTTTACATTTTTCTGTGCCTATTATCCATAAATTGGCTTTTTTCAGAGTGTCACATATATCTTATTCTCACCAGTACTTTCTTATTATTTTATTTTGTCCTTGTTGGATTGCTTCATTCCCTCCATCTTGTCTTCAAGATCAGATACTCTGTCCTTCCCTTGGTCTGTTCTGTTACTGAGACTCTCCACAAAGGGTTTTATTTGACTTACTATGTGCAGGTGTCAAGTCCAGTTCTAGTCCTCGCAATTGGTTCGTCAGTCTCCATGAAGAAGGATAAACAACGAAAGCTATGACAACTGAGAGCAGTACTGTGGGAAGCGTTCCCCCTGGATGCTGGCCTGAAACACAAGGCATCCCACATTTTCTCTCTTTTCTTAATGGAGAGAATATGGAAGAGGTCAGATAGCCTGAAGCTGCTCAGTTCTGGGAAAACTGCCTGCTTCAACTAACACCCTTGTTGCTTCCCCATTTCACGTTTCCACCCTTTACACAGGAAGCCCTAGAGAAATCTCACAGTACTTCCTTATTGCTCTGAGGCCATTGACACTTGAGATTTCTTAACTCACTGGACAGACCAGTTCACCTATCAGGTAAAATTACCTCAGATACCTGCTTATGCATCCCCCGCTTTTCTCCCCACTTCAAAAATTGTATAAATACTGGTACTATGTGTTCAATAAATTGAAGGCTTGATCAGATATTAATCAGACTTGCCTTTCATGTCTCACACCTCCTTGTCCCCCAATCCTTGCTCCCTCTCCTAGGGGTTTTTGTTGCAGAACCCCGCAGACCGGGACAATTGGCGCCCAACGTGGGCCCAAGGTATGAGGGATTCAGTGAAGGAGGGTCATCCGGTTCAAGACACTGGCCAGTGCATAAGAAAAAGGGGTCTCCACGGAATCACCTGCCTCATGGAAGAGACCGGAGGTAAAAGGATGATGCAATTATGGGACAAGGCATAAGTGTACAGGAAAAAGCTCAGAGGAGGCTTTAAAGATTTAATTAAAGGCATGAGGAGTAAGGGTTAAAAGAAAGATTTAGTTAACTTTTTAGAATGAAGGAAAAATAGAAAAGTAGCTTGTGAATAGCTCAAACTAAAAGGGAAATTGAAAAGTAGCTTGTGAATAGCTCAAACTAAGCTTAAAAAGCAGAAAAGTTACTTGTGTGTGTTTATATTGCTTCTTTTTGTAGCCTTTTCACTTGTACAGGTGACGGTAAGGGCCAAGCAGGAGACGTTTGACCTTGTAAAAGAAGTATGTCTGTGGTTTCCTCCTAAAGGAACCATGAGGTTAAAAGCAGGAGAAGCTTTGCAGCAATACCAGGAACAAAATAAGGAGCTAGATATGTCTGATGATTTTAACTTATGGGAAATGTTTAAGGATGGCTTAGAAGAACTTCTAGAGCCAGAGGTAGTCAGAATAACAACAGGAAATAAGGCTGAATATATTGTGGAAGTTATGTCTTTTAAAGGAGGTGGAATGATGATCAATTAGATCCAAGAGGGAATGAAGCTGCTAGATACCATGATACAGAACAGCCTTCACTTCAGAAAGCTGTAGTAATTAAGGAGGCAGTACATCTTAATGCTCCTCAAAGGCCATACAGAAATTCAAGTCCACCTCCACTCCTATCTATCTCTGACTGCCGCCCGTACAGGAATCTGCTGTTGCTGTCTACACAGCCGCTCCAGCTGCTGCCAGTTCAGTTCCAGCATGGCCACAACTGATAGCATGATCTCAGTCATTGATGCAGCTAAGCTGTTGGCAGAGCCACAGCCACTGGTTCAGCTTTAGCTGATGGTTCGGTCTCCACCTCTGATGTAGCTAAAGCTACTGGCACGGCCACAGTCTCGGGGACAGCCACGACTGTTAGCACAGTCTACAACCACGGGCATACCTTCGGCCACTGAGATCACCGCAGCTGCTTGTGCAGTTTAGCTTCCAGCAGAGCCATAGCTGTCTGTGCGGTCACAGCAGCTGATGCAGCCTTAGTTACATTCCAGCCATTGGCGGAGTCCTTGCCTCTGCCGCTTATGCAAAGCTAAAGTAGCAATTTAGCTACTGCTTCTACCAAGAAGGCACAATTAAAATCTGTTCCACCTGAACTAATTAGTAAATTGTTTACAATGCTTTGAAGTTTACAGGTCTGAGGGTGTTAAAGTCCAAGTGATTGGTAAGGTTCAGAAGAAGTGATTTAAAATGTATATACATGTTTTTGTAGAGTTCTGATAAACTGATCCTACTATTAGCAGGAACAAACTCAAGATTTTAAATTTCTTTTAGATATAGATTTTAAGTATATATATTGGCAATATATCTGATGTTTTGGATAATGGAAAGTGCCTCCAGTTTTACTTCCAATACCATTGAATAAAAACTAAAGGTTATACTTCATTAACACTGGCATGCATGCTGTCCTGAAACTTCAGAGAGCTCTGCCTTTTTTCCTGGGTGCACCTTTTCTTTAAAACTCATTTCCTTTTTCTTGGGCCTGATTCATTTTTGTTTTGATGATCATCAATTGTCAATGTCTTGATTTTGTTCTTCTGTCTGTTCTTATTTGTGTTTGGATGGTGTCTTAATGTGTGGAAATGTATGTATGTTCTGTGTTCATTTGAATATAATTGTCCTGAATGCTGGATGATCAAAATCTAGGGCAGGTTTACCTTGGAAATGGTTCATGCTGCAAACTCAGAAGAGAGACTTGTAGCAGTTTCTGCTACTAGCCAAAATTCCAGAATGGTTTATGAACTGTCCCTGTCGTCTCTGTATCCATTTGCGCACATGGCTACAGAGATAGACCTTTTTGAAAGTCAGAGGCTGAACTGTTTCAGATTTCTGCTTAAGCAGACAGGCTGTAAAAAGCAGCAGATCATCCTCAGAGAAGTTCTGAGGTTTCTCTGTTCTTCTAGGCTTGCTTTGTCTCTAAAAGGTTCTTCTATCTGTATGTGTATATGTGTGTGTGTGAACTGCAATGCATTTTTCTGGTGTAAATCTAAAAAGAGAACATTGAATTAAAACTTATTACATGTGGTTGATAATAATCTCGACTACCACATGTGTAATGTGGACTACATGTGACTTCCTGACAAATGAAGGAACCATGAAATTACAGACTTGACTAAAATTAGGTGGGGATTACAACAGCACCATGAAAAATGTGATGGACAGAATGTACCTATTGGTATTTTATATATATAGAGATTGATTAAGGAAAGCTTAGACAATGGAGGGTATGCAGAGTGGCAATAGAAAAAAGAGGCTAAAAATGCTGAGGAAGTTATGTTTTTTAAAGAAGACATAGATGATCATGAATCAGATCTAAGAGTTGAGTCTGAGACAGAGAGTGAGTTTGTCAGAGATCACTATTTGGATTCTGATCTAGATGGTGGAAATGGTTCGAATTATACAGCTCTGCTAGCTATGTCTAGAAATATGGAAAGAATGTTTCAAGGAATATCTTTAACAGAACAGCCTTTGTTTCATAAGACTATAGAAATCAAGGAAGTGACCGCATGGGTGGCAGGATAGCCACGTGGATGCTGCCATTTCTTCCAGGGTCAAAGAGGATGAATGTCATGTGACTTCACCACCATTTAAATGGAGGTAGTTGCATGTTGCCATTCAAGGAGATAACAATTCTCAGATATTTTAAACTAAAAATAATAGGATTTTTAAGAACAGTGTTTAAAAGATATCAAAGCTATGTCTCGTCCACAGCCAAATTTTCTCAATGTGAGAGTTACAGGATGAAAGCAAAGTAAATCAAGGCAAGTGAGGTTTGAGTAAACAACCTGGCTGTATTTAGAGACCTAGATGCCATGTGATGATCTTTCCTTACTAAAAATAAGAGAGGATTTTTAAGATAGCTGACTTGTTGCTACACCAGAGCCGACTCGGACAGGCCTGGAAGGCAGACTGCCTCTGAGGGTGTGACAGAAGAAATGTACATTACAATAGAGAAACTTTATTTGTGGTGCTTCAGGAACACAGCTGAAAGGTTTTAAACTACTTTTAAAATTTGGAATCTTGCAAGGATAGAGTCTAAGGAAACAGCTTTTATAAGGTAGTAAATTTATGATTGGAAATCACTGCAAAATGAGAACAGTGTTATAAGTGTCATAACATCAGAAAAGATTAAGAACCCCTGGCTTAATTTGTCCCTGCAAAGATGTGTGTTTTATCTGCTTGTCTTTGCTAGCTTTGTTAAGCCTTAGCTATTTTGATAATTAAAGTAAAGAAACATTTACAATATTCTGGAATGATAGATTCTCAAAAGCCCAGGAAAGGAAAGTTCCTAGTCTCTCTATAAATTATAAATTATAGTTATAAGTTAAAAGTTTTGTTTTTAACAGAAGTTTCAATTCAGGGATTATTTTTAAAAGTTGATATCTAACAAGGAATAGGACTGAACCAAAACCTGAAACAAAGTAATATTCTAAATTGGAAGGATGCTAAACGGCATCAGGGAACATTTTATACCTGAATAATTAAAGATTACTTATAAATTTATAGGAAAGAGATGTTACAATAGAAATGGAAGTATACCTATATAGCCCCAGTGATAAAATTTTTATCTAATCAAGGTTTGGGGCTTAAGGGACAATGTATACAGTAACTTTTAATTCCTGCTCAATGGCCTTTATAAGATGGCTTAAGGATATTTTTAGCAGAAGCTACCAACCAACCTCTACTATGAATATGCTACACTCCTGTGTGAGTGGAACAGTGACCTCTAAATACAGATGGATTGAACTCTCCTATTTTTGTTAATAAAAAGGAAATCTGAGATACGGAGTTTATGACAGGATTTGAGAAAAGTAAATGAGACCATAGAACTAATGGGAGCCTTACTACCTGGACTGCTCACTCTTTCTGCTATTCCTATAGATACATATAAAATTATTAGAGATCTTAAGAAATTATTTTTACACTATTCCTCTTGCTCCTGATAATTGTAAAAGATTCGCTTTTTAGCGTACCTTATATTAATTTTAAAGAGCTTATGAAAAGATATCCTTGGGAAGTTCTTCCTCAAGGTATGGCTGGCTAATAGTCCTACATTATGTCAGAAGTTTATAGCACAAGCAGTTGAAAAAACTAGAAAACAATTCCTGGTTTTCTATTAGCTTTTGTGCAAGAAGGAGTTTTACTTACAGCATAAGCTCATTTACAGCAAGATTTAAAAAAAAATCAAGGTTCAGTTATTGTTCCTGAAAAGGTGCAACAAGAATACTTTATTTATATTTGGGACATGAATTATATTCTCTAAATATACTACCTCAGAAAGTGCAGATTAGAAAAGAATAAAAATTCTATATAATCTTTCAGAAATTATTAAGACATATTAATTGGCTTAGGCTTCATTTTAAAAAATCTCTATAGGAGAATTAGAACCATTATTTTTTATTTTTAAAAAGAGATGTTTCACTTACATCTTCTAGGTAGTTAATAGTATATGGATAGGCCGTTGAAAAACAGCAATTCAATATATAGATTATAATCAAAAATGGGCTGCAACTATCTAATCTACCAACTGCAGTTGTACCCAATTGGAACTTGAACTAAAATTGAATGCTACGCATCATCAATATAGTCAAAGTCTTCAAAAATAATTCAATATTATCAGAGATGCAACTCGTTAAATTGTTAAACAATGCATCTGATGCTCACAGCATCATGCAGTACCTCAATATGGAGTAAATCCTGGAAGCTTAAAGCCTAGTGAAATATGGCAGATGGATGTTACTCATGTTCCTGAATTTGGTAATTTAAAGTTTCTACATGTGACTATTGATTTTTACATTTTCAGATTACACATATTACTGGGATCCCCTACAATCCTCAAGGACAGGGGATTGTTGAAAAAGCATACTGCACGCTCAAAAATAAGTTTGAATAAATAAAAAATGGGGAGTCAGACATTCAGGAACAAAGCTCTTCAAAACTAACCATACAGTGGGTCTCAGGAAAAGGCCTTTGCCTGGGAGATGCATGTCACATAAACACTTGTGTGATATTACCGTAATAAACTGTGCTACCTTCCCAGATAATTCTTATCTCTTGCCCCTCAATGACACTCGATGGGCCTGTAGTGATAGCTTTTCCCCCTGTATGTTTGCAAAATTCCTTAAAACAAAACAAACCACGCACTGCATCTTGGTACAGCTTATACCAAGATTAAAGTATTATACATAAGAGCAGTTCTCCCTAGCATGGGATCCGAAAAATGACCATGGCCTCTTAAGAACAAAAAGAGAGCCTATTTCTGCCCTCTGGCAGTTCTCCTAGGCCTGGGAGCCACAGGACATGGGGTGGGAATAACCTCTCTTGTTTTATCCAACAAGCATTACTCAGAATTTTGCCTGTCAATTGAGGAAGACCTATAACACCTGGAATCTGCCATCTCCCATCCCCTGCTTTGCTGAGGTGGTCCCGCAGAATAGGTGAGGCTTAGAATTCCTTCTTCTCCAGCAGGGCAGGCTTTGTGCTGCCCTCAGGGAGTAATGCTGTTTTTATGGCTGAAGTCAGGGAGAGTCTTAGAAAAGCCCAAAAGGCAAAAGCAGCAAGAGCAGAACTGGTTCCAAAACTGATATTTCACCTCCCCTTTACTAACAACTCTCCTACATTCTCTGCTAGGATCTGATAGGCTTACTCCTCTTAATATCTTTTGGGCCCTGGGCTTTAAGAAACTGACCAATTTTATAAAACAACAGGTGGATGCCATTCAAGTGAAACTCATACAGGTCCACTACCATAGGCTAGATCAGGCCAATCAAGTCCTAGCCAAAGACTAACAGCCTTTTGCAGGATTTGGAATCTATTTGCCAAGGCCAATAGGCTATTACCAATTGGCTTTTGACTATACAAAGTATTTTTCCATGGTCAGATAACAAGGTCTCACTCTTTGAGAAGACAATTTGGACTACGTATGATGTGCTTAGAACTTGCCATTCTCTCCTAAGACGGAACCCGGTAGTTCTCAGATCTACCATGCCCATCTTAGTATGGGTAGAGGCACCAGCAGAGGCATGGGACAGGGTACCCATGGAAGGAAAGGTTCTCCAATGGAAATGGTACCTATCTGAGGTCCTTCGAGGTGCATACCTGTCTACAAAGGGTTTAGTACCAATGGTGCCACAACTCGTGTTGTGCTTAATGCCTGCTAAAGAGGGCGCTATTGTGCCACCTAGAGACACCACCCCTCCCCAGAAACAGGTGCTCATTAGAAAATGGGGGACAGGTCAATATACCCCCTCTCTGGTTAATGCCTGGTTCACGGATGGTTCTCCAACCGCCCAGAACAATGTTGTCCTCTGGAAGGCAGCAACCTTGAGACCAAAGGCTGGAATGGTCATAACAGACCAGGGCAAGGCAAATCTGCACTACATGCAGAGTTGGTGGCTGCATTATTGGCAGTTCAACAGTCTTTAAAGGAGAACAAACCTCTACACTTATTCACTGACTCATGGTGTGTGGCCAATGGCATAGCTATTTGGTCTGGCAAATGGAAAATTACTAATTGAAGAATAGATGGAAAAGATATATGGTCTAGAGAAGCAAGGGAAGAACTGGCAGATATTAGCAGGAGAATACCCTTAATAGTTTATCACGTAGATGCTTATCAGAGTAAGGACAATTTACAAACCAAATATAATAATGAGGTAGATAAATTAGCAGCCTTAACCATTAAACTTAAGGATCATTTTGAAGCCAAATAAAAGGAAAGTAATAATTAGAATAAAGTGGAAAATTGAGTACAAAAAATTAGAAACCCCCATAGCAACTAAAGAAACACTTCTAATTCATGTTTCTAGGACATCCTGGAACACGTGGCACATATCTATTGTTTAGTAATAGAAAGCTAAAGGTTATTTGGCAGCAACTTAATTCTGCTGCCTTGAATAAATAGAAAAGGGGAAATCTGTGGGAATTGATCCCCCTGGACGCTGGCCTGAAACACAAGGCACCCCACATTTTCTCTCTAGTCTTAACGGAGAGAGTATGGTAAAGGTCAGATAGCCTGAAGCTGCTCAGTTCTGGGAAAACTGCCTGCTTCAACTAACACCCTTGTTGCTTCCTCATTTCACGTTTCCACCCTTTACAGAGGAAGCCCTAGAGAAATCTCACAGTACTTCCTTTTTCTTATGCACTGGCCAGTGTCTTGAACCGGATGACCCTCCTTCACTGAATCCCTCATACCTTGGGCCCACGTTGGGTGCCAATTGTCCTGGTCTGCGGGGTTCTGCAACAAAAAACCCTAGGGGAGGGAGGAAGGATTGGGGGACAAGGAGGTGCAAGAAATGAAAGGCAAGTCTGATTAATATCTGATCAAGCCTTCAATTTATTGAACACATAGTACCAGTATTTATACAATTTTTGAAGTGGAGAGAAAAGCGGGGGATGCATAAGCAGGTATCTGAGGTAATTTTACCTGATAGATGAACTGGTCTGTCCAGTGAGTTAAGAAATCTCAAGTGTCAATGGCCTCAGAGCAATAAGGAAGTACAATGTGCACATTAAGGAATAAAATAAAGTTTATCTAAGCTAGAAATTCAATTCGCTAGGCCATTAATCTATTCTCACTTAGTTCATTCACCTCATCTCTTGTCTCTCATCTCTCCTGTTCATTTTGTCCTTTGACCAAGACTTTTCTGTGGCTTAAATAGCAAATTGCAGGAATGCTTCTCTAATGGAATGCAGTTATCAGGAGCATCTCTGAAGCCAGTGTAGATAAGCAGTGTCCTTTCTTCTGTAGCTGCAAGCTTTAAAGTTTGTAATTATCTACAGAGACCATATAATATGACACAATGGCCAATTAGGGACTGCTGGATGTCATGCTGGCTGAATTTCCTAGGTAATTCCTAACTACCTAGGTCAAATAGGGCAAAGACTTGTAGGTACTAGAGGAGAGTTTTATTTTAGTTTTTAGCTCCTTGGAACATATTTATTTTTCCTGAGTCACAGATATAAATTTCCTATCTTATTTATTGTTTGTTATTGGCTCAAGAAGCTTTCTTTTTAAGTCCCAGGAAAGTTTACTTTTAGGTCAGTGCAGGCCTGCTATATTCTTTCATTAACTGGGGGAACAAGTTAAGAATGAACTATCTATTTGTTTCTTCAGGTGTGCTAACGATCTAACTAAGCTCTCCGGCTTCTATTTATTAAGGTTTATCTCTTTCTGGGAAGATCAGCATTTACTCTAGGAATAGCTGGGTAGCTTTCACACATGCCAGGACGTGGAAGTCTGGAGGTGATTGCAATTTACATTTGAATAGCATGGCTGTGTTCCATTCCAGCCAGCAGTGGCCAGCTCAGGGATATATTTAGATATTACTATTAGGCTATGCAGACCTTATTATTGATGAGAAATGTCTGTCATCATATAGTAAAGATAAGAAAAGGTCAAAGCAGTTAAGGAATTCTAATTTCCCAACAATGGAGACCCAGGATCCTTGTCAAGCTGAGGCTTCCATAGTCTGGGTAATACGACTCTCAACAACTATGTTTTTTATAATATCCAACATTTCAAATTGGATTTTCTCCTGTATCCTGCCTCTTTGTCAAATGTTTCTTTCATATCTTCCATTACCTTCTTTATTCAGCTGTTCTTTAAACAGCTTTATAATACTTATTCGTGTCTTTGAAGATATTTATAATCATTATTTTGAGTTCCCTGTCTGGGAGTTCATCTAACTTACTCTCACTAAACATCATTACTGTAATTATCTTTCGCTTCAAATGTTGCAATAGTTAATATTAAAAGGTGACAGGTTTAATAGATGGTAAATTATAAGGGCATAATCCTCATCACACTTAGAAGAGAAGATGAAGGAGGGATGTATGTGATGTTGTATGTAAGGTTTCCTGCTCTACCACCATCTGCCTTATTCTCTTGAGTCAGGGTCTCTCATTCATCCTGTAGCTACGCTGGTAATAACAGCCAAGCCCTAGCAATTCTACTGTCTCTGCTTCACACAGCACTGTGGATTCAGATAGTCATGCATGACTCGAACTCAGATGCTTTCACAGAAGGTTGTCTCAATGGTTTAGCCATCCACAGCCCAAGAATAAGATTTCTAGTGGCATGGGAGTGTTGCTGCCACCTAGTGGCTAAAGGCTAGGATTGCAGCAGTCACAGACAGTTTTTATGGTGCTGCGTAAACTAGGCAATAGGGAAAAGCCTCATGATGAAAATTACAAACCAATCACATAAAAATGAGAGCAGAGAAAACATAATTAACATCCAGAAAAACACCAACCAAGGTCCAGAGCATCAACTAGCAGAGCTGGATCAGGACCAGCAGCAGCAAGACAGCCAAGGTCAGCTGCTAACAAAGCAGAACTCAGGAATGAACAGTGGGGGGCTTCAACACATGACCACCCCCTAATTATTCAAGAGCACATGAGCAGAATGTGATTGTCTGTCCCTGGCTAGGCTGGAGGGAGATGCAGAATGTGTGTCCCCAACCCCCACCCTGCACTGGCTTGGACATGATATGCCCAGAAAAGTAACCAATCTAGTAGAAATTGCCTTGTCTTCCCCTACCTTCTTCCGTAAGTCCCATAAAAAAAAATCTAGACCCCAGAGGGATGTCCACTTCTTAGGCTCCCTCTAACTCTCATTTTCCCCTCAAGTTTACATTTTCCTTTAAATTTCCTTACTAAACTCTGCTTCTGCTTTGCCTATCTCTCCTTGGTGCATATCTTTATCCCTCACTGACTTGAAACAATGAACTTGACAACTATTCTCTCAGGCTGATATCTGGTTATTGCTGACTGTCTGGCACCTCAATCCCAAGGATCAAGTACGTGTGAACTGAGAAAGGCTCCATCGTCCTCAAAGACCTGCATCAGTAGGTGGGATTCGTTCAGGTATAAAAAGTGAGTCTGCTCCTCTCCCCACTCACATACACCTGCTCTCTTGCCCATCTATCACGTGGCACTGTAGCCAGAGCCTTTGCCAAATGTCAATCCCTTGATCTCAGACTTCCCAACCTCCAGAGCTGTGGAGAATAAACAAATGTATGTTCTTTGTGTGAGTTTCCCATTCTCTTGTTTTAGAGCAGCACAAAGCAGGTAGGGGGATTTACAGGCCTGGTTTCAGAAGCCCTCGCAGATAGTGGTGACTGGAGGTTTGAACTACATGACTTTAAGGCCTTTAGAGTGCAGAGCCAGATCAGGATGGCAGTCCCTAGGGGAAAGATGTATTCAGTGGTGTTCTCTGTGCATTAGAGAACAGATAGTGAGGTCGTAAGAAGGAAAGCCAGCAAGCTTCAGTCAGAACCAAGAGTGGAGGAGGCTCCTTCCAGAGTCTGCTGTGAGTCAGTGCTTTCCAAGCACCCAGCACCTATCTGAGGGCTTTGTTGGAGCCAAGTCACACTCACTGGAGGCTTTCTGCTGGGGAAGCTGGAGCTTCTGCACTTGGTCTTCCATTCCCTTAAGCCTCTTGCCCACTCTCTTTGAAGTGTAAAAGGGGTATGCCTAGATCAATGGCCTTGTGGCACCAGAATCAGAAGCCTCTTCATTCTCACTAGCTCTGGCCTTCCCAGGGTGCAGTGCCTCTTCTAGGGCACTAAGTCTTCAAGTAAGTAGTTGCTTCATTTCTAGGTGACAAAGCCTGACCCAAAGTGGGTACAGGAAAAGCTCGGTTCCCCAGACCAAATCATTCCATCTCAGCTTGATCTAGATTTATTCTTCTTGTTATTGTTTTTTGGTTTTGTTTGTTTTGGTTTTGGTTTTGGTTTTTCAAGACAGAATTTCTCTGTTGTAACTCCGGCTATACTGGAACTCACTATGTAGACCAGGCTGGTCTCAAACTCACAGAGATCTGCCTGCTTCTGTCTCTTGAGTGCTTGGTCTAAAGGTGTCCATCACCACGACTGGCTTGATCTAGATTTCAAAGGATACAGTTATAGTCTGTATTGGCTCTGCCTCAGCCTCTTCGTTGGATCCATTGTCCGATAAATTTCACCTTCATGCCCAAGATGTCTTCCAGAAGCCTCTGCAGTGCCTCTCACTCACCAAGAAAAGGCCTTTGCTCTTTCCTGCCGGCCCACAACTCCTGCCCTGGAGTTTCCACAGCTCACATACATTTGTTTTGTGTCTTTGCAGCACAACATTGTCATCTACAAGGCTCATGCTGGAGAATCATGCATTATAAAAACAACAAACAAACAGACAAATCTCACTTTTCAGCTAAGCTTACAGTTTTGTGTTAGGCCACATCCATAGCTCTGTGGTGTATATGCAGCCCACAGACCACAGATTAGACACCTCTGTTTCCAATTAGACCTACTTAGGAAACACAGTGGGTCAGAATCAATTGACCTTGGTGAGGTTTCCTTCATTTGAGACCCAAATCCTTTAGCTAGTTATTACTAGCTAATTACTAGTTAATTTTCTTGTTGCACCTAAACACCTGACAGAAGCAACTTGAGAAAGAGAATTTCTATTTGGGTTCACAGTTTCAATGGAATTTCTATTTGGGCTCACAGTTTTAGTCCATCAAGCAGGAGAGGCATTGTGGTAGGAGAGGCTCAATCCATAAAGAAGAGCTTTGGGGGATGCCTGTTCACATAGGGACACAAGGGATCATCTCAGGCTGGAATCACAGGGAGATAGAACCTTCCGAGGCCAGTCTCCAGTGATGCATTCCCATCAGCTAGCCACACACCCCAGAGATACGTGACCTCTCAAAACAATACTATCACTGGGGACCAAGTGTTCAAACATACGAGCCTGTAGGTGACACTTGACATTTTAGTCAAAATAGTTATCTTCCTTAGGAGCCTATGGACTGTGGGAAGGAGGTGTGCAATAAAATTAGGACACCATTTCCAAGAGGAAGAGACAGATGCTGGGAAGTCAAAACTGGCGTAGGAGTGTCAAGATTATGAAATTTTTGCTTCTTATCTATCTTCTTATCTATATTCTTATCTTGTGCTTGAATAGTAGGCAACTCCAAATTCATATTGAAAACAGGTACTATTACAAATACATTAGATAATTAATAAAATATTAAAGTGATTGCCATCTTCTGGTGTCAGGGACCATGAGGAAACAATATAGCAAAGGAAAGGAAATAGATAGACTTATTCAAATATTTGTGTAAGAAATTATTTTTTAATTTTAAAGATGCATTTATTTTTACTTTATGTATGTGAGTGTCTTACTCACATTTATGTCTCTGTACCATATGCATTCAGTGCTCTCAGGGGCCAAAAAAGTTTCAGCCAGTTGTTAGCCACACCATATGTGCTGGGATCTGAACCTGAGTCCTCTGTAAGAGGAGCCACGCTTCTTAACCATGGAGCCATCTCTCCAGCCCTGCATAAACAAGTCTTATTCTGGACCTTTACACAAAACAAGCAAAGGCTAAATATAGCTGCAGCTCACACCAGTCCCTTGAAAGGGTCTTTATTTCCCTGAAGATGATTGATTTAAGCAAGCAGGAAACAAGAGCCATTTGCAACAAATGAATGAACACCCAGTTCCAACCCAAGTTTTATGACCATTCTTTTCTCTGTCCTATTAGCCATATTCTGCCTATAGAATCTGCCTCCTTTATAGCCCTCAGACCCAATCCTTCCTTTTGATCCAGCAGCAGCTGCTCAGAGTGGCCACTCATCAATTCTAGATTACTGCAGAAGCTTCCTAACTTTATACAACTGTCCTCATTTTAATTCTCTTCTGCAGCATAGGAACAAGGTTCTAATGCCTGATCTGGCCATTTGTGTGTAGGATATGTTATGCTATGCTGAAGAGGTGGAAGCAAGAGAATCATGAGTTCAAAGCTACACCTTTTTTTTAACTGTATAGAGAGATAACTCAGCAGTGAAGAGCACCTGTTGCTCTTCCAGAGGATCCAGGTTTTATTCCTACCACTCCCAAAACTGTCTGTAACTCCAATTCCAGGGGATTTAATGTTCTTTTCTGACCTCTGTAGGTACCAGGTATGCAGAAGTTACACAGGCATGCATGCAGGCAAAACACCCACCCACTTTTTTAAAGCCAAATCTAATTGTGTTAGTGACTACTGTCTAAATCTTACAACCCACCTTATTGTTTGGCAGTAAAGTCAGAGCTTCTCATAAAAACATGTATGGGAGCTAGGTGGTGGTGGTGCACACCTTTAATCCCAGCACTCAGGAGGCAGAGGCAGGTGGATCTTTGTGAGTTTGAAGCCAGACTGGTCTACAGAGTGAGTTCCAGGATAGCCAGAGTTACAACAGAGAAACTCTGTCTTGAAAAACCAAAAACCAACCAACCAAACAAACAGGGGAAAAATGTGAACTGCCTTAACATGAACAGACCCCTATCTTTTCCTCAAGAGCCACTTCCTCATCTGATGACCTAAACCTCAGTCAGAGCTAGTCAGTGTTCCCTGGTACACAGTGCTCTCATGTCATTATGCCTCTGTGAGGACTGGTACCACATCTCACTACTTAGCCTCCTTCATCCTCATCTGGACAACTCCTCCTACTGAATAACTGTATCACAGTATGACTTGTCATAAATACAGAAGTATATCATACATATCTATAGGTGTATACCATATGTATCCTATACATTGTTTCTCTCACATCTGTCTTATCTGGATCTCCCCTACGTGCCATCATGCACCTATGTTTGCCCTCTAAAGAGCAAGATTGTTGCATTCATAGCCTAAAGCTGCATCTGAGGTCTGTATCCTTAGGACTGGTTCGTGGCAAAGTATGTGGCTATAAGAGGGGTGAATGAATGAATTAAATTGGCATAGCGGAAATCCATTGTGAAATTATAAAATCACTTAGAGCTTTAAAAAAAATACATATAAATGCTGCATGATACAATGAAAAGAATAAAGAAGTATTAGAAGAAGGAGACTTTAGACTGGTCTTTATCATAAACTGACAGAGGCTGCCTGCACTTCTTGGCTCAGGGTTCCTCCGTTGTGTCACTCCAGCATATTGGTCCTGTGCCCACATCTCCTGCTCACTCTGGCTTTCTGTCCCCCTTTTATATAAACCCTTGGCATTCCCCAGCCTTCATGGGTAACCCAGGATAAGCCCTCAGCCTCAAGAAGCTTAGTTAATTTTTTTCTAACATGTTTATTTATTTATTGTGTGTGTATGCATGCACTCAAGCACATGCCATGAGAGTCAGAGAACCTCTGGTATTGGTTCTTTCCTTCTACCATGTAGGATCTGGGGCTCAAATTCAGATCCTTGGGCTTGGTAGTGAGTGCCTTTAACTCAGTGAGCCATTCTGCTGGCCTAGAGAATTTAATTTAATAATTTAATTTAATTTAATTTAATCCCAACTTCAAATTCTCCTTGACCACAAAAGTCAGGCAGTTCAGAAGTTCAGGCATAACTGTCTTTGGGAGAATATGGGGACATGATTTAATCTATCACAGATAGCTATAGGAAACAAAACTGAATTGGAATGTCTCAGTTTGTATAAGCATTAACTCAAAAATGGTCAAAGATTTAAATTCAAATTATGTGTCTAAAAATGTTAGGAGACAAAAAGCTTTTTGATTTTATTTTCATTTTTTTCTTATTGCAATTATTTCTTTAAAGTTAACATCCAAAATAATGGGTTTCATTATTGGACTTTCATACATACACATTGCCATTATTCATCCCCATCCAGCGGCCTACCAACTCTCTTCAGAGTCTATAAGATATTCTTCTGTATTTTCCCCCAATAATCCTCCTTTGCTTTCATGTCACATGAATTCCTTTGCCCTTTCTAGTCCTCTCCCTTCTTAAGCACTCTTCTTCCTTCTCATGATTCCCTTCCTAATTGGGGAGGGTTCTTAAGTGGGCGCTAAACATGATCTATGAAAGAAAGACTGATAAATCAGACTTTGCCAAAATTAAAACTTTGCCCCATGAAATACTTTGTGCCCTGTTTGTGTGAAAAGGATGAAAAGACAAAGTATAGGCAAAAGAAAATAATTCCAACAATTACAGCTGGAATATAGACTATACAGATCTAAAGTATATGTGATCACTCAAAGCTCAATCGTAAAATCAAAATGGAAGCCAATTATAAAATGGGGAAAACACATGTCCTAGTTTTGATAAGGCCAGCTTACCAGTTCAGTAGGTGCTGGATCGGAAGTTAGCTGATAACCATAATGAACACGCATACACTGTATCTTGAGTTCACAGGGGCCGAACCGCCCAAATGGTTTATTCTCAATTTCTTATACTCTTCCTCACCAGAGGTATACATGCAGTTTCCAAGGCAAACCAGGTGTGCATATAAGCATGAGGTCAATGATCATGAGGTAGAAGGCATAGGTACAGTCACGTGGTTACAATCAATCAAGATTAATTAACCACAAAACAGTCATCGTGCCTTGTGAGACTAAGAAGGAAGGTCACTTTAAGCAATCTTTGACTTCCCTGAAACAAGCTGTCTCTGAGCTTGTCTTTTTTATGACTTAGCTTTGCCCAACAGCTGTCCCAAATGAGATACAGGCATTTAGCTGAAGGCACACAGCAGAATTTGAGCTCAAGGTCAAGGCGACTCCCCACATAATTTCATATTTGCTATGACAAATAACCTGACAGAAAAAAACATAGAAGAGGAAAAAGTATTTGACTTATGGTTACAGTTTACAATCCATCATGTTAGAAAGTCAAGACAGACACCAAACAGATAGTCACACATGGCATCTACAGCCAAGAGCAGAGAGAGTACAGGCATGGATCTTTGCTTGCATCTTTTATTGCTCAGCTAGACTTCTCTACTGTTATATGTTCAAAGGCCTCTGCCTAGGGAATAGTGCTGCCTACTGTGGGCTGGATTTTCTCACACCAATTAATAATCAAGACAACACCATACAGAAACATCCATAGGTCCACCTGGTGTAGATAATTTCTCATAAAGACTCTTTCCAGCCTGTCATTGTAGCACACACCTTTAATCCCAGTACTTGGGAGGCAAAAGCAGGCAGATGTCTGTGAGTATAAGGCCAGCTTGATCTACATAGAGAGTTCTAGGACAGCCATGCCTACATAGAGAGACCCTGTCTCAAAACAAAACATGACAAAAAAAAACCTTCCGACTGAAGAGATGGCTCAGCAGGTAAGAGCATGTACTGCTCTTGCTTTTGCAAAAGATTCAAGTTCAGTTCCCAGGACCCAAATTAGGCAGCTCACAACTGCCTATAACTCTAGTTCCAGACAATCAGATGCTTTGTGTTGTGTGTGTGTGTGTGTGTGTGTGTGTGTGTGTGTGTATGCACATACACACACAAATAAATACATACATAAATAAAAATAAATCTTAAAAAAATTAACCAGTACAACATCAAATGGTCTTTTGTGGGAGAGGATGTAGTGATGTAAAAACGGCATGTGAACAAGTGATCAACATCACTTAGGAAATTTAGATGAAGACCTCAATTAGAAATTATATCCACACTGGGCATCTAAGCACTTGGGAGGCAGAGATAGGCATATTTCTGTAAGTTTGAAGTCAGCCTGGTCTACAAAGCAAGTTCCAGGCCAGTTAGGGCCACACAGTGAGACCCTCTCTCAAAAATAAAAAAATAAGAAAGAAAGAAAGGAAGAAAGAAAGAAAGAAAGAAAGAAAGAAAGAAAGAAAGAAACCATTCCATACCTATTATCCTAGTTATTTTCTTGTTGATGTTATAAAACATCATGAGCAAAGCAACTTATAGAAGTCGAGTTTATTTGGGATTCCAGTTCCAGAGTGTCGGTGTCCATGATGGGGGAGGGAATACATGGCAGAAAGAACAGGAAGTTGAAGGCTCACTTCCTGTGCTGCCAGCACCAAGGAGAGTGAAATCTAGAAATGGCATGAGCTTCTTTGAGAGATCATCTGTGTAGAATATCTAGTTCAGATGACCATCAGCAGAGTTTTGTTTAGGGGGTCTTTTTTTACCCCATTACAAGATTTCATATGCAAACATTCATAAATAACTTAAAAATATTGTTCATCAGATTCTTCCATATTAGTTATTATAAATTAATGCATAGGATGATGACATTTCCAGATCTTACATTCTATGATTCTGTACCTAGTTAATTCAAACTAACATGCAAATTAAGGTTTATCAGGGAGCAATGCTTATCATGGCCACCAGGTGGCAGACCATCCCTATTGACTAAGTGTGATGGCTACTTACCACAGGAAATGGTGAGTAGCTATATTTAGGTTGATAGCTTCTAGTTCCTGCTGTGAAGAATTTCTGGAGCAATCCAGTTACTTTAGATTTTCTGTTCCAAAGGTTTTGAAAACAGTCCAACAGTACACTTAGTTAAACCTGGTTCAGTGGTCTACCAAATATTTACCAAGTTCATATAATAAGTACTGTTTAAGGACTTGGGGACAGAGTAGTATAAAATGTCAGCTGTCCAGTGCACTTGCTTATAAGATATGCATATTTCCTAAAGGGCATGTTCCTACTGTACCTATGTAGATGAAGGTACTACAAAAGTTCATGGCTTTGGTCCTTAACTTTTCCAACTTGAGAAAAGCTAAGGAGGTTGAATGAACAGCTGGAATTCAGTTGAATCCAAATCTAACTGTTGAACTTCCTTCAGGAATCTCTGGTCACAGAGAAACTAGCTTGTTGAAGTTTTCTTGCAACTTTCTCAGCTTTAAATCTAAGCCTCACATCTCACAAAACTCTGGGAAGTAAGAACAGCTGTTCAGCCACTCTAGAGGTGGCTTCTCTCCCAGGCTGAGGGTGTGTCAGTGTGACCCATGGCGATGGATTTCAGGATGACTTTCTCCTTTCTTCTCACTTAAGCCTATCTTGTCATTAGGACAATCAAGCAGAGCACTGTGTATGGCTGTCAGGTGAGCCTAAAATGCCCTTTGGATGCCACAACAACATCTGAGTCACCAGAGTCTGGAAAAATCCCAGTGATGAGATGGAAAAACTTGTTAGGGCAGGGGGACTGTATTTGAACCTTAGAGAAAAGGAGAGAAAGCACTGTATGCAAAGGGAACAGTCAGCACCAAGGAAACAAATGAGACATAAAGTTTGTCAAAACCAAAAATGCTAGGTGTAAAGATTGAGGAAAGGAAGTAGAGGTGGGAGGTAGGGGATGAGCTTGGAAGGTAGGAGATGAGACTGACAAGTGTCAGGTGAGTCTAGAAGGTAGAAAGTGAGTCTGACAGGTGAGCAGTGAGACCAACATGTAGGAGGTGAGACAAGACAGGTGTGGTGGCATACTCCTTTAATCCCAGGACTCAAGAAGCAGAGGCTGGTGGATTTCTGTAGTTCATAGCTTGCCTAGTCTACATGTCAAATTCCAGAGAGCCAGAGATACATAGTGAGATCCTGTCTCAAAAACAAAAACAGAATAATTAGACTTGTTTTTAGCCCTGAAAGGGTCATGTTCTAGAGAAGCATAAAGCCTCTGGTGCTGGTGGCCACAGGTGCAGAGCACTGCCCTGGGAATCTGGAGGACAGTGTGTGAGCTCCTAGAGATTGTGATTTTCAGCAGATTCCCTGAGTGTTATCCTACCTGCTTGTCTGGGTACCCCATCACATCTCTGGATTGGATGTAAGAATTAAGGAATGAAACTCGGAGAGACAAGGTGAGAAGAATTGAGCAGTCAGTGCTAATTAAAACACCCCATAAAATCTAGGAGTGGTGGCACAGGCCTTTAATCCCAGCACTTGAGAATCAGAGGCAGGTGGAGCTTTGTGAGTTCAAGGCCAGCCTGGCCTACAGAGTGAGTTTGTGGACAGCTTCAGCACTGCTTCCCTTTCTGCTCTGAGAAACACATAGCATGTTAAGAGTGGCCATCAAATAAATGCTTGAAATACATTAAGGGGATTCAGCAAAGGCACAACACCTGGGCCAAGATGGCTATCCCCTCCAATATTCCTCCCAGAAAACTGGGACATGAGAAAACAGGGAAACAATGAAAAGAAAAGGAGCTGGACCCCAGCAAGGTGTCTCCGCAGACAACCTGTAAATCGATAATAGGCACACTGCAAAGACTATGCCAAGTTTCAAAGTAAATAAGGCTCTGGGACCCAGGGCCAGCTGCCTCTGAATCAGTATGTTTGATCTGGCAAAGACCAGAGTGGGAACAGAAACAGACAATCCATGACGATGACTCATGGTTCTACTAGTGACATCACCTGGGAAGGGTAGCAGCTGAGAAAGGAGGTGAGCTGCTGTCCAAACACCCATGGGAGAACCCAGACCCAGCCTGGGCTAACCACAGGCACTGCTGAACAGTCCCATGGGAGGCCCTGACAGAGCCTGGGCTAGCCACAGGTGTTGTTGAGCAGTTTCATTCACTCTTCCTCAGTAGAGTACAGCCATGTTTCACAAAATACTTGCGTACTGAGGGCACAGATTTAGACATCTATAAAAATAAACTTGGCTTTGTTGATGCTGGTCAACCTGAAATAAAGTTTATGAAGGAAACTACTCAGCTGGGAAAGGACCTGCTGCACTGCTGCACAAGAATGAAGACCTGAGTTTGTACTTCCAGCACTCACATTAAAAAAAAAACCCTAAGCAAACTGAAAAACAACCTGGGTGTTGTGGCACATCTGTAATCCTAGCACTTGGGACCCAGAGACAAGTGGATCCCCAGAGTTCAGTCTAGCCATTCAGTGGGCACCAGGTTCAGCGAGAGACTCTGACTCAAAATTAGAGTGGATAACAATAGAGGGGGGTCAAGCAATGTCAACCTGTGGCCTCAACATGCAGGCATGCACACACAAATGCACTTGCTCCAACACATGGACATGAACACAGAGAGAGAGAGATGGGGAGAGAGAGAAAAATAATAGATTAATGTTTCAGGCCACTGTGGCTGACACTTTTGCCATTGTATTTGTCGCTGTGTTGGTTTGGTTTCTGTTGCTGTTCTGTGATAAACACCATGAACAACAGCAACCAGAGGAAGAAGGGGCTTATTTAAGCTTAGAGGTTAGAGTCATTACTGAGGGAAGCAAAGGCAGGAACACAAGGAAGGGGCTTGAAACAGAACCTAACAGAGGAACTCTGCTGGCTGGCTTGCTCCTAGGCTATATTTAGCCCATATTTCTGGCCAGGGATTCCCACAGTGGGCTGGACCCTCTTCTATCAATTATCAATCAAGAAAATACCCCCACAGACATGCCCACAGGCCAATCTTATGAAGGCAATTGTTCAGTTGATGTTCCATCTTTCCAGGTTTGCCAACCAAGATCAGCCATCAGAGTCACCAATATATTTCTATGTTCTCCTCACTCAACTGTGAGTTTCCTAAAGGGGAGGGATGTCAAACATCCCCAACCCCAGCACTTTATGGATAACTGATATCATCGATTGCTACTAAGTCCGTGACTAGATCCTGGGTCAGGATTTTCTGGATCGAATCTTTATGTTGCTATAACGGGCAGATTAAGTCCAGAAGAATTTTCTTCTCCCTTGTCTCCGAGTCAGAGTGGTAATGAGAATAAAACCTCTGAACTGAACAAGAGATAGAGAACCTCGAGTGAGGTGGTACTTGCAGGCTGTGAGGTTGCAGCTCTGGTCCAACTATGGCCTTTTTCTCTGCTTGCTCAGCTGGGAACAAACTCTTCCTATTTACTTCTCATCACAGGTGAAATGAGCCAGGACCAAACAAGGTTAAAGTCAAGCAGGATTAGATCAGAGCTCTCATCTCTATATACACGACAACACTTTCACATGATTATAAAGGAAGAGCGGAGGAATCTATAATTGTTAGTATGTATTTTCTAGTGTTTGATTTGACTCTGTTTGTTTCTGAAACAGGATCTCATGTGACTTAGGCTATCCTCATTACATAGCTGAGGGTAATCTTGAATTCCTGATCCTCCTGCTGCCATCTCCTGACATTGGGATTGAATGTGCATGTCACCATGCCCAGCAGTCCTCTAGTATTTGTTGAATAAGAAAACCCACAATGGAAAATCTATAATCTTGCCAATGACTTAAAATGCATCATATCAATTGTGTTCAGGAAGAGTTAGGGGAACTTCAGCAGATAGATAAATCAAAGTCCTTTTCGTGGGGACTGCTTCTTATTCCTGGGGACTTTGTGACTGAATGGTAGTTGGGGGGCAGGGAGCCTGACAGTCGGAAGAAGGAGCTTGGTCGAGTGGACACCAAAGCAGGATCAATAATGGGGAAGCGGGAGGGATTGCAGGAAAGAGGAGAGCCCATGAGACCTGTAAAACAACCAGCCTAGAGTCCTGCTGGTGGATTCCTAGCTCAGGGGCCCCTCCCATCCAGATGTTTCATTAAAACATCTGTTTGCTTTAATAGTTTGTCCCTTTTGCTTTTTCCATGTCTTAGTCTTCTGCTTTTCCTGGAGATACAGTTCTGTGTTCAACCCATGTAACAGACTTGACGGCTCCTCTATGACCACTTCATACCACAAAGACTACACAACACCATTCCCTCTGTATTAATTAGACAGATTCAAAATACGTCCATTTGTGATATGTTGTATGTCCATCCTATGGCCAAAGCTTGGTCATCTTGAGGGTGTTCAGGAGCCATCTGTAGTCCCTATGGTTGGGATACAACACACTAGGAAAATAGAAGCTAGTTCAACTGCAAATTTCTTCTTTATGCCTTACTCAGGAGACACCTACTTATAAAAGATCCTGGGAAAGAAATAGCCCAGGGAGCTTCCCTTCTTGTTCTCCCAAATCTTTCTTCTTCAGTATCAGTCCTTACTTTTTCATTCAGAAAAAATATTCCCATAGAATCCTCTCCCCAGATATTTAATAGCTCAAGTAGTCCTCACAAGTTGGATGCTAGCTCACCATTCTTTGAGCATCTGGTGAAGAGGCAAAACAGAAGGCAAGCACTTTCACCTGGAGGACAGTCTCCACCCAGGATGGAGACTCTCCATAGCCCAGGATGCCATTGAGCTTGCAGGAGAGAAGTTCCTCCTACTTGTCTACAAGCTACTTTGTGTAATCTGTGTGTGTTTCAGATGTTTTTGGTCATTGTTGTGTAACAATTTCCTCTGAATTGCAACTTTCCATCCTGAAGGTAGGCTCATCAAGACAGAGAAGGAAACAACTCGAAAAATTCAAGAAGTCTCAACAACTTAACTGATCCCACAAGCTTCCTCCCTCTTCCGAGGTTATATAAGCAGTAAGGACAGCTGAGCACAGAGAGAGAGAGAGAGAGGGAGAGAGAGAGAGACTCTCTGACCTGTGAAGCTGCCTGTGAGTCCTGCAGAAAGCTCCAGGGTTCTAGCTTTCATTAGTCATCCATACTGGGTGGGATTTTGCTGATGGAGCTTCTTTTGTGTCATGCCTGTCCTGGTGAGTAACCCTCACCCATACACCTGTAAGCAGCCCCAATAAATTTGTTGGTTCGCCAAGTTGGACTTTGGTATTATCATTACTTTAGTCTGTCATTCCTAGGCGGGGTGATTAGACATTTGCTCACATCTCTCTAGGAATATAGTCTCACATAAGATCCATTAACGTGGGATGTGAAGGAAGGGACATCAAGATTAACATATTAAAAAAGCCAGCTGACAAAGATGGCTGAAACCCCCTCTCTACCTGGGCTACATGTAATACAGGAGAGGTCTTGCTTCCCTAACTTGACACTCTGGTGCTAAGAATCCAGTGTTAGCTATGGGCCCAGAGCTTTAGCACGTACCTGAGAGTGCAGAGAAACTCAGGTTCTTGGACTCCACTCCTACTTTCACAGAATCCACATTGAGCAAGCTTTCTGGGTGGCTTGGATGATGACTCAAACTGGAAAGGCAATGATCAGACTTATTTGATGGACCTGGGCATCAGCTTTCAACAATCTAATGTGCAGCAAAGTTAGAGAACAACCATTCCAGGAAACAAGGAACCCTTGCTTTGTACACTGGCCTCGGGACTCACAATCACCATTCATTGTCTCACAGAGGTGGGTTCCTAGTTCCCCTTTTAGCCTGATTAGGGCCTTAGGCTATCACCATTATAGTATTGGTCCAAGAATTTTCTTTTTCTTTTTTTTTGGACAGACCATGAACATTAGAATGGTACAATTTCCAAATTACTGTAAGAAAAAAATAACAAAGCAAGGGAATTGCAAAATGGGCTGTACCCTTTTCTCTAAGTTTCCTGCATCGACATTTGGCACAATATCTAGTACATTACGTATGTCCATTAGCATGGAACAGAAGGGAGTTGAATATTGACAAGATATAATGTTTCTTAATTGGTGCAAATGCTTTCAGGCTGGTCATATTCAAAAGAACACACTACACAATTATGACTTGATACTTCTGAGCTCACTGGTAGGTCCCAGAGAACATGGAGTGAGCTATATTCTAAAGCAGGTAAACCTCTTAGTTTAATTCCAAGACAGACATATAATATTTTTAGACATAAGGCTTCCAATAAGTCATTGAATCAAATATGTGCTGTTATGCATAAGATAGACACATTCATATGATGTCTTTTTTTTCTGGGCTAGGAGTCTAGAAATCCTTGCTAATACTATCCCAGCTAGAAAAGTTGAGAGGTACAACCTCATAAGTGAGCAATATTGTTCATTTCTTCAAATGAATGTGCATGTCGTGCCATCTCTCTGGCATTTATATCACGTGACCTATTTGCAGTTGATAGTGAGGCCATTTTTCAGCCGATGATATATAAGATTTAAGTGCCTGTGTTCTCCTCTACAAACATGATCCATAATCAGAATTATAAGAGCTAATACTTCACAATGGACTGAGATGCCTAAGGTGGTTATTGTGTAAAATGAGTGCATGATAGCAAAACCAATTTAAGTGACAGGTCACCAGACAGAGTCTAGCAAACCACTAAGTAATATCCAGGGCCAGGTTTCCTTAAAGATTCTAGAATTGGTATCTTTGAAGTGAAAGAACTGAAAAGAAAGAAAAGGTAGAACTGGGTGGGGTGGAATTTAGGAAATCAGTAGATGGAGTAGGAGAAATGGTCTTCATGAATCTGTGATTGAGAGCTTACATATGCCTAAACCAATTGCTATTGCCATATTTTCAGGGCTGGAGAGACAGCTCAATGGTTAAGGGCACTTGCTGATCTTTCAGAAGTCTGAGTCCAATTCCCAGCACTCACATGGTGGTTCACAGCCATCTGTAATGGGATCAGATGCCCTCTTCTGGTGTGCAGACATACATGCAGACAAAGCAATTTTATACATAAAATAAATAAATAAATCTTATTTTAATTGAATAATCTTTGTCTCTTTATACAAAATGGGATATTATTTAGCCCTAGAAAAGAATGAAATCTGTGACCTGCAGTGACAAGGATGAGACCTTTGTTTCACCTTACAAGTGAAATAAACCAGCATCAGAAAGACAGACACTAAATTCTCATTTATATTGAAATGTCAGTCCCATAGAGGGACAGAATAAAACAGTGCATGCCAACTGGTGTTCAGTTCCCAAGGCACACATGGTGGCTCACAAATCATCTATAATTCCAGTTCTAGAGGACTATATGCCCTCTTCTTGCCTCTGTGGGCACCAGGCACATGATATATAGACATGAATGCAGGCAAAACAAACACAGAGAGAGATGGGGGGAGCTGTCTTTCCATCCCTTGGCAAACATCACCTGCCAATAGCTCTTCAGCTACGGGGCCTTGTGAGCCCCTTCCCCACCCATGCTGGAATGTTGTGCTGGCCGACCTGATCTTGTGCAGGTCACCACAGCTACTGTGAGTTCAGAAGCTGTGTCATGTCCAAAATCTGGCTTGCACAGTACTCCTCGCCATCCCCCAGCCCTTACACTCTCTCCACCCTCTCTTCCACAAAGGTCCTCAGAGAGTTTAATATATATAGATGCCCCTTTCAGGCCTAAACAGGCAAGAGTCACGTCATATTCTCAGTGCTCTGACCAGTTAGGGGTCTCAGCATTGACACCGACTGCTGCCCACCGAAAAAAAGCTTCTTTGACTGGAACTGCAGTAATGTATGGCTATGAACATAAATATTTAGAAGGCAGTTTGACATAGTGATCAATTAGCAAAACGACAATGCTTGGTTCCACCCAAGGCCTATGACCTCCCAGCCTTGAGCTTTTGCAGGCATAAAGCACAAGGCATGAATTCCCTCCTGAAAAGCAGTGCTCACATGTTTGTTGTTGTTTGAGACAGCATTTCACTATATAGAACAGGTCAGCTTGTGCCTCAGTCTCCCAAGTGCTACAATTACAGCCACCTCACCCAGGTGAGAAGACTAGTTTCCAGTGTTATAAAGAACAGCAAGGTAACTATGATTGACAACAACTGATTGTATGTTTCAAAATATACTATGGTTTTGAAATCTAATAGACAGAAATTGAATATTCCTGACACAAAGAAATGGTAAATGTTTGAAATAGAGGACATGCCAATTACCTTGATCTTATCATACACACTGTTTACATGTATTGAAGTGCCACACTGTACCCTCTAGATTTATAATTATTGTGAGCTTGATGATCAAAACTTGATGTATAAAGATAAGATAAATGCATATTTATTTACCTTGAAGACTTTTTTTAGGCAAGGTTTCATAAATGCCAGGCTGGCTTTGAACTTGCTACATAGTTGAGGATGACCTTGAACTTCTGATCCTCCTAAGTGCTACAGTTGCAGGCATGAGCCACCATGCCCAATTTATATGATGCTAGAACTCAAACTGGGGGCTTCACCCATGCTAGGTATGCATCCGACCCATTGAGCTATATCCCAAGCCCTATGAACATAATTTCAATTTTAAAGATATATTCTCTGTCCAATCTGGACCCAAAGACATTCAGTCACCTGTCTTACCCTCTTTTCCAGTACACAGTGACATCCTATTTCTATTCAGTCTTCCAAACATTGAGTGCTGGCTGTTTGCCTAGCTTCTGCTACTGACTTACAGCCAACTTCCAATCTTCCATTTTTCTGTTGGCCTTCTATGAGTTTTCAATAATTAAACTTAAAACTTTTGATGTTTGACTAATGAAAAACTCTCTGGGAATGCAATTTTTGAGAGAAAACTACAAAATTTCACACAAACCAACGCCACTTTGGTTGGTTTAGGACAGTGACTCTGTTCACCTTACACTTCACCTTGACTGGACCAGAGGTAGGTGCTTAGTTAAGGTTTGATCTTCACAAAAGTCAGGCCTCTGAGAGTGGCCTGAGAAGAAAGTCACTACACAAGACCCAGGAGCCTGATGGGATGGGTTCAACTCCATAGACACCTAAAGGAGACAGTCAAGTTGGCTACGGCTGTTATAGCCATTTGGTGTCAGACACTATCTAGTGTCATTGTGAAAACATATTTTCAATGAAATTAATATTTAAAGCAGTAAATGGTAAGCAAACCAGATTAACCTCTAAAGTATGTGGAGGCTTTGCGCAGTGGACAGTCCTGAACTACTGAGGAAAAGAGGAATCTGTTTCCAAACATTGATTTGACATTAATATCAACTCATCCCTGTGTTTCTATCTCACTCTGCAGATTGCTAGTCTTAATCATGGGAGATGTTTGCAGGGTGGATCATCAGGTAAAAGGCTAGCCGAGAAAGCCTGACAACCTGAATTCAATCTCCAGAAACCATGTGAAAAGCCAGATATGGTGAGGCACATCTGTAATCCCAGCATTCCTAAGGAGAAATGGGAGACAGAGACAAGAGAACCACCCAGAAGCTGGTGTACCAGCCATCCTGTAATACGAAGTATCAGAAGAAACAAGGAGAGGCGCTGCCTCAATAAGGTGGAAGGTGAAAACTGACTCCATAAAGTTGTCCTCTGACCATAGCACATTGTGGTAGTGGTATATCTACACTCACACACATATGTACACATATAAAATGGAGCCAGCCTAGATGTCTATCAAAGGAGGAATGGATAATAAAAATGTGGCATACTCACAATGGAATTTTATTAAGCTGTAAAAAAAATGAAGTTTTCAGGAAAATGAATGGATCTAGAAAGTATAATATTAAGCAAAGTGATACTAATTCAGAAAAAAAAACATATTCTCTTTCCTATGTAAAACTTAGCCTATAGTGTATACTTATAAACAGAGGTAAGCCTGAATCTAGACAGAAGACTGAAAGGTAATAACAAGTGATGAGAAAGGATGGGATAGGCATAAGGACACATAGTACATGAAAGAGAAAAAGAGGCTAGGAAGATTGGAGACTAAACCAGCCATCAGAAGTGGGAGGGGGTAGGAGAAGGGGGAAAGAGAACCACTTGTTCAAAAATGTCATAATGATATCTAACTCATGATATGCTAATCACAATAAATACTTAAAAAATCACAATCATGGGAAACGATTCTCTAAAACTATACACATACACACATACTACCCATGAGTCCATCTGTCTCTGAAATCATACTCAGTGTGCCCATGTAATGCCTCTTGATCTGCAACAAGGAGAAATGTAGTACAAAGAGAAACCATTATAATGCATAAGCTTGGCCCTACCACTCTCCTGGGAGCAATTCCTCTGAAATGAGTGTCTCTGCTGGCCAGAGAGGATACAGCCTGGTGCAGTCATCTGGAAGGAGCCCATGAATAAGAACAGGTGATGGGGTACAGTAGAAGCCAGCCGGGCAGATGGTGTGAACCGGGGTATCAGAGAAGACCGCCCTCTCAGTACTGTTGTACCCCAAACCAAGGAAAAATGTATATAGAACCACAAACAAGCATTGGCTTTGTAAGTTCACAGGAACGCTTGCAGAGGCATGTCTCTAGAAGCGTAACACTATTAAATACTATGCATATTAATTTCCATAATATTTTACTAGTGGGACTTTTTTCTCATGTGAAGATTCTTACATCTATGTGATGTATCTTGGTCATACCCATCTACTCACTCCCTACTCCTCCCTTCTCTAACTTATCTCCTGCCTCCCACTCAACTTCATCTAGTTCTCTTGTTATAACTCACTAAGTCCAGTCAGGACTGCCCATATGCACACACATGTATGGTTATCTACTGTGCCATGGGAATCTACCAACAGCCACAGTCCCCAACAAAGAGTTACTCTCTTTTCCTCCATCTCCATCAATTGCCCTTAGCTTCCCAGCTATGGGTGGGGCCTCTGGAGTCCTTCCTCCTCCATGCCTGAAGTTTTAACTGGGTGGGTCTTATGAAGCTCCTGTGCAGACAGCCATATCAGCTGTGAGTTCACGTGTGTAATGGCCATGTCAGTGAACTTTTGAGATACTTTCTAGTGCTGCTTGGACATGCTAGTTAGATTTGTCTGCTCTTGAACTGATGGGCCAACACACTGGTGCAGAAAAGCCAGCTACCTACAAGCATATTTCAAAGCTGCTTGTATTGTTGAAGAAGAGGAGTAATTTCATTGTGGGGTTAGCTAGAAATCTAGCATCCTGTCATCTATCTATCTATCTATCTAGCTAGCTAGCTATCTATCATCTAGCTAGCTAGCTATTGTCTATCTCTCAGAACTAGCCCACCTCCATCTTAGGCTTAAAAGCTATCTAGTTTCATTTCTGTTAATGATTGAACTTCTGTTTCTCAAGTACTGGGCTATGCCTACCTGTAACCTTCATTACAAATGGTTCTGTACTGCCTATTCCAGTAACAGCAATCATGTCTTTGTTTCAAAAAGTTGTTTATAACCATCTTGCAGCCCTATCTTTGTTTCAAAAGATATGCTACGATTTATGATATAACCTCATTATGTTCTGCTCCTGTAATTTCACCTATTTTGTCCACTAAATCCCCCATTTGAAAATCTTCTACCCCTGACCTGTAAAAAACTCATCTTCCTCATATCCAATGCTGACCTCTCAAACCCTGCCTTTACAGAGAGGCGGCCTGTGTACAGAATAAAAGAAAAGTTTGCTTTAACTAATTTGGCCAAGATTGTTTGAGTTGGTGGTCTTTCTCTTCAATTGTTTGGGATCAACTCTGTGTGTGAGTGTGTGTGTGTGTGTGTGTGTGTGTGTGTGTGTGTGTGTGTGTGTCTGAAGCAAACTAATGTTTTTCTTATGACTTCTCAGAGACTTAAAAACAAATGTGTTTTGTGGATCACCAGGAGACTAGAATAGACAGGGTTTCTCAAGCCTATTTGTCCTTGGGAGGTATATAACGAAGTGTTTTGTGGACTCACATTTCATGTAACACATGAACCAATGGCAAAGTAATCCTCTTTCAAATATAGTTTTCCTTGTGCTGGCAAGATGGCTCAGTTGATGAGGATGCTTGCCACTGAGCCTTATTGCCTGGGTTTGATCCCTGAGGCCCACATGGTAGAAGGAGGACTAACTCCTACAAGTTGTCCTCTGATTTCCACAAGCAAACTGTGGCATGCACACCCACACTAATGCACGCATACACACCTATACACACAGAGACATAAATAAATACATTTTTCTGTTATCCTCCTGCTACAATTCTTCCTGATCTTTTTGCTTAGAGAACAAATCCCTTAGTCTGAGAGTCCCTTTTGTAACCTGACCTTCTCTCTTGAACTATATCTCCAACAATTTCTGTCAGTTGCTCTGTTTGTGGCTTAGCTGTGACACTGAACACCTTCTGTCTAGACATCCTGTTTTGGTTTATATGAACAAAGGACCATCTGGATGTTAAAAAGAAGTAAGTAGGATTGTTTGGCTCTGTCAGAGCCTTATAGAGCTAGAAGCTCATTCTGTACCAAGACCCAGCCATAAAGCTGGGGTTTTACATCTAAAGGGCTTTTCCCGAAGTTTCCCTCTTATGGTTTCAGTTAATTATATGCCTTGGTTGTACAGAAGACCAATTATAGATTCCTTCTTTAGACACTAAAGGGAAATATAAAACAAACAGCAACAACCAAAAATTGGGGCTAAGGATATAGCTCTGTTGACAGAGCTGCATAGCAGCAGGCCTGATATCACAGGTTCAAGCCCCAGCACTGCATTAACCAGGCATGGAGGCACACACTTGTAATCTTAGCTCTATGGAAGTGGAGATAGGAAAGAACCAAAGCAAGAAAAAAAACAAAAACAAAAACAAACCAACAAACAACTAGCGGTCCCGCTCCACTCCCCAACTCACACTGAGAAATACCCAAATGCCTGTGCAGAGTGGTGTAGGGTGGCCAGGGATGATGAGGAGTTTCGATTGGCTGTGAAAACCAGCAGTCATTTCTCCATTTGCCACATGTTGCCACGCTTCACAGTTTCTGCCCTGGAGAAATTTATCAGCCTTTGACATCTACCTTCCCGGATGAGCAGTTCCTATGTACCAGGAGAGCTTTCAATGTTCTCAGGGGTGTGGGAGGCCAGTATTGTGTATGAAAATACCCTTCTTTTCAGATCAAAAGGTAGAGTTTTTCTATTAAACAGCAGTTCCTAACCTCCAAACTAGCAAGGAGAGGTGACTATAAGGGAAGTGGCCAAGGGGGGAGGGGAATATGCCACCAGCTGGTCTCTGATTTTACTTCCCCAGTTCTACTTAACCTCCCAAGATAAACTAGAAAATAAAGCAGAGTTCTCTAGCCCCACCCAGGAGCAGCAGGCCACAACCCTGCCCCTCAAGCATTCCAGAAGCATCCCAGGCTCTAACAGACTGAAGAAACTGAAGTGGTGCTGCAGGGTCAGGTGACTGTCACCACAATGAAAACACAACTCCTGAGCCAATCAGGAGGGTGAATGAGCAGCACACATTTCCTGTTTCTGAACCGAAGGAGGTGTGCCTCCCAAGTGACTAGGGGATTCTGCAGGCTGCTGAAGGAGGGAAGGTGTGGGGTATACATACCACAGGTCATCCACATCAGCTCATCCTTCTGCTAGCCACTTCCCTCTGAGTGTCACTGGTCCTGAAGAGCTGTCCCACTGAGTGTGGGACATGACTGGTCTTTACTGAATTCTTTCTTGCCTTGGAGACTCTCTATACTCTGTGTTAGAGAAGGGTGGAGACCTGGACTCTCATTCCAGAACAATTCCAGGCAAATACCCTTCATGCTAGTCACTCATTTATTTGTTATTTATAGAGCCAAATATTTAATGAGGGTTTACTAAGTGACAGGTGATAGAAGAGAACGTGGAACCCTCATCTACTCCTTCATCATCCCAGAACACAATGTTGGCCATACCACAAGACAACTGTGACACAGAGGGAGGTTTGATCCCTAGAACCACATAAACCAGGTATGGTGGTACAGGCTACAATCACAACCCTTAGGAAATGGAAACAGAAAGATCAGAAGTTCAAGGTAACCAATAGCTATATAGGAACTTCAAGGTCAGTCTGGATATACAAATGAAAAAAAATATATATATTGCATTTTTCTAAATTAAATATATATATATTGAATTTTTCTCTAGCATATTCCTTGTTTCTCAGGCTATACCAACCAGGAAAAAATTCAGTGGTATAGCTTATCCCATCTTTCGCTCTCCAGACCAGTTTTCCTGGAACTCCTCAGTGATAGATATCAGTCATTTTCTTTAAAAATAAAAAAAATGTTCTTTTATTTTATATATATGAGTGTTTTGCCTGCATGTATTTCTGTGCAGCACAGGCTGCCTGGCACCCACAGAGGCCAGCAGAGGGTATCAGAGTCTGGAACCAGAGTTACAGACACTTGTAAACTGCAATGTGGGTACTGAGAATCCAGCCGAGACCCTCTGGGACAGCATCCAGTGCTCTTAACTGCCATCTCTCCAGCCTCAAGGTCTGTCATTGTCATTAGCCCTCCATCTCCCCATAGGAACAACCCCCTCCTCACCTTCTGTATGTGATCAAAAGCCCCTCTCCTCCCCTAGCTCAGAATACATACATAACCTAAGCTAGGCCCATTCCCCTCTCTGGGAAATCTTGGAATAAATTGTCCACTAGCTCTTGCTTCCTAGAATTCCTCAAAGCTAACCTGATTCCTGTACTTCCTGTATAGCATTGGTATCCTTTTTCTATTACTATAGTGATTGTCTACAACTAAATGATTTATAAAGACAATATGTTAAGATGACAGTTCTGAAGGTTCAAGGGCAGTGTCTGTTCAGTTCCTTTGAGGCCACTGTATTGTAGGAGAACATGCAAGGGGGTGATACTGTGATGCCAGAGAAAAGCCAGACAGTACTTCTCTTAAGGTTTTACTGCTGTGAAGAGACACCACGACCATGGCATCCACAGCAGGTCAGTGGTGAGCTTCCTGGCAGCCCTTCCTAGCATCCACAGACTTAAAGGCACCTCTGGTTACAATAGCCAGGGCCAGCACACAAACAATATGTTACAGTTGCTGAGCAAACAATACAAAATCAACACAGGAAATGAAATACCACAAAGGTTTTGCTCTGCTCAGAAGTCACCAACACAAACGGCAAGAGAAGAAAAAGCAATATGGCACAGAGACAGGATCTTCACCTGTGCTCGGGTGAGTGCCAGCATAGAACAGACACTATTTGACATCTAATTTTAATGTCATGGACCACTTTTTCCTGCACCATCCTCTCTCATTTTCTCTTTATGATGCCTCTCCCAAAGGTCGGACCTAGGGCTTGGAATCTCTCTAATGGTCTCTTGGGTGTTGAGTTTGTCTTGGGTTGTGTAATTACATTTCTTTACTCCTTTCTCTTTCACTGGAGCTGACTTGTCCCCTCTTGCCATTATTGTACCTTCTTTTCTATTCATATTTCTCCTTTCTATATTTTTCTCCACTGATCTAATACTCATGTCTGATTCCTACACTTAGTAAGAAATATCCATTTTTTTGAGACAAGTTCTTTCTACATCACCCTGGCTGACTGGAACTCACTATGTAGACCAGGCTGAACTCAAACTCTCAAACTCACAGAGAACTGTGTTCCCCTCACTACCAAGTGCTGAGATTACTGGCATGTTCCACCCTACCCAGTGAGTAACAAAAATATTTTGGTTCCTTTATTTTCCAAGTTATTTCAGGGGGCTAGAGAAATTGCTCAGTGGTTAAGAGCACAGGCTGCTCTTCTTGGTGTCCACATGGTGGCTTGCAAATGTTTGTAACTCCAGTTCCACTAAGGGGATCAGACACCTTATTCTGGCCCCCACAGACACTAGGTACACATATGGTATATGTATATGCATATACATACATACACACACATATATACATATCATATATGTACAGGCAAAATATTCATAAGCATAAAATAAGATAATAAAAATTTTAAAATAAAGTTATTGGAGTTGAAGGGGTATGATTATTTTCAATTAACTATTGCTCTGTTTTATAGCAGGCCTATGCATTAGCTATGGTTGCTTTGGGGGTTCGTTTTTCTAGTTTTGGAGTGATGCATGATGTAAGCACATGGTCTAAGGGCTAAGCTACTGAGCTCCATTGTCAGTCCAGTAACGAAGATGTATACATCAATCCTACCATAACCTAATCCCACTTGAACAGTGCAAATACTTCAACTGAGAGAACACAGAAGATCAAAACATTTCAACCAAAACCATACAGCCAGATGTGCATGTCTCATTGCAGAAATGCAAGAAATCTGAAACCTCCAAAAATTACCAGTTTCATAGCAATGAGAATGAATTACATAAAAATTCCAAAGATTGAAAAGAGGATGATTATAAGAATTTTTTTTGTTTGTTTGGTCTTTTGAGATAGTTTCTCTGTTGTAACTCTGGCTGTCTAGTACTCACTCTGTAGACCAGGCTGGCCTTGAACTCACAGTGATCTCCCTGCCTCTGCCTTTTAAGTACTGGGATTAAAGGCATGCACCACCACCACCCAGCTGTTTATAAGAATGTTAAGACAGTAATAAAATGAATAAATTCCTGAATGACTTCAAAGAGACTATAAGTAAATAAATAGCTAAGTGAAATAAGACAAATTCAATAATGAGATCCGAAATCATGAAAGAATATAACTGAGATTTTAGAACAAAAATCTCAAAAAGTCACATAAAAACTAAAATAAAAATAAACCAAACTCAGTGGAAAATCCTACCAAAAGAATGGTTCAAGAGAAGTATCAAGGCTTGAAGATAAGAAAAATTAATTAAAACATTCAGACAATGACAAATGTAAAGTAATAAGGAAGCATAAACCGTGACTGGAAAAATGGCTCACAAGTTAAGAGTGCTAGCGGCTCTTCCAGAAGACTCAGGTTTGGGACCCAGCACCCAAATCAGGCAGCTCACAACTACCTGTAACTCCTATTCCAGAAGTAACACACACACACACACACACACACACACACACACACACACACACACACACCACCGAACCTACATTCTGCTCAGTAGCCCAGAGGTTTCTTTAAAATGTACCACATTTTAGGACACAAAACAGGTCATAATGAATATAAGAAAATTTAAATAACTTACTGTCTTCTATCTGCTTATTATGCAATTGAAACTATAAATCAACATCAAGAGAAAATAAAAATAAAATAACATTGCTATGAATATTTGTGTAAGTAAATATTTAATTCTGTTAGGTATGTGCATAGGTATAGAGTGATGTGATTACTCTATATTTAACATTTTTGAGAAATAACCAAAGTGTTTTCCAAAATGTTTACCCACTTTTACATCCTAAACTGTGTATAAGGGATCTGGGTTTAGTCAATTTTTTTGTTTTTGTTTGTTTTGTTTATATTTTATATGACTGGTTCTGTGCATCAATACAACTTGATTGTGGTTCACATTCTAGCAACAGTTTATGTAATTGTGAACATTCTGTATAATGTTTCTTTTTCTAGAGATTTTTTTTTGTTCGCCTAATCTACTTATGGAATTTGGTACTCTGAGGCTTTTAGAGGATTTAAGGCCCATTTATTTCCCCCTTGTCTTTACTACTACTTGAAGTCCATTGGTGATCTCAGTCAAAACCTTGGAGGAACTCATCAGAGCTGTAATCCTGGACCTTACCTGCAGGTTAGACTCTTCAGTACAAGAAGATTTAATACCTTTTTAATTTTTCTCTTGCCTCCATCTGTTTAGAGTATTGATCTCTTGCCTGATGGCTTAGGACTCAGCAAATGCCTTGATAGACTACTAGGGTACAACATCTGCCTCCATTCTCAGTGCTTGTCATTTTGCTGTTCTCCTAGACCTCCAATCATGGTTCCAAGGCTAGCCCTCAACTCTACATTCTGTTTCTGTTGCCTCTAAAACTATTAAAATCTCTCCGAGTTACACTTTCCCCAGTGCCCTTGAGATTCTTCCTTGTAATTCAGCAAGTGTTCCATGGAGGAACATAGTGAAGACTGCTATCTTGATGTAATGCCTTTCTCTATCTTCTTCATTTTCAGCCCCTCAAGTCTTGGATGCTTTGGTTCTTGCCTGATACCTTCCAAAGAGTTGTTGCTATTGCTGTTTTAATATAATTGGATGGCCAAACTCAGTAGGAGATCTGCTCTAAAGGAGATGTTCTGGAAGGCATTTGCATGACCGTGTCTCAGGGAAACACGGTCGGTTTGCCCAAAATAGTGGATTCCGTGATGGGAACAGTGCATGGCGTTTCTCGAGTTACAGGACAAAGTCAGAAATGAACACCACATCCTGAGGGGATCGTCGTGGGCTTGGAAAGATCATTGACATCTGTTCTTGGCAAAAGGGGTCATAAAATAAAATGGCCAAAGCGGCTGTTTACAAGTCCGAAGTGACCCTACAATATTTGATTCAGGACCCACAATATACCGACTCTCCACAATCACTACGGTCTGATCACGATCTGCTGTCGAGCATGATTCAGTCAGCTGTGACTTGTTTCTACACAGTGGTTGTCAAACTTCCTGCGACTGCCACACTTTAAGACAATTCCTCGTGTTGTGAGAACCCCAACAATGAAATTATTCTGTTGCTAACTTGTAAGTGTTGTTTTGCAAAGCTACTTCTATCAAACGTATTGCAAATGTCTGACATGCAGCAGTTCTTAATCGAAACCTGGGACACAGTCCTCAAGCCCCAACTGGCTTGAGCCCCTCAGCATGAGAATTGCTGGCCTATATGCACAGGCCCTTTTATAACCTTTGGTTTCCTTTAAGTGGTTGAGTGTTCAGAATCAAACCCAGGACTTTGTGAATACTTGAGAGGTACGACCCGAACCTTTTCTTCCTTTTTTCCTTTCATTTCTTTTTTTCTTTCTTTCTTTTCTATTGTTTCGTTTTTAAATTTCCGAGTCAGGATCATTCCTGGTTCTCTGCTCAACATTCCATCCTTCCGACTCAGTCACCCTTGTGTTTCGGTGACAGGCTGTGTCCCCAAGCATTGCAGACCTTCTTCCAAACAATGATGGGATCAGAAGGTGGAGATGTGCAGGCATCATATATGAGAATTTTTTTCTCCAAGAAAACCTGCAAGCGTTTATGATGTCTGAGTGACCTCGCAGGGGCCTGGATTCAGTCCTCAGCATCTAGATGGTAGCCGCTCTATGTGGCTACCTTTGCAGAAGTTCCAACATCCACATTGGTGACCCCTGCAGAGACCAGCTCCTGTAAGTTAAAAAGCTGACATTGACCCGTAATGGTGGAGGGCTCCTTGATCTTGCCCCGTGGAAAAAAGCAAAGAGTAGAGTCAGCCACAAGATCTTGTAAGCAGAAAGAACCAGGGAAAAACCGGAAGGGGTTCCTGGAATTTTAGAGAGAGGACCCTGGGGCTCAGCAGGAGGATCAGGACGCACGGGTGAGGGTGCGCCTGAGCATAGTCAGAAGAAGGGAGGTTCTCATGGCGGCGAGAAGAGGCTCACCACGTGTCCAGAAGGGTCCTTGAATGAATTCTCTGAACCCTTCTGCCCCAGCCATGAGCAGTTACTGCTCATGGCTGGGGCAGAAGGGTTCAGAGGGCAACCATGAAGGCAACTCCCTGGAAGCTGCCTGCCTCCGCAGTGGCAGTCTGCTGCCACACGGTGGCGCACGTGTCCCACTTGATAGTAACTGCATCTGTCTCAAGCTGGTCTGGAGGCTGAACCCTAGCTTCACAGGGGACTGGAGATGTTTTTGAAGCCATTCACATGATTGTGTCTCATGGACACACAGTCGGTTTGCCCGAAATAGTGTATTCCGTGGTGGGAACAACGCATGGCGCTTCTCGAGTTACAGGACAAAGTTCAGAAATGAACACCACATCCTGAGGGGATCAGCGTTGGGTTCGAAAGAACATTGACATCTGTTCATGGCAAAAGGGGTCATAAAGAGAAATGACCAAAGTGGCTGTTTACATGTCCGAAATGCCCCTACAATATTTGATTCAGGACCCCCAGTATAGCAAGTCTCCACAATCACTAAGGGCTGATCATGATCTGCTATGGAGCATGATTCACTCAGGTGTGACTTATTTCTACACAGTGGTTCTCAACCTTCCTAAGACCGCCACACTTGAATACACTTTCTCGTGTTGTGGGGACCCCGATAATGAAGTTCTTCTGTTGCTAATTAGCAACTTTTGTTTTGCGAAGCAACTTGTATGAATCTTAATGCAAATGTCTGACACGCAGCAGTTCTTAATCGAATCCTGGGACAATGTTCTTCACGCTCCACATTGGTTGTGCCCGCTGCATGAGAATTGCTGCCTCATATGCACAGGCCCTGTTAGAACCTTCTGTTTCTCTTAAGTGTTTGGGTGCTCAGGATCAAACCCAGGACTTTGTGAATCCTGGAGAGGTACGATCCAAACATTTCCTTTGCTTTCCTTTCGTTTCCTTTCCTTGTCTTTTCTATTCATTCCCTTTCAGTTTTTTGAGATAGGATCTATCTGAGCTCCCCTCACAGACAACCCATGCTTCTGCTTCAAGCACTGTTGCAGCTCGGTGACAGGCCCATGTCCACAAGCGTGGCAGAACGTTCTTACAAGCAATGAAGAAATCAGATGATGGAGATGTGCTGGCATCCAAAGGGAGAGTTGTTTTCTACAAAATCACCTCCAGAGCATTTATGATGCCTGCTTGCCCTAGCAGGGGCCTGGATTCAGTACTCAGTGTCTACATGCTAGCTCCTACATGTGGCTACCGTTCCAGTGGTTCCAACATCCAGTCTGCTGACCCTTGAAAGAAGCAGCTGGTGTAAGTGAAAAAGCTGACATTGACCCATAATGGAGGAGGGCTCCTTGATCTTGCCTACTGCAAAGATGCAAAGGGGAGCATCAGCCACAAGTTCCTGTGAGCAGAAAGAACCCGGGACAAAACAGGAAGGGGTTCGTGGAATTTTAGAACAGGGACCCAGTGGCTCAGCAGAAGGATCAGGAGTCACGGGTGGGAGTGCAAATGAGCAGGGTCTGAAGAAGGGAGGTTTTCAGGGCAGCGAGAAGAGGCTATCCATGTGTCCCGAAGGGTCCCTGAATGGATTCTCTGAACCCTTCTGCCCCAGCAATGAGCTTGTTTGCTCATTGCTGGGGCAGAAGGGTTCAGAGTCCAGGCGTGAAGGAGCCTCCGTGGAAGTTGCCTGCCTCCGCAGAGTTAGTCAGGAGCCAAATGTTGGCACTTGAGCCCCAGTTGAAAGTTACTGCCTTGGTCTCAAGCCGGTCTGGAAGCTTAACCCTCGCTTCACAGGGGACTGGAGATGTTTTGGAAGGCATTTGCATGATTGTGTCTCAGGGAAACACGGTCGGTTTGCCCGAAATAGTGGATTCCGTGGTGGGAACAGTGCATGGCGTTTCTCGAGTTACAGGACAAAGTCAGAAATGAACACCACATCCTGAGGGGATCGTCGTGGGCTTGGAAAGATCATTGACATCTGTTCTTGGCAAAAGGGGTCATAAAATAAAATGGCCAAAGCGGCTGTTTACAAGTCCGAAGTGACCCTACAATATTTGATTCAGGACCCACAAATACCGACTCTCCACAATCACTACGGTCTGATCACGATCTGCTGTGGAGCATGATTCAGTCAGCTGTGACTTGTTTCTACACAGTGGTTGTCAAACTTCCTAAGACTGCCACACTTGAAGACACTTCCTCGTGTTGTGAGACCCCAACAATGAAATTATTCTGTTGCTAACTTAGTAACTTGTTGTTTTGCAAAGCTACTTCTATCAAACGTATTGCAAATGTCTGACATGCAGCAGTTCTTAATCGAAACCTGGGACACAGTCCTCAAGCCCCAACTGGTTGAGCCCTCAGCATGAGAATTGCTGGCCTCATATGCACAGGCCCTTTTAGAACCTTTCTGTTTCTCTTAAGTGTTTGGGTGTTCAGGATCAAACCCAGGACTTTGTGAATCCTGGAGAGGTACGATCCAAACTTTTTTCCTTTTTTCCTTTCATTTCTTTTCTTTCCTTTCTTTTCTATTCATTCCCTTTCAGTTTTTTGAGATAGGATCTATCTGAGCTCCCCTCACAGACAACCCATGCTTCTGCTTCAAGCACTGTTGCAGCTCGGTGACAGGCCCATGTCCACAAGCGTGGCAGAACGTTTTTACCAGCAATGAAGAAATCAGATGATGGAGATGTGCTGGCATCCAAAGGGAGAGTTGTTTTCTACAAAATCACCTCCAGAGCATTTATGATGCCTGCTTGCCCTAGCAGGGGCCTGGATTCAGTACTCAGTGTCTACATGCTAGCTCCTACATGTGGCTACCGTTCCAGTGGTTCCAACATCCAGTCTGCTGACCCTTGAAAGAAGCAGCTGGTGTAAGTGAAAAAGCTGACATTGACCCATAATGGAGGAGGGCTCCTTGATCTTGCCTACTGCAAAGATGCAAAGGGGAGCATCAGCCACAAGTTCCTGTGAGCAGAAAGAACCCGGGACAAAACAGGAAGGGGTTCGTGGAATTTAAGAACAGGGACCCAGTGGCTCAGCAGAAGGATCAGGAGTCACGGGTGGGAGTGCAAATGAGCAGGGTCTGAAGAAGGGAGGTTTTCAGGGCAGCGAGAAGAGGCTATCCATGTGTCCCGAAGGGTCCCTGAATGGATTCTCTGAACCCTTCTGCCCCAGCAATGAGCTTGTTTGCTCATTGCTGGGGCAGAAGGGTTCAGAGTCCAGGCGTGAAGGAGCCTCCGTGGAAGTTGCCTGCCTCCGCAGAGTTAGTCAGGAGCCAAATGTTGGCACTTGAGCCCCAGTTGAAAGTTACTGCGTTGGTCTCAAGCCGGTCTGGAAGCTTAACCCTCGCGTCACAGGGGACTGGAGATGTTTTGGAAGGCATTTGCATGCCTGTGTCTCAGGGAAACACGGTCGGTTTGCCCGAAATAGTGGATTCCGTGATGGGAACAGTGCATGGCGTTTCTCGAGTTACAGGACAAAGTCAGAAATGAACACCACATCCTGAGGGGATCGTCGTGGGCTTGGAAAGATCATTGACATCTGTTCTTGGCAAAAGGGGTCATAAAATAAAATGGCCAAAGCGGCTGTTTACAAGTCCGAAGTGACCCTACAATATTTGATTCAGGACCCACAAAATACCGACTCTCCACAATCACTACGGTCTGATCACGATCTGCTGTCGAGCATGATTCAGTCAGCTGTGACTTGTTTCTACACAGTGGTTGTCAAACTTCCTAAGACCGCCACACTTGAATACACTTTCTCGTGTTGTGGGAACCCCGATAATGAAGTTCTTCTGTTGCTAACTTAGCAACTTTTGTTTTGCGAAGCAACTTGTATGAATCTTAATGCAAATGTCTGACACGCAGCAGTTCTTAATCGAATCCTGGGACACATGTCGCTCACGCTCCACATTGGCTTGTGCCCGCTCAGCATGAGAATTGCTGGCCTCATATGCACAGGCCCTGTTAGAACCTTTGGTTTCTCTTTAAGTGTTTGGGTGCTCAGGATCAAACCCAGGACTTTGTGAATCCTGGAGAGGTACGATCCGAAACTTTTCTTCCTTTGCTTTCCTTTCGTTTCCTTTCCTTCTGTCTTTTCTATTGTTTCGTTTCTAAATTTCCGAGTCAGGATCGTTCCTGGTTCTCTGCTCAGACATTCCATCCTTCCGACTCAGTCACCCTTGTGTTTCGGTGACAGGCTGTGTCCCCAAGCATTGCAGACCTTCTTCCAAACAATGATGGGATCAGAAGATGGAGATGTGCAGGCATCATATATGAGAATTTTTTTCTACAAAAAACCTGCAAGCGTTTATGATGTCTGAGTGACCTCGCAGGGGCCTGGATTCAGTCCTCAGCATCTAGATGGTAGCTCGCTCTATGTGGCTACCGTTGCAGAAGTTCCAACATCCACATTGGTGACCCCTGCAGAGACCAGCTCCTGTAAGTTAAAAAGCTGACATTGACCCATAATGGAGGAGGGCTCCTTGATCTTGCCTACTGCAAAGATGCAAAGGGGAGCAGTCAGCCACAAGTTCCTGTGAGCAGAAAGAACCCGGGACAAAACAGGAAGGGGTTCGTGGAATTTTAGAACAGAGGACCCAGTGGCTCAGCAGAAGGATCAGGACGTCACGGGTGAGGAGTGCAAATGAGCAGGGTCTGAAGAAGGGAGGTTCTCAGGGCAGCGAGAAGAGGCTCATCCATGTGTCCCGAAGGGTCCCTGAATGGATTCTCTGAACCCTTCTGCCCCAGCAATGAGCTTGTTACTGCTCATTGCTGGGGCAGAAGGGTTCAGAGTCCAGGCGTGAAGGCAGCCTCCGTGGAAGTTGCCTGCCTCCGCAGAGTTAGTCAGGAGCCACAATGTTGCGCACTTGAGCCCCAGTTGAAAGTTACTGCATCTGGTCTCAAGCCGGTCTGGAAGCTTAACCCTCGCTTCACAGGGGACTGGAGATGTTTTGGAAGGCATTTGCACATGCCTGTGTCTCAGGGAAACACGGTCGGTTTGCCCGAAATAGTGGATTCCGTGGTGGGAACAGTGCATGGCGTTTCTCGAGTTACAGGACAAAGTTCAGAAATGAACACCACATCCTGAGGGGATCAGTCGTTGGGCTTGGAAAGATCATTGACATCTGTTCTTGGCAAAAGGGGTCATAAAGATAAAATGGCCAAAGCGGCTGTTTACAAGTCCGAAGTGACCCTACAATATTTGATTCAGGACCCACAAAATACCGACTCTCCACAATCACTACGGTCTGATCACGATCTGCTGTCGAGCATGATTCAGTCAGCTGTGACTTGTTTCTACACAGTGGTTGTCAAACTTCCTAAGACTGCCACACTTGAAGACAATTCCTCGTGTTGTGAGAACCCCAACAATGAAATTATTCTGTTGCTAACTTAGTAAGTGTTGTTTTGCAAAGCTACTTCTATCAAACGTATTGCAAATGTCTGACATGCAGCAGTTCTTAATCGAAACCTGGGACACATGTTCTTCAAGCCCCACACTGGCTTGAGCCCGCTCAGCATGAGAATTGCTGCCTCATATGCACAGGCCCTGTTAGAACCTTTGTTTCTCTTAAGTGTTTGGGTGCTCAGGATCAAACCCAGGACTTTGTGAATCCTGGAGAGGTACGATCCAAACATTTCCTTTTTTCCTTTCATTTCCTTTCCTTGTCTTTTCTATTCATTCCCTTTCAGTTTTTTGAGATAGGATCTATCTGAGCTCCCCTCACAGACAACCCATGCTTCTGCTTCAAGCACTGTTGCAGCTCGGTGACAGGCCCATGTCCACAAGCGTGGCAGAACGTTTCTACCAGCAATGAAGAAATCAGATGATGGAGATGTGCTGGCATCCAAAGGGAGAGTTGTTTTCTACAAAATCACCTCCAGAGCATTTATGATGCCTGCTTGCCCTAGCAGGGGCCTGGATTCAGTACTCAGTGTCTACATGCTAGCTCCTACATGTGGCTACCGTTCCAGTGGTTCCAACATCCAGTCTGCTGACCCTTGAAAGAAGCAGCTGGTGTAAGTGAAAAAGCTGACATTGACCCATAATGGAGGAGGGCTCCTTGATCTTGCCTACTGCAAAGATGCAAAGGGGAGCATCAGCCACAAGTTCCTGTGAGCAGAAAGAACCCGGGACAAAACAGGAAGGGGTTCGTGGAATTTAAGAACAGGGACCCAGTGGCTCAGCAGAAGGATCAGGAGTCACGGGTGGGAGTGCAAATGAGCAGGGTCTGAAGAAGGGAGGTTTTCAGGGCAGCGAGAAGAGGCTATCCATGTGTCCCGAAGGGTCCCTGAATGGATTCTCTGAACCCTTCTGCCCCAGCAATGAGCTTGTTTGCTCATTGCTGGGGCAGAAGGGTTCAGAGTCCAGGCGTGAAGGAGCCTCCGTGGAAGTTGCCTGCCTCCGCAGAGTTAGCCAGGAGCCAAATGTTGGCACTTGAGCCCCAGTTGAAAGTTACTGCCTTGGTCTCAAGCCGGTCTGGAAGCTTAACCCTCGCGTCACAGGGGACTGGAGATGTTTTGGAAGGCATTTGCATGCCTGTGTCTCAGGGAAACACGGTCGGTTTGCCCGAAATAGTGGATTCCGTGATTGGAACAGTGCATGGCGTTTCTCGATTTACAGGACAAAGTCAGAAATGAACACCACATCCTGAGGGGATCGTCGTGGGCTTGGAAAGATCATTGACATCTGTTCTTGGCAAAAGGGGTCATAAAATAAAATGGCCAAAGCGGCTGTTTACAAGTCCGAAGTGACCCTACAATATTTGATTCAGGACCCACAAAATACCGACTCTCCACAATCACTACGGTCTGATCACGATCTGCTGTCGAGCATGATTCAGTCAGCTGTGACTTGTTTCTACACAGTGGTTGTCAAACTTCCTGCGACTGCCACACTTGAAGACAATTCCTCGTGTTGTGAGAACCCCAACAATGAAATTATTCTGTTGCTAACTTGTAAGTGTTGTTTTGCAAAGCTACTTCTATCAAACGTATTGCAAATGTCTGACATGCAGCAGTTCTTAATCGAAACCTGGGACACAGTCCCTCAAGCCCCAACTGGCTTGAGCCCCTCAGCATGAGAATTGCTGGCCTATATGCACAGGCCCTTTTATAACCTTTGGTTTCCTTTAAGTGGTTGAGTGTTCAGAATCAAACCCAGGACTTTGTGAATACTTGAGAGGTACGACCCGAACCTTTTCTTCCTTTTTTCCTTTTCTTTTTTCTTTTCTTTCTTTCTTTTCTATTGTTTCGTTTCTAAATTTCCGAGTCAGGATCATTCCTGGTTCTCTGCTCAAACATTCCATCCTTCCGACTCAGTCACCCTTGTGTTTCGGTACAGGCTGTGTCCCCAAGCATTGCAGACCTTCTTCCAAACAATGATGGGATCAGAAGGTGGAGATGTGCAGGCATCATATATGAGAATTTTTTTCTCCAAGAAAACCTGCAAGCGTTTATGATGTCTGAGTGACCTCGCAGGGGCCTGGATTCAGTCCTCAGCATCTAGATGGTAGCCGCTCTATGTGGCTACCTTTGCAGAAGTTCCAACATCCACATTGGTGACCCCTGCAGAGACCAGCTCCTGTAAGTTAAAAAGCTGACATTGACCCGTAATGGTGGAGGGCTCCTTGATCTTGCCCCGTGGAAAAAAGCAAAGAGTAGAGTCAGCCACAAGATCTTGTAAGCAGAAAGAACCAGGGAAAGAAACCGGAAGGGGTTCCTGGAATTTTAGAGAGAGGACCCTGGGGCTCAGCAGGAGGATCAGGACGCACGGGTGAGGGTGCGCCTGAGCATAGTCAGAAGAAGGGAGGTTCTCAGGGCGGCGAGAAGAGGCTCACCACGTGTCCAGAAGGGTCCTTGAATGAATTCTCTGAACCCTTCTGCCCCAGCCATGAGCAGTTACTGCTCATGGCTGGGGCAGAAGGGTTCAGAGGGCAACCATGAAGGCAACCTCCCTGGAAGCTGCCTGCCTCCGCAGTGGCAGTCTGCTGCCACACGGTGGCGCACTTGAGTCCCACTTGTTAGTTACTGCATCTGTCTCAAGCTGGTCTGGAGGCTGAACCCTAGCTTCACAGGGGACTGGAGATGTTTTTGAAGCCATTCACATGATTGTGTCTCATGGACACACAGTCGGTTTGCCCGAAATAGTGTATTCCATGGTGGGAACAACGCATGGCGCTTCTCGAGTTACAGGACAAAGTTCAGAAATGAACACCACATCCTGAGGGGATCAGCGTTGGGTTCGAAAGAACATTGACATCTGTTCATGGCAAAAGGGGTCATAAAGAGAAATGACCAAAGTGGCTGTTTACATGTCCGAAATGCCCCTACAATATTTGATTCAGCACCCCCAGTATAGCAAGTCTCCACAATCACTAAGGGCTGATCATGATCTGCTATGGAGCATGATTCACTCAGGTGTGACTTATTTCTACACAGTGGTTCTCAACCTTCCTAAGACCGCCACACTTGAATACACTTTCTCGTGTTGTGGGGACCCCGATAATGAAGTTCTTCTGTTGCTAATTAGCAACTTTTGTTTTGCGAAGCAACTTGTATGAATCTTAATGCAAATGTCTGACACGCAGCAGTTCTTAATCGAATCCTGGGACAATGTTCTTCACGCTCCACATTGGTTGTGCCCGCTGCATGAGAATTGCTGCCTCATATGCACAGGCCCTGTTAGAACCTTCTGTTTCTCTTAAGTGTTTGGGTGCTCAGGATCAAACCCAGGACTTTGTGAATCCTGGAGAGGTACGATCCAAACATTTCCTTTGCTTTCCTTTCGTTTCCTTTCCTTGTCTTTTCTATTCATTCCCTTTCAGTTTTTTGAGATAGGATCTATCTGAGCTCCCCTCACAGACAACCCATGCTTCTGCTTCAAGCACTGTTGCAGCTCGGTGACAGGCCCATGTCCACAAGCGTGGCAGAACGTTTCTACCAGCAATGAAGAAATCAGATGATGGAGATGTGCTGGCATCCAAAGGGAGAGTTGTTTTCTACAAAATCACCTCCAGAGCATTTATGATGCCTGCTTGCCCTAGCAGGGGCCTGGATTCAGTACTCAGTGTCTACATGCTAGCTCCTACATGTGGCTACCGTTCCAGTGGTTCGAACATCCAGTCTGCTGACCCTTGAAAGAAGCAGCTGGTGTAAGTGAAAAAGCTGACATTGACCCATAATGGAGGAGGGCTCCTTGATCTTGCCTACTGCAAAGATGCAAAGGGGAGCATCAGCCACAAGTTCCTGTGAGCAGAAAGAACCCGGGACAAAACAGGAAGGGGTTCGTGGAATTTAAGAACAGGGACCCAGTGGCTCAGCAGAAGGATCAGGAGTCACGGGTGGGAGTGCAAATGAGCAGGGTCTGAAGAAGGGAGGTTTTCAGGGCAGCGAGAAGAGGCTATCCATGTGTCCCGAAGGGTCCCTGAATGGATTCTCTGAACCCTTCTGCCCCAGCAATGAGCTTGTTTGCTCATTGCTGGGGCAGAAGGGTTCAGAGTCCAGGCGTGAAGGAGCCTCCGTGGAAGTTGCCTGCCTCCGCAGAGTTAGCCAGGAGCCAAATGTTGGCACTTGAGCCCCAGTTGAAAGTTACTGCCTTGGTCTCAAGCCGGTCTGGAAGCTTAACCCTCGCGTCACAGGGGACTGGAGATGTTTTGGAAGGCATTTGCATGCCTGTGTCTCAGGGAAACACGGTCGGTTTGCCCGAAATAGTGGATTCCGTGATTGGAACAGTGCATGGCGTTTCTCGATTTACAGGACAAAGTCAGAAATGAACACCACATCCTGAGGGGATCGTCGTGGGCTTGGAAAGATCATTGACATCTGTTCTTGGCAAAAGGGGTCATAAAATAAAATGGCCAAAGCGGCTGTTTACAAGTCCGAAGTGACCCTACAATATTTGATTCAGGACCCACAAAATACCGACTCTCCACAATCACTACGGTCTGATCACGATCTGCTGTCGAGCATGATTCAGTCAGCTGTGACTTGTTTCTACACAGTGGTTGTCAAACTTCCTGCGACTGCCACACTTGAAGACAATTCCTCGTGTTGTGAGAACCCCAACAATGAAATTATTCTGTTGCTAACTTGTAAGTGTTGTTTTGCAAAGCTACTTCTATCAAACGTATTGCAAATGTCTGACATGCAGCAGTTCTTAATCGAAACCTGGGACACAGTCGCTCAAGCCCCAACTGGCTTGAGCCCCTCAGCATGAGAATTGCTGGCCTATATGCACAGGCCCTTTTATAACCTTTGGTTTCCTTTAAGTGGTTGAGTGTTCAGAATCAAACCCAGGACTTTGTGAATACTTGAGAGGTACGACCCGAACCTTTTCTTCCTTTTTTCCTTTTCATTTCTTTTCCTTCTTTCTTTTCTATTGTTTCGTTTCTAAATTTCCGAGTCAGGATCGTTCCTGGTTCTCTGCTCATACATTCCATCCTTCCGACTCAGTCACCCTTGTGTTTCGGTACAGGCTGTGTCCCCAAGCATTGCAGACCTTCTTCCAAACAATGATGGGATCAGAAGGTGGAGATGTGCAGGCATCATATATGAGAATTTTTTTCTCCAAGAAAACCTGCAAGCGTTTATGATGTCTGAGTGACCTCGCAGGGGCCTGGATTCAGTCCTCAGCATCTAGATGGTAGCCGCTCTATGTGGCTACCTTTGCAGAAGTTCCAACATCCACATTGGTGACCCCTGCAGAGACCAGCTCCTGTAAGTTAAAAAGCTGACATTGACCCGTAATGGTGGAGGGCTCCTTGATCTTGCCCCGGGGAAAAAAGCAAAGAGTAGAGTCAGCCACAAGATCTTGTAAGCAGAAAGAACCAGGGAAAGGACCGGAAGGGGTTCCTGGAATTTTAGAGAGAGGACCCTGGGGCTCAGCAGGAGGATCAGGACGCACGGGTGAGGGTGCGCCTGAGCATAGTCAGAAGAAGGGAGGTTCTCATGGCGGCGAGAAGAGGCTCACCACGTGTCCGGAAGGGTCCTTGAATGAATTCTCTGAACCCTTCTGCCCCAGCCATGAGCAGTTACTGCTCATGGCTGGGGCAGAAGGGTTCAGAGGGCAACCATGAAGGCAACTCCCTGGAAGCTGCCTGCCTCCGCAGTGGCAGTCTGCTGCCACACGGTGGCGCACGTGTCCCACTTGATAGTAACTGCATCTGTCTCAAGCTGGTCTGGAGGCTGAACCCTAGCTTCACAGGGGACTGGAGATGTTTTTGAAGCCATTCACATGATTGTGTCTCATGGACACACAGTCGGTTTGCCCGAAATAGTGTATTCCATGGTGGGAACAACGCATGGCGCTTCTCGAGTTACAGGACAAAGTTCAGAAATGAACACCACATCCTGAGGGGATCAGCGTTGGGTTCGAAAGAACATTGACACCTGTTCATGGCAAAAGGGGTCATAAAGAGAAATGACCAAAGTGGCTGTTTACATGTCCGAAATGCCCCTACAATATTTGATTCAGCACCCCCAGTATAGCAAGTCTCCACAATCACTAAGGGCTGATCATGATCTGCTATGGAGCATGATTCACTCAGGTGTGACTTATTTCTACACAGTGGTTCTCAACCTTCCTAAGACCGCCACACTTGAATACACTTTCTCGTGTTGTGGGGACCCCGATAATGAAGTTCTTCTGTTGCTAATTAGCAACTTTTGTTTTGCGAAGCAACTTGTATGAATCTTAATGCAAATGTCTGACACGCAGCAGTTCTTAATCGAATCCTGGGACAATGTTCTTCACGCTCCACATTGGTTGTGCCCGCTGCATGAGAATTGCTGCCTCATATGCACAGGCCCTGTTAGAACCTTCTGTTTCTCTTAAGTGTTTGGGTGCTCAGGATCAAACCCAGGACTTTGTGAATCCTGGAGAGGTACGATCCAAACATTTCCTTTGCTTTCCTTTCGTTTCCTTTCCTTGTCTTTTCTATTCATTCCCTTTCAGTTTTTTGAGATAGGATCTATCTGAGCTCCCCTCACAGACAACCCATGCTTCTGCTTCAAGCACTGTTGCAGCTCGGTGACAGGCCCATGTCCACAAGCGTGGCAGAACGTTTCTACCAGCAATGAAGAAATCAGATGATGGAGATGTGCTGGCATCCAAAGGGAGAGTTGTTTTCTACAAAATCACCTCCAGAGCATTTATGATGCCTGCTTGCCCTAGCAGGGGCCTGGATTCAGTACTCAGTGTCTACATGCTAGCTCCTACATGTGGCTACCGTTCCAGTGGTTCGAACATCCAGTCTGCTGACCCTTGAAAGAAGCAGCTGGTGTAAGTGAAAAAGCTGACATTGACCCATAATGGAGGAGGGCTCCTTGATCTTGCCTACTGCAAAGATGCAAAGGGGAGCATCAGCCACAAGTTCCTGTGAGCAGAAAGAACCCGGGACAAAACAGGAAGGGGTTCGTGGAATTTAAGAACAGGGACCCAGTGGCTCAGCAGAAGGATCAGGAGTCACGGGTGGGAGTGCAAATGAGCAGGGTCTGAAGAAGGGAGGTTTTCAGGGCAGCGAGAAGAGGCTATCCATGTGTCCCGAAGGGTCCCTGAATGGATTCTCTGAACCCTTCTGCCCCAGCAATGAGCTTGTTTGCTCATTGCTGGGGCAGAAGGGTTCAGAGTCCAGGCGTGAAGGAGCCTCCGTGGAAGTTGCCTGCCTCCGCAGAGTTAGCCAGGAGCCAAATGTTGGCACTTGAGCCCCAGTTGAAAGTTACTGCCTTGGTCTCAAGCCGGTCTGGAAGCTTAACCCTCGCGTCACAGGGGACTGGAGATGTTTTGGAAGGCATTTGCATGCCTGTGTCTCAGGGAAACACGGTCGGTTTGCCCGAAATAGTGGATTCCGTGATTGGAACAGTGCATGGCGTTTCTCGATTTACAGGACAAAGTCAGAAATGAACACCACATCCTGAGGGGATCGTCGTGGGCTTGGAAAGATCATTGACATCTGTTCTTGGCAAAAGGGGTCATAAAATAAAATGGCCAAAGCGGCTGTTTACAAGTCCGAAGTGACCCTACAATATTTGATTCAGGACCCACAAAATACCGACTCTCCACAATCACTACGGTCTGATCACGATCTGCTGTCGAGCATGATTCAGTCAGCTGTGACTTGTTTCTACACAGTGGTTGTCAAACTTCCTGCGACTGCCACACTTGAAGACAATTCCTCGTGTTGTGAGAACCCCAACAATGAAATTATTCTGTTGCTAACTTGTAAGTGTTGTTTTGCAAAGCTACTTCTATCAAACGTATTGCAAATGTCTGACATGCAGCAGTTCTTAATCGAAACCTGGGACACAGTCCTCAAGCCCCAACTGGCTTGAGCCCCTCAGCATGAGAATTGCTGGCCTATATGCACAGGCCCTTTTATAACCTTTGGTTTCCTTTAAGTGGTTGAGTGTTCAGAATCAAACCCAGGACTTTGTGAATACTTGAGAGGTACGACCCGAACCTTTTCTTCCTTTTTTCCTTTTCATTTCTTTTCCTTCTTTCTTTTCTATTGTTTCGTTTCTAAATTTCCGAGTCAGGATCGTTCCTGGTTCTCTGCTCATACATTCCATCCTTCCGACTCAGTCACCCTTGTGTTTCGGTACAGGCTGTGTCCCCAAGCATTGCAGACCTTCTTCCAAACAATGATGGGATCAGAAGGTGGAGATGTGCAGGCATCATATATGAGAATTTTTTTCTCCAAGAAAACCTGCAAGCGTTTATGATGTCTGAGTGACCTCGCAGGGGCCTGGATTCAGTCCTCAGCATCTAGATGGTAGCCGCTCTATGTGGCTACCTTTGCAGAAGTTCCAACATCCACATTGGTGACCCCTGCAGAGACCAGCTCCTGTAAGTTAAAAAGCTGACATTGACCCGTAATGGTGGAGGGCTCCTTGATCTTGCCCCGGGGAAAAAAGCAAAGAGTAGAGTCAGCCACAAGATCTTGTAAGCAGAAAGAACCAGGGAAAGGACCGGAAGGGGTTCCTGGAATTTTAGAGAGAGGACCCTGGGGCTCAGCAGGAGGATCAGGACGCACGGGTGAGGGTGCGCCTGAGCATAGTCAGAAGAAGGGAGGTTCTCATGGCGGCGAGAAGAGGCTCACCACGTGTCCGGAAGGGTCCTTGAATGAATTCTCTGAACCCTTCTGCCCCAGCCATGAGCAGTTACTGCTCATGGCTGGGGCAGAAGGGTTCAGAGGGCAACCATGAAGGCAACTCCCTGGAAGCTGCCTGCCTCCGCAGTGGCAGTCTGCTGCCACACGGTGGCGCACGTGTCCCACTTGATAGTAACTGCATCTGTCTCAAGCTGGTCTGGAGGCTGAACCCTAGCTTCACAGGGGACTGGAGATGTTTTTGAAGCCATTCACATGATTGTGTCTCATGGACACACAGTCGGTTTGCCCGAAATAGTGTATTCCATGGTGGGAACAACGCATGGCGCTTCTCGAGTTACAGGACAAAGTTCAGAAATGAACACCACATCCTGAGGGGATCAGCGTTGGGTTCGAAAGAACATTGACACCTGTTCATGGCAAAAGGGGTCATAAAGAGAAATGACCAAAGTGGCTGTTTACATGTCCGAAATGCCCCTACAATATTTGATTCAGCACCCCCAGTATAGCAAGTCTCCACAATCACTAAGGGCTGATCATGATCTGCTATGGAGCATGATTCACTCAGGTGTGACTTATTTCTACACAGTGGTTCTCAACCTTCCTAAGACCGCCACACTTGAATACACTTTCTCGTGTTGTGGGGACCCCGATAATGAAGTTCTTCTGTTGCTAATTAGCAACTTTTGTTTTGCGAAGCAACTTGTATGAATCTTAATGCAAATGTCTGACACGCAGCAGTTCTTAATCGAATCCTGGGACAATGTTCTTCACGCTCCACATTGGTTGTGCCCGCTGCATGAGAATTGCTGCCTCATATGCACAGGCCCTGTTAGAACCTTCTGTTTCTCTTAAGTGTTTGGGTGCTCAGGATCAAACCCAGGACTTTGTGAATCCTGGAGAGGTACGATCCAAACATTTCCTTTGCTTTCCTTTCGTTTCCTTTCCTTGTCTTTTCTATTCATTCCCTTTCAGTTTTTTGAGATAGGATCTATCTGAGCTCCCCTCACAGACAACCCATGCTTCTGCTTCAAGCACTGTTGCAGCTCGGTGACAGGCCCATGTCCACAAGCGTGGCAGAACGTTTTACCAGCAATGAAGAAATCAGATGATGGAGATGTGCTGGCATCCAAAGGGAGAGTTGTTTTCTACAAAATCACCTCCAGAGCATTTATGATGCCTGCTTGCCCTAGCAGGGGCCTGGATTCAGTACTCAGTGTCTACATGCTAGCTCCTACATGTGGCTACCGTTCCAGTGGTTCGAACATCCAGTCTGCTGACCCTTGAAAGAAGCAGCTGGTGTAAGTGAAAAAGCTGACATTGACCCATAATGGAGGAGGGCTCCTTGATCTTGCCTACTGCAAAGATGCAAAGGGGAGCATCAGCCACAAGTTCCTGTGAGCAGAAAGAACCCGGGACAAAACAGGAAGGGGTTCGTGGAATTTAAGAACAGGGACCCAGTGGCTCAGCAGAAGGATCAGGAGTCACGGGTGGGAGTGCAAATGAGCAGGGTCTGAAGAAGGGAGGTTTTCAGGGCAGCGAGAAGAGGCTATCCATGTGTCCCGAAGGGTCCCTGAATGGATTCTCTGAACCCTTCTGCCCCAGCAATGAGCTTGTTTGCTCATTGCTGGGGCAGAAGGGTTCAGAGTCCAGGCGTGAAGGAGCCTCCGTGGAAGTTGCCTGCCTCCGCAGAGTTAGCCAGGAGCCAAATGTTGGCACTTGAGCCCCAGTTGAAAGTTACTGCCTTGGTCTCAAGCCGGTCTGGAAGCTTAACCCTCGCGTCACAGGGGACTGGAGATGTTTTGGAAGGCATTTGCATGCCTGTGTCTCAGGGAAACACGGTCGGTTTGCCCGAAATAGTGGATTCCGTGATTGGAACAGTGCATGGCGTTTCTCGATTTACAGGACAAAGTCAGAAATGAACACCACATCCTGAGGGGATCGTCGTGGGCTTGGAAAGATCATTGACATCTGTTCTTGGCAAAAGGGGTCATAAAATAAAATGGCCAAAGCGGCTGTTTACAAGTCCGAAGTGACCCTACAATATTTGATTCAGGACCCACAAAATACCGACTCTCCACAATCACTACGGTCTGATCACGATCTGCTGTCGAGCATGATTCAGTCAGCTGTGACTTGTTTCTACACAGTGGTTGTCAAACTTCCTGCGACTGCCACACTTGAAGACAATTCCTCGTGTTGTGAGAACCCCAACAATGAAATTATTCTGTTGCTAACTTGTAAGTGTTGTTTTGCAAAGCTACTTCTATCAAACGTATTGCAAATGTCTGACATGCAGCAGTTCTTAATCGAAACCTGGGACACAGTCGCTCAAGCCCCAACTGGCTTGAGCCCCTCAGCATGAGAATTGCTGGCCTATATGCACAGGCCCTTTTATAACCTTTGGTTTCCTTTAAGTGGTTGAGTGTTCAGAATCAAACCCAGGACTTTGTGAATACTTGAGAGGTACGACCCGAACCTTTTCTTCCTTTTTTCCTTTTCATTTCTTTTCCTTCTTTCTTTTCTATTGTTTCGTTTCTAAATTTCCGAGTCAGGATCGTTCCTGGTTCTCTGCTCATACATTCCATCCTTCCGACTCAGTCACCCTTGTGTTTCGGTACAGGCTGTGTCCCCAAGCATTGCAGACCTTCTTCCAAACAATGATGGGATCAGAAGGTGGAGATGTGCAGGCATCATATATGAGAATTTTTTTCTCCAAGAAAACCTGCAAGCGTTTATGATGTCTGAGTGACCTCGCAGGGGCCTGGATTCAGTCCTCAGCATCTAGATGGTAGCCGCTCTATGTGGCTACCTTTGCAGAAGTTCCAACATCCACATTGGTGACCCCTGCAGAGACCAGCTCCTGTAAGTTAAAAAGCTGACATTGACCCGTAATGGTGGAGGGCTCCTTGATCTTGCCCCGGGAAAAAAGCAAAGAGTAGAGTCAGCCACAAGATCTTGTAAGCAGAAAGAACCAGGGAAAGGACCGGAAGGGGTTCCTGGAATTTTAGAGAGAGGACCCTGGGGCTCAGCAGGAGGATCAGGACGCACGGGTGAGGGTGCGCCTGAGCATAGTCAGAAGAAGGGAGGTTCTCATGGCGGCGAGAAGAGGCTCACCACGTGTCCGGAAGGGTCCTTGAATGAATTCTCTGAACCCTTCTGCCCCAGCCATGAGCAGTTACTGCTCATGGCTGGGGCAGAAGGGTTCAGAGGGCAACCATGAAGGCAACTCCCTGGAAGCTGCCTGCCTCCGCAGTGGCAGTCTGCTGCCACACGGTGGCGCACGTGTCCCACTTGATAGTAACTGCATCTGTCTCAAGCTGGTCTGGAGGCTGAACCCTAGCTTCACAGGGGACTGGAGATGTTTTTGAAGCCATTCACATGATTGTGTCTCATGGACACACAGTCGGTTTGCCCGAAATAGTGTATTCCATGGTGGGAACAACGCATGGCGCTTCTCGAGTTACAGGACAAAGTTCAGAAATGAACACCACATCCTGAGGGGATCAGCGTTGGGTTCGAAAGAACATTGACACCTGTTCATGGCAAAAGGGGTCATAAAGAGAAATGACCAAAGTGGCTGTTTACATGTCCGAAATGCCCCTACAATATTTGATTCAGCACCCCCAGTATAGCAAGTCTCCACAATCACTAAGGGCTGATCATGATCTGCTATGGAGCATGATTCACTCAGGTGTGACTTATTTCTACACAGTGGTTCTCAACCTTCCTAAGACCGCCACACTTGAATACACTTTCTCGTGTTGTGGGGACCCCGATAATGAAGTTCTTCTGTTGCTAATTAGCAACTTTTGTTTTGCGAAGCAACTTGTATGAATCTTAATGCAAATGTCTGACACGCAGCAGTTCTTAATCGAATCCTGGGACAATGTTCTTCACGCTCCACATTGGTTGTGCCCGCTGCATGAGAATTGCTGCCTCATATGCACAGGCCCTGTTAGAACCTTCTGTTTCTCTTAAGTGTTTGGGTGCTCAGGATCAAACCCAGGACTTTGTGAATCCTGGAGAGGTACGATCCAAACATTTCCTTTGCTTTCCTTTCGTTTCCTTTCCTTGTCTTTTCTATTCATTCCCTTTCAGTTTTTTGAGATAGGATCTATCTGAGCTCCCCTCACAGACAACCCATGCTTCTGCTTCAAGCACTGTTGCAGCTCGGTGACAGGCCCATGTCCACAAGCGTGGCAGAACGTTTCTACCAGCAATGAAGAAATCAGATGATGGAGATGTGCTGGCATCCAAAGGGAGAGTTGTTTTCTACAAAATCACCTCCAGAGCATTTATGATGCCTGCTTGCCCTAGCAGGGGCCTGGATTCAGTACTCAGTGTCTACATGCTAGCTCCTACATGTGGCTACCGTTCCAGTGGTTCGAACATCCAGTCTGCTGACCCTTGAAAGAAGCAGCTGGTGTAAGTGAAAAAGCTGACATTGACCCATAATGGAGGAGGGCTCCTTGATCTTGCCTACTGCAAAGATGCAAAGGGGAGCATCAGCCACAAGTTCCTGTGAGCAGAAAGAACCCGGGACAAAACAGGAAGGGGTTCGTGGAATTTAAGAACAGGGACCCAGTGGCTCAGCAGAAGGATCAGGAGTCACGGGTGGGAGTGCAAATGAGCAGGGTCTGAAGAAGGGAGGTTTTCAGGGCAGCGAGAAGAGGCTATCCATGTGTCCCGAAGGGTCCCTGAATGGATTCTCTGAACCCTTCTGCCCCAGCAATGAGCTTGTTTGCTCATTGCTGGGGCAGAAGGGTTCAGAGTCCAGGCGTGAAGGAGCCTCCGTGGAAGTTGCCTGCCTCCGCAGAGTTAGCCAGGAGCCAAATGTTGGCACTTGAGCCCCAGTTGAAAGTTACTGCCTTGGTCTCAAGCCGGTCTGGAAGCTTAACCCTCGCGTCACAGGGGACTGGAGATGTTTTGGAAGGCATTTGCATGCCTGTGTCTCAGGGAAACACGGTCGGTTTGCCCGAAATAGTGGATTCCGTGATTGGAACAGTGCATGGCGTTTCTCGATTTACAGGACAAAGTCAGAAATGAACACCACATCCTGAGGGGATCGTCGTGGGCTTGGAAAGATCATTGACATCTGTTCTTGGCAAAAGGGGTCATAAAATAAAATGGCCAAAGCGGCTGTTTACAAGTCCGAAGTGACCCTACAATATTTGATTCAGGACCCACAAAATACCGACTCTCCACAATCACTACGGTCTGATCACGATCTGCTGTCGAGCATGATTCAGTCAGCTGTGACTTGTTTCTACACAGTGGTTGTCAAACTTCCTGCGACTGCCACACTTGAAGACAATTCCTCGTGTTGTGAGAACCCCAACAATGAAATTATTCTGTTGCTAACTTGTAAGTGTTGTTTTGCAAAGCTACTTCTATCAAACGTATTGCAAATGTCTGACATGCAGCAGTTCTTAATCGAAACCTGGGACACAGTCGCTCAAGCCCCAACTGGCTTGAGCCCCTCAGCATGAGAATTGCTGGCCTATATGCACAGGCCCTTTTATAACCTTTGGTTTCCTTTAAGTGGTTGAGTGTTCAGAATCAAACCCAGGACTTTGTGAATACTTGAGAGGTACGACCCGAACCTTTTCTTCCTTTTTTCCTTTTCATTTCTTTTCCTTCTTTCTTTTCTATTGTTTCGTTTCTAAATTTCCGAGTCAGGATCGTTCCTGGTTCTCTGCTCATACATTCCATCCTTCCGACTCAGTCACCCTTGTGTTTCGGTACAGGCTGTGTCCCCAAGCATTGCAGACCTTCTTCCAAACAATGATGGGATCAGAAGGTGGAGATGTGCAGGCATCATATATGAGAATTTTTTTCTCCAAGAAAACCTGCAAGCGTTTATGATGTCTGAGTGACCTCGCAGGGGCCTGGATTCAGTCCTCAGCATCTAGATGGTAGCCGCTCTATGTGGCTACCTTTGCAGAAGTTCCAACATCCACATTGGTGACCCCTGCAGAGACCAGCTCCTGTAAGTTAAAAAGCTGACATTGACCCGTAATGGTGGAGGGCTCCTTGATCTTGCCCCGGGGAAAAAAGCAAAGAGTAGAGTCAGCCACAAGATCTTGTAAGCAGAAAGAACCAGGGAAAGGACCGGAAGGGGTTCCTGGAATTTTAGAGAGAGGACCCTGGGGCTCAGCAGGAGGATCAGGACGCACGGGTGAGGGTGCGCCTGAGCATAGTCAGAAGAAGGGAGGTTCTCATGGCGGCGAGAAGAGGCTCACCACGTGTCCGGAAGGGTCCTTGAATGAATTCTCTGAACCCTTCTGCCCCAGCCATGAGCAGTTACTGCTCATGGCTGGGGCAGAAGGGTTCAGAGGGCAACCATGAAGGCAACTCCCTGGAAGCTGCCTGCCTCCGCAGTGGCAGTCTGCTGCCACACGGTGGCGCACGTGTCCCACTTGATAGTAACTGCATCTGTCTCAAGCTGGTCTGGAGGCTGAACCCTAGCTTCACAGGGGACTGGAGATGTTTTTGAAGCCATTCACATGATTGTGTCTCATGGACACACAGTCGGTTTGCCCGAAATAGTGTATTCCGTGGTGGGAACAACGCATGGCGCTTCTCGAGTTACAGGACAAAGTTCAGAAATGAACACCACATCCTGAGGGGATCAGCGTTGGGTTCGAAAGAACATTGACACCTGTTCATGGCAAAAGGGGTCATAAAGAGAAATGACCAAAGTGGCTGTTTACATGTCCGAAATGCCCCTACAATATTTGATTCAGCACCCCCAGTATAGCAAGTCTCCACAATCACTAAGGGCTGATCATGATCTGCTATGGAGCATGATTCACTCAGGTGTGACTTATTTCTACACAGTGGTTCTCAACCTTCCTAAGACCGCCACACTTGAATACACTTTCTCGTGTTGTGGGGACCCCGATAATGAAGTTCTTCTGTTGCTAATTAGCAACTTTTGTTTTGCGAAGCAACTTGTATGAATCTTAATGCAAATGTCTGACACGCAGCAGTTCTTAATCGAATCCTGGGACAATGTTCTTCACGCTCCACATTGGTTGTGCCCGCTGCATGAGAATTGCTGCCTCATATGCACAGGCCCTGTTAGAACCTTCTGTTTCTCTTAAGTGTTTGGGTGCTCAGGATCAAACCCAGGACTTTGTGAATCCTGGAGAGGTACGATCCAAACATTTCCTTTGCTTTCCTTTCGTTTCCTTTCCTTGTCTTTTCTATTCATTCCCTTTCAGTTTTTTGAGATAGGATCTATCTGAGCTCCCCTCACAGACAACCCATGCTTCTGCTTCAAGCACTGTTGCAGCTCGGTGACAGGCCCATGTCCACAAGCGTGGCAGAACGTTTCTACCAGCAATGAAGAAATCAGATGATGGAGATGTGCTGGCATCCAAAGGGAGAGTTGTTTTCTACAAAATCACCTCCAGAGCATTTATGATGCCTGCTTGCCCTAGCAGGGGCCTGGATTCAGTACTCAGTGTCTACATGCTAGCTCCTACATGTGGCTACCGTTCCAGTGGTTCGAACATCCAGTCTGCTGACCCTTGAAAGAAGCAGCTGGTGTAAGTGAAAAAGCTGACATTGACCCATAATGGAGGAGGGCTCCTTGATCTTGCCTACTGCAAAGATGCAAAGGGGAGCATCAGCCACAAGTTCCTGTGAGCAGAAAGAACCCGGGACAAAACAGGAAGGGGTTCGTGGAATTTAAGAACAGGGACCCAGTGGCTCAGCAGAAGGATCAGGAGTCACGGGTGGGAGTGCAAATGAGCAGGGTCTGAAGAAGGGAGGTTTTCAGGGCAGCGAGAAGAGGCTATCCATGTGTCCCGAAGGGTCCCTGAATGGATTCTCTGAACCCTTCTGCCCCAGCAATGAGCTTGTTTGCTCATTGCTGGGGCAGAAGGGTTCAGAGTCCAGGCGTGAAGGAGCCTCCGTGGAAGTTGCCTGCCTCCGCAGAGTTAGCCAGGAGCCAAATGTTGGCACTTGAGCCCCAGTTGAAAGTTACTGCGTTGGTCTCAAGCCGGTCTGGAAGCTTAACCCTCGCGTCACAGGGGACTGGAGATGTTTTGGAAGGCATTTGCATGACTGTGTCTCAGGGAAACACGGTCGGTTTGCCCGAAATAGTGGATTCCGTGATGGGAACAGTGCATGGCGTTTCTCGAGTTACAGGACAAAGTCAGAAATGAACACCACATCCTGAGGGGATCGTCGTGGGCTT